>CAJNDS010002198.1:414175-591389 GCA_905221605.1 Symbiodinium natans | reverse complement strand
GGGGGGGGGAGACGGGGTGAGGGCGCGGGAGCATAACAGGAGGACGGGTCAGCATTTAAAAAAAAAGTCGGCATAAAGAAGAAAACAGTGAGAATAACGAGAGAAGTGGTAGCATAACCAGGGGACCCTGGAGCATAAAAAAGGGAACGGTGCAGCATAAGGGATCGGGACGGCTTCCGCGACACAGAGAGAATAAGAAAAAATAGCGCATAGCACAAGAAAAAAAAAACAGTCCAATAACAACTGCAGCAGAACTCGGGTCGAGACGAAGGCTGCTCGGACCTGCACCAGTGTCTGGCACATCATCTGGCTGATGTTTTCAGATGCACTGCGCATGTACTGCTGCGCGTGTTGCATGCTCGGTCGTATTCAAAACGCCCATGCTCTCTCTTGTCCTCCTTTGTTTTTGTCGACTAATCTCTTCAGTAGGGAGGGCCTCGATAAAGCATGCTGTCCGTGCGGTTTCCCGTCCGCCACCACCGCCGGCAACAGTTTTACAAATGGAGCCGCCGACTTGCAGCAATGTTTTGCAGGTCGATTGAATATGTTAACTCAAGCGGCCTTGCCATCCAGAGCGTGATGTCTCCAAAGCTGTCCAAGGAAAGGATGACTGGACAATTGCCTGCAACATGGCATGCTGCTGTTAACTGTTGTCAGAAAAGACGACCTGTCAGGGGCGTGCCTCCTGCACGGCTTGCCGAAAGAACTACAATTCGCAAGATCTTTGTCAGCGATGTGGCAGATGCTGAATGTTGAAACCTGGGCAAAGAAGCGATGCTGCAGCAGCGTCTGCAGGGATGCACAAATCCGTGGCACTGACATGACAGCGGTTGGAGACCTTGCCGGCGACCTGGCAACCGAAGTCCGTTCTCAGAGAAACTGCGCAACTGGTGTTTACAAATGAACTTGACCATTAGTTGCATGGCGCTTTTGTCGTCTCTCGTTGCTCAAACACAAGTGCAAAACGACTGTGCTGGCACTGTGGCCCCAACAAGCTGTCCCCTCCCGCTCTCCTAAGGAGAAACCAGACATATCAGCATTCAGAGAGGTGCACCACAGACAGTCCCGTGGTCAGCCAGAACCGAACCGCTGTCCGAAGAGAGATACGGGCAGAAATGCGACTAATTAGAGTCGGGGCTGAGTCTGCAGGGAAGCAGAAATTGTGAATTGGCCATACGGCTCCGTGCTCGGTTTCCCCCCACTGGCCTCATGCCATGGTGTGTGATCGTGTCCACGGCTGCTAGTACGTCACTCGCACCCAATCCCGTGGACTTCGCCGCCCCCAGAGCTGCCGGATCCCACACCAACCAGGGGATGGACGCTCGCCGTTGCCCTCTGGCCTATCTGGCCAGTCATGCGATGGTGTCGGAATGCGTGTGCTGGTTGCGCCGTCCTTGCAGGCTCCGCGCCGCAGAAGCCCACCTCCATGGCTCGTTTCTGCTTTCGCAGCTCTTGCTGCTCCCGCTGCTCCTGCTTCGCGGTGGTCGTCTGCCTTTGTGGCGCGGTGCTTGTCCTCAATTTTGGGGGGTTGGCTGTGGCGTCCGCGTCCGCGCATGTCTTGGGCCGCCCCTCTTCGTCCTGTCATATCGTCCTTTGCAAGCGCGGTCCTTCACCCTCGGTGAGAATTGTCGTGAAATCGTAACCAGGTTTTGCTTCCGAGTAAGTATAAGCTCCCGAGACTTGAGCCCACATGGTGTCTTCTTCTGCATGCTTCAGCGGCAAGGGCCCTGGCCACGCTGGCCAAGCGGGTCCGGTCCATTAAGGTTCGCCCCGTGTTGTGGATACTTAGGGCTTTTCCCGCGATGTCCAACATGCACCGTACTGCGTGGCCTCTTCGTGAACTTGGCCTCATGGCCCCCATTTCTCGCCAAAGTCTCTGCTCAGTCGCCTCATCCTGCTGCCCTCTCTCTGTCTCTGCAATTCCCTGCTCCACCTTGACCTTGTAGTTGTACTCAAAGTCTCCTACGAGCAAGTGCTTCGTCTGGCTGCCACCATGCTAGCTGCTAGCATCGTGACAGTGTCTCGACATGGTTCGGCGCTTCTCTCCTTCGGCCCATCGGTTGGCAGCCAAACACCCAACCTTCTGCAAGCTCTGGTGGGCCGCTGTAGTGGAACCACAAGAAAGCCACAAGACGCGCAGCAAAAGCGCATCCAAGTTCTGAGTTGTTGACAAGCTCCCAGGGCCAGTTCCAAGGCTACCGGCCGCCACCAGCATGCCTTCGCCAGCCTGAGACGGTGATGGTCTACCGTTTACAATAGGAGGCAACAGTCTTCTTGGCGAAAGATGGCGAAAGAAACCTTGAGGAAGTGGCCTCACCCGCTGGCGCTGCATAAGCATCGCTGATGCCACCCTCGCCTCCGCCTCACCGCTGTCGTTGAGATTTTTGCATCGAGATATGTCGAGATGCATCGCGCAAGCATTCCCTCAAGCCCTGAAGTTCGGGGAATGCCTCGCCCATTCCGTGGTGAGGCCTGGCCCCTAAACAGCCTTCCCACCTGAGGCGTGGTTCGACTGTCCACTGTGGTCATACATGTGATACGTGGGCCCAGACTCAACCTCACTCTTCAAAAAACTTCCAAAACTTCCAAATGACCCCACAGTGAACGAGGGCCGTGCGGTGGATCGAATGCCTGTGGGCGGACCTGTCGGGGGAGCTCCATTCCCGACGGGTCCCTGCCCCTGTTGCTGCTGTGGCATGTAGTGCTTGCGAGCCCATGGCGAGCCACCCGCGTGGTGATACCTAGGACTTGTTCTTGGGGGCGTCTCCTCATGATTGCTAGTTTTGCCTGCATTTCCTGCAGAGCCCAATGCCAGCAGCCTCGTGCGACGAACAGATGGCTACCGAGTTTGTGGATGTTTGTGGCCCGAATCTGGGGATCTGGGATCACACTTGTCTCTTTGACCCATGCTGGCCCGGGCCCGGTTCTCTCGTAGCTGTACAACGGAGGTCACAGAACGCACCCTCGCCCTGATAGCGCCGAAGAATATTGCAGTGGGCATGTGGTCGACGTGACGAAGTGCCGCTTGTAGTTTCGCCGGGGTTTGTGGGGTCCTCGGCCAAAGTAGCAGCTACCACGACTCGGGCCACAGGGCACGGAACGGCCTGCTTTTTGTAGTTGGCGACGTCACTTCTTGCATATCTGGTCTTGTCCGATCTACGGCACCACCCTCCTCCCCTTGAGCTCAGCTGCATGTCATGAGCTTGTCTCACAGTTCTCGCATGTTCGAGGATTTGAGAGTTGGCCACGCGACTCGCTCTCGCCTCTTGGCGACACCGCACCGGATATGTCGAGCGTTTGCACCTGGCAATCACATGCCATCACCCAGCTTCCTACATGGAACTCGCTTCCGAAATGGCCACATTTCAGAGCAAGTCGACAGAGGCACCAATCCCAGACTCAAGCGCTGAACCTACACCAAGGCGGGCAAAAGGGCCGGACTGGGTGGCAACTTTGACTAGATTGTAGCCGACAAACAATCTTTACGAAAGGCCTGCCCCTTGGATGAGATGACACCTCGGCTCTACTGCAGACGCACGAGATCGCAGCGAAAGGCGCTTGACATGTTCATGCAAATGTTCATGCAAACGTTTAAGAAGTTGCACATGTGTAGAGCAGCATCTGGCCCGTCGAAGTGCCGACCAGAATCATCGGGCGCTCCTTCAGGGCAAATACCACGCGAAGGAACCCGCATCATTTGGCTTTGGAAGAAATGAGCCGGAACGAGTGTCAAAAAAACTTAGAGTTCACGAACGATCTTGGGCATGGGATGACACGAGCGGATCGCACCCTTCTGAGCAGGTGCACATGTGTCAAGTACAGTAGCATGGGAGTTCCTTCAGAACAGATGTTGAATGAAAGAACCAGCATCAGATGGCCTGTGACGGAACGAGCGTCAAAAGCGTAAATTTCAAGATCTTTGGTGTGGGCTGACGGGGTCGGATCTGTTTGAGATGCCTGTCTCTGTGCGTGTGCGTGTGTGTGCCTGACTGGAACGGGTTCGAAGCCGAAAACAAAAATGAGAAAAGACAAGCATGAGTTTGCAACTGGTCGGTGATGAGGGCGGATCAGGCAGTGCCAAGTGGCCTGTGCGGACCTGGCCCGCATGTAAGCTCTAAGCTAGCCGGAGTCTTTCTTATGTGATTGTGCACTGCTGGGATGGGGAAATACAGACCTGGCAGGGTGTAGCAAGAAGCTTACGTGATGAACAATGACTCATGACTGTCACCACCCCCAGCCTCTGGGTATGCTATTAACATTGAGGCTGACATGCCTTTCGGCAAGTCGAAAGCCTGCCAAAGGCCCACACATTGTCATCAGCAGTTTCATGGGCTGCTTGCATCAACGTGCCTTTAAGCCACCTCCACTGCCACCTGTAGCACGACAAGAACGCCATAGCTTCCACATCACAAGCCTTGCTGCCAAAGGACCATCTGCCATGTGATTCGAGACGTCCGCAAGTCCCAGCTTCGAACCTGTCATGTTCAACCGAACGCCTCCAGCCATGCGAAAATCCATGTGCCAAGCTGTGGTAAGCTCTGAAACCTGCTGCCACAACAGCCCACCCAAGCTCTTGGATGAAGCACAATGCCGATCCGGCTCCATGGTCGTCGCTGACCTGGAAAGTTCAGCACCAAGTGCCTCAGGAAGTAAGTACCTACATGTGCCTGCTTGGTTTGCTCCTTTCGATACTAGCAAGCAAGGCGAAGGGTCCGATCAGAACTCTGAGCAATCGTACAACCGGCTGCACGGCCCAGCCTCAGAGAAAATCCCCAAGATTGACCTGGAGGCCGCAACTCTCGCTTCCGCATCACAGCCTCTTGACATTCTCATGGCTCAAAGTTCAGTCCTGAGCACGAGACTCTATCCCAAGATGATGAGCATTAGCAACTAAGAGCTGGCCGGAGGATAAAAGGACCAGCAAGCACTCGGAAGCCTGGCCGAATCCGATTCCACGTTTTGTGATGTTGTGATTCATTGTGATTCTGTGAGTAACTGCGAGTTGCGAGGTGGGCGGGGAGTCGGTGGAGAAGCTGCATCCCTCACATGAAACAATCGCGGCGGATTTCAAGCTGGAGCACGGCGAATGAGCTCAAATCCGGCTACAAGCCTGTACTACCCGGGAAGGGGCTGAACCGGTTTCCTATCAGCCGTCCGTCCACAGAAAGGGGCGGTCGGGAAGCTAAAACCGACTTCAGGCCCGTAGGACAGCAGATTGTGGTAAAACCAAGAAGCTTAGGACCTATTTTCAAGGCGGCGCCCTAGCGCTATGACTATTCAATTGAAAGCCGGGAGGAAATCTTATTGGTTGACTAAACTTGCCAGGACATATAAGCTGAAAGACGAATGACAGACTCAAGTATTCCGAAGATAGCGGCATGCATTGTTTCAGCCCCACTTTGGATCCTCTGGCATATCGCCCCTTTGGACCATTACTGTTTGGTTTCTTCCTCCTTTCAGGAACAGCCTCGCAATGCCTCGCACAGACCCCCTTCACCCTCCTGGCATTCTGACGTAGCCACTTAGACCATGCATGGTGAGCCTCCCTCCACCCTCCGCGCTGAAAGGCAGGAAGCCCCGCCAATGCAGCCGAAACTGGCGAGTTCCCTCACTCTTACGTCTGGGTTCGCGGCGTATTTTCACGAGTGCGGGCAAAGCCCATGTGGCACAGAGAAACTGAAGCACAGGAATTGCATCATCGTACTATCAGAACCAACTGTGCTGCTGCTGAAACTCCAGGAGGCAGTTGTTGATCGCTTCAAGCCCCGGTATGACAGCTCAACAACCAAAGATGAATTCGACTTGATTGTAAATGAGCTGCGTGCATTGTCTCTTCTTGACATGGGTTTCCAGTACGAGGCATGGTATCACGAGGCCCAGAAGTTTGCCAAGATGTCTGAACCTGGTTACCGCAAACGCTGCTTCAACGCAAAGGAGAGACAGTCCGTGGCAAGAGCCATCCCCTTCAATCGTGATTTCAGTACCTCGTTCAATGGCCGAGGTCCAACGCACGATGCCTCGCGCCAAGCGCTGTACCCTATCAGACAGATGCAGATCTGTGAGCAACTCCAGCGCTGCACAAGGGGCAAAGGAAAAGGCGAACCAAAGAGCAACAAGGCAAAGGCAAAGCATCTGGTAAGGGCATGTAAGGGTAAGTAAGCACAGTGGGTTGCCTTCAGCAGCAAGGCCACCCTCTTGGAGTTCAAGACGGAACAACACTCGTTCAGCGCAGACGCACAATGACGTACACCATCCCAACAACTTGGATCCGGAGGCAGATGGTGCGCAGTGCGGCGGTAGAGCAGCAGAGGAAGTTGAATCGATACCTATGTAGCCGTGAACGCCCAATGTATGGACCAATACCTAACGCAGCTCATGGGGCAAATTAATAGAAGTAGTAGTAGTAGTAGTAGTAGTAGTAGTAGTAGTAGTAGTAGTAGTCGTCGTCGTCGTCGTCGTCGTCGTCGTCGTCGTCGTCGCGTCGTCGTCGTCGTCTCGTAGTAGTAGCAGTAGCAGTAGCAGTAGCACTGGCAGTAGCAGTAGCAGTAGCAGAAGCAGTATTTATAGTAGTAAGAATAAAGAATAATTCGAGCAATTCCAATGCTCGTAGCAGTAATCATAATCATGGTTAATGTAGTAGTGATAGGCATCGTAATTGTAAGAGCAAAAGTAGTGATAATAATTGTGGTAGCAGCAGTAGCATTCGCAACCTGGAAAATTCATTCGCGCTCCCTCCCCCACCAATTCCCAAGTGCCTGGAAAAGAACAACTTGGAATGGTTGTATCGGGGCCTGGAAAAATCATTCGCAAACACCCCCCCCCCCGCCCCCACCGACCCCCGTCCGCCCCGGAAAAACAAATCGCAATTTTTGCGGGGCTTGGAAATCATTGCAATCAGTCTAAGCACGCCGGGTTTGGGGCTTGGGGGCAGCTTTGGGAAGAGGAGTCAAGGCCTCATGCTGGGGGGTGTAGGGTTGGAGGGGTTGGGGTTGAAGGAGTGCAGGTCTGAGGGTCTAGGGTTTAGGGCTTCAAGGTGTAGCAGAGGGTTTAAGGTTTTCGGTTCCGAACCTCTCAGGTTTAAGCAAGGGTTTGGCCCTTCGTGCAAGATGCATCCACTTATTTCAGAACTAGTCCGCCTAAACCCGTAAACTCCAAACTCTTTCTAGATAGGCTTTATACGATGCTTGACATTACTTAGCGATTTTTCTTGTCACTGTTCATCGCCAGCACCAAATTCAGCACCAACAAACGGGTGATGATAAACAACTTCATGATGAATCCGCTCTCAGAGAGTGCCTCAAGAGATGCCAGCGCCAGCGCGATGGGCCGAGGAGAAAGCGCACGACCGAAGCTCAATGGAAGATCAGCCTAAGTCCACATCTCTCGAGCAAACACCCAAGCGAAAGACCATTGCACATGCACCACCCTCTGGCCAGTACAGGACGTCAGTGCAGTGCGCGCCCCACACCCCTGCCTTATCCCCGGCCTGAATCCCAACATTCTGAAATCCAGAACTTCGGTCAGACCTCATCTGCCTCTCTATATCCGTCTTTCTAGTGGGCAGGACGGTGTCTAATTCCCGCGACTGTGGAACAGAACTTAAGCTGCTTTGGTGTTGGGGTTCAGGTGTGCGATTGTGCCAACATGGTTGATTCGCTTGCGGTTCGGGTTTGGTGCTGGTGGCTGTAGATACAAAACCAAACGATACCGACACTCTGGCCAAACTTGGTGGCTCCATACTGTTCCACGCTTCCCTCTTCAGCGGAGTGCACAAGTTCCCACGACACTTGGTGAGCTTTCCGCACGATACTATGAAGGGTGGGGGCCAAATAGTCTCGGCACGGACACTGAACATCGAAAGCCCTTTGATTTCTTTGCTTGTGGCGACCTTGCTGAGAAGGAATGCAAAAGCAGGCCACGCTCAAGCTGCCTTCTGCTTCTTCGGCGGTGGCGCCACTGCCAAGCCAGATATGTCCTCAACCCGAGTGTAAACTTGCCAATGCTATTGACTGCGTGTGGTGGTCAAGGTCACACTCAAGGCAAACTCCGGGGCAGGGACGGTTGCACAGCTGTCCTGACGCTCAATCTTCACGCTGACCAAACTGCACAAGGTTTGCCCCGCGGAAATCTCCAGATTGCAACCCTCCTTGCAGCAAGCAACTTTTAGGTCCTGCAAGGTATTCGGTCGAGCGCCGTCGTATGATGATATGTGCAGAGTATTCTGGCTGACCTTCGTACGCTTTTGATGGCGACAAGGGCGGCATGGTCAGAAACGAGAATGGGGGCTTGACTGCTGCCGTGTAAGTCGATCGACAATCGGCAGACGAAATAGCAATGTCTGCCTACGAGGCCCAACCCCTGAGCTCACACTGCTCACACTGCTCACGCCGCTCACGCTGCTCACAATCTCTGGCACCCTTACAATGCTCAGCGCCTTCGCCCAGGCAGCTGCGTATTGCGGCCAATGTGGGCGTGACGTCTCTCCTTCAAGAACTCTGTGGCGGGGGGGAGGGCTTTGTCATGGTCTGCCCTCCAATCAGGCAAAGCAACAAACGTGAACATCCTCTCGGTCTTGCTTGACAGCGGTTGCGATCAGATGTTTCGTCCGTTGTCGCTTGTTGCCGCTGTCAGCAAGGCACAACGCCGGCAGGAGCTATATGAGCTATGCAAGAGCTATGCAAGCCGCGCCTTCGGGCATTGGACTCCCCGGCTTCCGGGTGTTGCCGTTGCCATCTGCGGCGACCAAACAAAGCGGCGCTAAGTTCTATCAGGTTGCCAGATGCACTCCAGGGCTTCCTACTTGCTAAGTGCATCTAAGTGCAGGGCAAGCCTTTTTTCTGAAACCACATGTTCACTAAGTTCACTATACATTTTACAGCATGGGACAGGAAACGGCTGCAATTTGCGCCCAAGAGGGCACCGAGCCAAAAAAATGAAAGGAGCAACTTGCAACAACACACCTGAAAACCCCTGTAAACCCCTTAGAAACCCCTCAAAATCCCTGAAAACCCCTTTCTGCAAGTTTCGTTTCTGACAGATTGTCAGGCTGTGGGGCCTCATTTGGGCCTCTGTTGGTGCTGCAATTATCAGCAAGTGTCTTATCAAGTCTTATTTTTGAGTACTGTTGTGGCAACCTTAGACTGGCAGCTTGCAGACCCACTGTATACTCAACTTCTGTACAAAGACCCTACAGGTTGCACTTAGCATGAAAAGCTGGCGCAACTGCGCAGTTGCTTATCCAGAAGGGAGGCCATATGAGGCCATGCCCTGGCGGAGCATTGCAGCTCCGCAGTGCTCATTAACTATTCTGGAACCGAGCGAATTTTACGCTTCGGCTTCATGCATCACGACCTATCACAAGTCCTCATCGAAATCTGTCTCTCGTTGGGGCTCCTGCACTTTCACTTGTTCATATTGTTTTTCGGGCGACGCATTGTGAAGGCGCGTCCTGGATGCCGACATAAAGCCAAACCGACAGGATCCCACCCAGACGACCGAGAATTCTGCACTCGATGGTGTAGAAGACATCCTGCAGCAACCGAGCCACAAAAAAGAACTGGAACGGGCGCGGCTACTGATATGCAAGTTCCGCCTCCTCATCAGTATCAATGATATGCTTGTACCTTCGAAGGGCAGCCAAATGCAAAACAAACGTCTGCCGCCTGCCGCCGCGGTGACATTTACTTGTCCAAGCGGCTCGGTGATTTCCATGAGGTATTGTCGAATACTTTCTTGATCGGATGTGCAAAAATGCACTGGAAGGCCCCTGAACTTCTTCCCTCGCTTGATTGGAAAACTGTCCTGTCAATTCTGCAACATCGCGCTCACAACTAATCCGCCGAGACAAAGGCGTCGGATGCATGTACGGAAACATTCGCTTACCCCACCCTCCCTTAGAAAGACAAGGGCATTTTCGGATGGGATCCGTGCTGGGACCCAGTCTAGTGGCTCTAGTGATGGTGGAAACAAACAAATGTTTTTCTGGTCTGCGGATTCACTCGCCCCAAGAAGTCTGGGGAGATTGACCTGCTCACGTACCCCAGGTCCACTAAGAACTAATTCAAACATTACCAGTTCGAACCCCATTAGGAAATACGTGAAGAAATCGAGGGTACCCTCAAAATTGTGGAGGCTATAATTCCGAAAATTGGGTGGGCTTCATAGTTAAGAAATCGAGAGTACCCTCGCCCAAGCTTAGAGGTTTCTTATCCAGCGCTGTCACTGTACATGCTGCGGGTAACACATCCCATCCTCGGTTCTTGCCTGTGGGCCAACCAAACCGCACACAGCCGGGCTTACCCCCGCAACAACTTGCCGATATACTTGCCGATCAAGAAACTCACTAATGAACACAGCTAGGCCAGCTAGGGACAGGTTCAAGCCGTGCTTCGAGAAGAAGGAGAGCGAAAGAGAGAAAGAGAGAGAGAGAGGGACAGAAGGACAGAGGGACAGAGGGACCGATAACGTGCGAAGAAAATGGAAGGCTGTATATCGTGGATTTAGCATATGCAGAGATTCTCAACACGCGTTTGCCGAGCGATTCGCCATAGAAGAAACTGCAAGGACCGGAGATCAGACAAGCCATCGCCAGCTGCTGCAAAACCACATGTTGTACATGAAACTGCCATATCTTCCATGTCCTCCTTCTTCTGAAAGTCGTGACACAGTCGTTCGAGTGACTTCCACAAGCGTTCCTGCTCCTTGACGTAGTCCTGGCAAGGGGCAGCCGTTGATTTGCTGATATTTGCCGCGCCCCAACGTCCTTGTAGCCACTGTCGAAGAAAGGAGACCCATGACGATTCCAAATCCGGAGGTTTAGAATTCGACCTTTGCGATGCAGAAACAACGACCAACAAGATGTGCAGGAAGCTTTTGTTGCAACATACCGTTCATGCCTGAGTTAGCTGAGGCCCTGCACCAACAAAGTTGTAAAACCTCGAGACGAAGTGGGTCATCACATTTTATCTGCAAAAGCGCTGTGGCATGAGAGCCACCACAAGTTGTCAAATCGAGCAAGGCACTTCTGCTGGTCACTCATCTGCTCCCGGGGCATGTCGGATGGAATCTCACGATATCCCTCGAGCACCCTGCCATGCCCAACAGAAGTCCAACGCTAGACTTGCGGGGATCTGTCGACAAGTGCCTGGAAGCAGTAGGACTGTCTGGATCGATTTGTCTCCAAAGTTCGTGGATCTCCAGGAAGATTCGGAGTTGCTGCATTAACTCCTTCACCCCAACTCTTTGCAGCACGCCGTACGCTGGAGACAAGGTGCCACGCCTCGTTGTGGTCAAACATGGTGTCCATGCCCTTCTTGCCCCTGTAAAGCTGCAGATTCTGCATCATCTCGGTGCCTTGGACATGCGAAACTACAAGAGACCAACGACGCAAAAGAAGAGATGGTCTTTGTCAGGCCCTTTGAATCCGTTCAATGCAGCCCATGATCGCAAGTCATCCTGCAGATCATCAATTATGGATGGCCGCAGCTCAGGCTGAACTGACACATTCGGGCAGATCGGCTGGAAGTTCAGATTCCTAGGTCAACACATCAGAAACTATCCGCTTGACATAACAACCGCACAACGGCTGCAAAACCTAGATTAACGGACCGGATAGCCCCACATGTCTCCAAAGCTTGCACCCACCGAGGTTTCAGGCGGGGCTTCCCATAGAGGCCGCAAACCTTGCCCCCGGCGAGGTTTCAAGGCGAGGTTGCCCCTGTATAGAGGCCGGAAGGCTTCGAATCAACAACTGCAGCCCTCTATACAAAGGCCGAAGCCAACCTCCATGATGTGGTGTGGCGACCCCACGGATTGATGTGGAGAAAATCCAAGAGTCTTCTCATCATCATCATTGAGGAAGCATTCCCATGGGGGACTTTCTGCATCTGTTTCGTCAAAATCCTGAGCTGCACACAAATCCTGCGACGCAGGAAGCGGCAGGAAGTGCTTTCTCCCGGCCTGGAGTTCCCTCAGCCGGCACAGGCACGGCAGCCACGGGCCCAGAACGAAAGAACACACCAAGTTCAAGCAAACTTCACGAGCATGCCGCAGAAGTGCTGGCGGGACGCATATGTAATACAAGCTGGGTGGTGGTTTTGGCGATTTGCCCAAGCATTCTTGTCATTGAAAACGACCTGCACGGTAGCTTGCCAGATGCATCCAGATTCCCAATTACCCACAAAAAGCATGATGAACCGGTCTCTTGGCCTCAATTGAGTCATAGGGTAGCCATGTCACCAGCGCATCATCCTGGTAGCATGTTGGATGCACTAGTCCGACTGTTAAGCAAATGGCAGTCCTGCAGCATCTTCCGCTTTGGAGCAATGGAGAGGCCCTGGCAGCATTAAAAGCATTAGAAAATATTAGAAAGCAAGGATTGCAAAAAGCCCCCCCCGTTCTGCAACGGGGACTCTGGAGGTCCAGCCTCGCGTTGCTCGATGAGCTCGCGCTTGAGCCTTTCACGACCAGGTTCCTCGTCCTTCTTCTTGCCTTTCTCGGAACGCATCTTCGGCTTCGGCCTGAGAAAGCTCTGACACGCACGCTTCGCTGTCCGGGTCATACACCAGTCACCAGTGAGTGCCCCGCATCCGCCCAACAGTTGGCAGGCTTTCCATGTCTTCCAAATGAACTCGTGAATCTTCAGCTTCTCCTAACAAAGTGCTCAACATAGAAACTGCATGAAAATGTTGCCACCATTCAGGCCAATGCCGCCTTCCCACTGCTGCTTCTCCAGATTTGCATCTTCATCTTGCTCCTCCTCCTCCTCCTCGTCCTCCTCTTTGTCCTCTTCCTAACAGCAAGGGCGGGTACAAGAGGGAAACCAGGAAAGCAACATCATGTTGATGTTTCGTGTGTACGACTTCTAGTCTCTTGGCTTCGGAATTCACCGTTGCTAATCGCAGCACACGTCCAGACATCTACAGCTGCGTACGACAAAGTGCATAAACACAGGTTGCCCATGGCTGCCCTTATGCCTCACGTTCATCCTTCGCATTTATTACATTCACTGGCCTTGAATGCCTGCGGACTACCTGAAGTCACCTTTGAATACATGAGGTCCGCCTTCCCCAAGGGCTCGGTTTTTCTTCTCCTGGCTTTCTTAGGGTCGTATCGATTCGGAAGGTGGAAGATCTGACGGCTGGACGGCTCCCAGAAGGTTACCCATCCTTTGTGACGCGTCATGACCCAGGTGTGCTCGATGAGTTGGTCTGCCTTGTCGATGGTTGCCACAGGATCTTTTGAATAGACCGTGCCTTTCACAACATAGGCATCCTCTTTGCAGCCCAGTAGAAGCGAGCAAAGCAAGACTGAGTGATCCTGGGGTGCTCCCTTTCGTCGGGCAAGGACATACTCGGGGTCCTTCCAGCCGTCATAGGGAATCAGGCCTGTACGTGCCTGGCGCTGTGTGATCTCAAAGGAGAGGCAATGAACCCACTCCAGAAGCTTCGCTGGAAAGCTCCACTCTTCCGGCACAATGATCGGCGAAACGAAAGCCATGAGCGGCGTTTCGACGCGTGTCAACGGATGCAGGCTGATGCAGGGAAATCGTCTCAACGAGTCAGCAGTTTGGATCATGCTCTCCTCTTTTGGCTTCTTAGCTCCAATGGAATCCGGGAAAGGCAGCGCATAGTCTTCCGCATTTTGCCTGTTCTTGTTGGTCCATTCCTCCTCCTTCTTCGCCCAAACAGACTCCGCGTCAGCTTCCTGCACTTCATCTTCAAATCGAAGAGTTTCCGCCCAGTCCGGATAAAAATATGCTTCGAAGTGGATTAGGGCCGCATCCTTGTTGGCCAAGGCTGATTGACCCAATGCCGTTTTGCTGCCGTCGTACACCCGCACCGACTTCGGCTCCTCGTACCATTGGTTGTGTCGCTCTTGCTTCTCTTCCAGCTCATTCTCCTCCTCTTCTTCGTCCCTCTTCTCTGTCTTCAACGGGCCGAGCAAGGTGCGCTTCTGTGTTGCACGGACATTCAGTATGTCTCCTAGTGTCACCTGACATCCACCCAAGCAATCTGCCGAAGTCACGTCGTCATCCCAAACCTGGATTTGCACAAAGCCCTTGCTGGTCAGCTCGTACTTGAGGATTGTATCCTGGTGCTTCTTCTCTGCCTGGCCAAACCGTTCGAGAAGAGCTAACCCTTTCCCAGCCTTTCTAAGCCTTTCTAATCCTTCTCTAAGCCACAGTCCGGACCTTGGAACCCATCCGCATTTCAGGGAACACCACCTGAGCTGTCAGCTTGTGGCAACTTCCGGCTAGACGCAACATTGTCACGAAGTTGTCCACTTCAGCCCAGCCACCCTCACAGGGAAGTAAAAGCTTTGGTTGAACACAGGACGAAGCGATTGCTTGACGACCGGCGAGAGCATCACCATGTTGTCCCAGGTGCAGCGCAGGTACGGATCCTTGGCGGTGGTTGGGTTGATGGGCCGTAGGCTCGCGTAAGCAGATTCTCTGTGCATGCTGCCGTGCCTATGCAGTCACGCCTCTGAGCTGCTTGTGTCAAAGTCCGCCACAGGCAAAGCTTCACATTTCTTTATGCCTGAACACAGCAGCTGTAAGCTTCTTGGCCAAAGGCACAGCTATCTCGACAGGCTGAATACTGACCAGCGACGCACAACCAAGTATCTTTCATACCGGTTCAAGTGAGACACCTGGGCTGATCAAGCGGACCTGCATTTCGCTCGACAATCCTCTCCCGAACCAACACTCAGTCAGGGAGCAGTCGTGGCAGTTTTCAACTGCTCGGGTCGATTGGTGCGAAAGTCCAGTTCAGGCTCCTGCACAGCACGTGTTTCATGTACTGGTCCTGGAGAAGGGGCTACAGGCCGAGATCTTTCCTTCATGCCCTTGGAACGCAGTATGCACTTGACATTGCCATTGATATCACCGACAATATAGCGATCGTGATCAGCAATGAACCGCTTGACCTCGCAGGGCATCAGCGCCAGCATAAAACAGTGCAACAGGACAACAGGCGGACAACAGGAGGACAACAGGAGGACAACAGGAGGACAACAGGAGGAGGACAACAGGAGGACAACAGGAGGGCGACAGTTCTGAAGCTTCAAGCCCGAGCCTTCCCTTGGAACACTGACATATCCAGAACCTGGAAAGCACACTACAGCACACCAGCAACTTCTGGTTCACGATGGCGATCGCCCAAAGGCCAAACTCTAATTCCTGAACTCAAGAACTAAGCCGCTGAAGTCAAGTTGAGGAGACATCGACCAAGCACCCGGTGCGGTTGTGCAGGTGCGTGCTTCTCAAGCTTCTGCACGGTCCTAAGGCTCATCAGGTGTTGTGGGCAAGCTTGGAAAACACGAAGCAGACGCAAACAGCTGGTTGCTTCCCAGCATCGCATTGTCCGCGAGAAATGCCGGTGGTTTTCCAGTCAGGACGGAAACAATGAAGTAAGAGTTCTGCAAGTGCGTCCTCGTACCTCGAAAAACGAACTTTCCGCAGTTCGGCCAAAAGAAGCGGCCATCTTGCTGGTTCCATTCCTGGCAAGGTTGCACAGCAAGCCACATGCGGAGACTTGATTCTTCCATGTTCTTTCATGTTCTTCCATGTTCTTCCATGTTCTTCCAAGTCTCCACGGTCTGCGACGCAGCTCCCATGCCAAGATATCGTCGCTGTCCAGGCAGCGTTCGGCGATCCTGCAGGAAATCAAGACCATGTTCACCCCGGCCACGCGGCGAAACATTTTCGAGCAGCTTCCAGCAAACCCCTTCAAATGGGATTGCCACGCAGACCAACCGTTCTTGTCCTGTCCTCTGTGATTCTATGATGACCATGAGTATATGATTACATGCGTTTGGTTTTGGTGCCCTTTGTGAGATCCAGATTGCTCTTCTTTCCCCTGTTGAAATGCGGATGTGGCGGCAGCTTCCTCAATAATAAACATCAAAGAGATACACGTGACTTGCCTCTTGAAGTCGTTGTGTAATAGCGGGCAAGTGAGATTCTTCTGCTTTGACAAAATGCCCTGGAAAGAAACACACACACACACACACACACACACACAGAGATCCTCCGAAGAATCTGAATGCTGCCCTCGGCATTCCGTGCAACATAAACCTCCCAGTATTCTTAGTCGATAAACATGCTCCACTGCTGCCATTCAGAATGCAGGCTGTCCCGCGGCATGGTAAACGTCAAGCGCTTGCGCTCTTCTTTCATCTTCTTGTACTCTGGACTTGCATGGCTAAGCTCCAACGTCCAGTTCTCACCTGCGGGAGTTTTCACAAGTGTCACGAGTGCCACGCTGAGCACAATTGCTGAAGAACGTCTGGGGTTTTAAGGACCGGGCAAAACAAATCAAAGTCGAAAATCTCTTCGAGGTTGACGGTGCATCTGTACAGCGCCACATCAGCCACTGATTTGGCCTTCTTTTTGTCAGCCATCTGTTTGCCTTCGGTCACGAACAAATTTTGATGTGCGGCGAGGCAGGGGAAGCCTGTGTAAATCAATGTTGCCTGCCTGAGGAATCAAACTGTGCTGACCCATATCATCGAGTTTCTGTACGTCAGTCGCGAGTGTTGCGACTGTTCGTGCAGCCGGCTCCGCTTTAACTGCAAAGGCATCTGCAGGTTTCGTTCCATTCAAGAGCGCCAGCCCACGAAAACCAAACGCCCCATGACAAATGCACGATGCTCCTTTTGTTAGTTGAGGTGCCACTGGGCTCCAGGGGCTGCGGGGCTTGGGCTAGCCCCTGTGCGTTCCTGTGACTCTGAGGAGCATCTGAAGCGACGTGCTTCATCTCACGTTGGCAAAGCACTTCACTTCGAGCACAGAGGTTGTCGGTCACTTCAAATACACGTGCTCAATTTAGCGTTGCGTGTTGCAGGCAGGGTTGATTCTTTGGAGCGTGTCGGGTTGCTTTCCCGGGAGGTGTGGCGACATAGAGTTCGCTTTTTTCCAATCGTGAAGAACTAACTCTCACGATTCGAGCCCATGCGTCACATTAGACCTACAGTTTGGACAGGCTGGCACAAGCAGGCAGATGGGCCTCTAAATGACCGCACTGGGCCACAGTCACAGGTTCTTCGGCATGGAGCATCACAGAGGTGGGGCCAGCAATGATTTCACGACCGAAACTCAAATTATGAGTTGAAACTTGTGTAAGCTTGGAGCTTCTGCAAGCCTCCTGTAAGGCCAACGAGAAGCCATGCAAAAAATCTAGAAACCGGGATGCCCCAAACACGTTCCCTACGCACCCAGGATTGACCTAAAGCAACCTATAGACCTTCTAAGGGTTTGGGAGAAGGGTGAAAGCTTTAGGGTTTGGGATTTAGGCTGGGCGCGGGCGTGGCCGGGCTCGCTCCTCGAAACTGGCGCTGCTGAAATGCGAAACGTCTGTGTTCGCTTTTTGACGTGAAATGCGACACTGGCGCCGCTTTTAGATGTCTGGGTTCGCCTTCCTCTCCCGCTTCCTTTTCCCTGCAAAAAAATGCGTGACAGGTACTGCGCAAGTCCTTCGCTTTGGTGTCCCTTCTGTGCAGATAACAGTATGTGTGTATTCTTAATCCGAACATTCAATTCTTGGCAGGAAACCAGAGGGAGTCCTGGCCTTCGGAAATGAGACAGCTTCTCTTGAAAACGAATCCCCTTACATTTTCTTAGTAAGAAGTAGCCCTTCCTATTCATCATAGAGATACACAGACATGCAAAAACGCGGGGCCCCACGGCCTACGTATCTGCTTCTTTTCCACACACAAATCACCGTTTCTCTTTCTCCCTGGATAAGGTCTCCCTTGATCTTAATCGGAAATCAGAACCGTGAAAAAATGAGAGAGGTAGCTCGCTCCTTGCGATGTGTTCGAGTTGCTCTTTTCTAAGAGATCGCGGTTTCACGCCCGAACGGTAAAGCACGCCCCCCCACCCCCCCTTCGAAAAACAAACGCCCCCAGCCCCACCCCGCCCCACCCCGCCCCCCCTTCCGCGACAAAGCCCCCCCCCCCTGTTGGTTTAACATGGAGGTATTCATTTGCTGGGACCCTAATTTTGTGGAGCAGGCTCGCATGCGGGCTGCTGTTTTGCGCCTCCTGCTTTCATCATTTCCAGGCACAGGCAGAATGTCAATACAAAGTGCGACTGCTCGGTCGGGGGTGTGATGGACGCTCAGGAAAGAGTTGTGCGCACTATGCCTCCTTTGGTGGTCCTCTTCTTCCATTTCTCGCCGCGGGTTTGCACAGGGCTAAGTCGTGTTTTCAATATGCTGCCTTATTGACGCCGGATGATCGTGATTTGCTCTCCTCCCAGGTCAGTTTCCAGTGCTACCTCGGTATCGAGCCCTGCGCATATATACAAATGCTGAAGCTTCATCCTCGTCTCGTCCCGCCGGTGTTGAGGAAAATGGTCACTAATGGTCACTACATCGCCAGCGCGGTTGGTGGAGAATTTTCTGAAGTGTGGAGTTTTCGTTCGCGAGGCGAAACATCGCAGACTCAAGATTTCGTACAGGCGCGGTGAGCAATCCACGTTGGAGGAGATTGATTTTGGTGTTCCCAAGTACTCCACGAATCCGATCCGCTTATGGACTTTGGTTTCGTCAAGTGATGCAAGTTTGCAATGGTGACGAGCTGCTCTGGAGTTGTTCGGTTGGCGGGCCTGGCGGCCTTCTCAGCTGCACTCAATGTAGCACCAACTTTTTCCTGGACAACCGCTACAATTTCAACCGGCAAGTTTGTCGTCGTACCCGTCCTCGCGAACGTACGCCGGAGAGGCATGTTTCTGCACGAATGGTTGAGGGCGGGGGAGGCGGGGGGGGGGGGGGGCGACCTACGCAACCTCCCATAGCTGTCCTTCTTTGCCTGTCCTTCATTCCCTGCTTGCAGCCAGCTGAACCGAGGATGGCCCTGCGGAACGATTTAGGGCCCTTTTCCTCCACCACTCTGTGTCATCCTTTTCCGAAGCCCAAGAATGACAGCGAGAGAGACAGAGAGAGAGAAGAGCGTGAAAAAAAGGATGGAAGACAGGAAAGGGGACGAGATGTGAGAGTCCGTCCTATCTTTAAGACATGAGAGAGAGCTGCTCTTTTTCCGCAGCACAAGCACCTTACCTTTGTAACACCGTAGATACCCCAAGATTCACACACTAATCGACAGGGGGAAGACATGACTCGACACTCTGCTCAAGTTGATACTTCATCCGGCTTCCCGTTGGCCATTAACACAGTTCCCTCGAAAGCTGGATCGTCGTACTTCTTGCAACAGATTCTTTGAATGATTCGGCATTATATCCCCTTCTCTTTCCCTCCTTCTTCTCCTTTCCTCCTCCTTTTCCGTCCCCATCCCCTTCTCCCATCATTTCTGTTGTCCTTCATCATTCAGGAGACAAAGCAAAGGACCAGGAAGCAGAGAATAACGGAGAAAGAGAACGACAAGAGAGAAGGAGGAGCTGTCCTGGTCCCTCTCACTGCCTCCTTTCCCCGGCCCATTTCTCAGTGTATCTTCTCTTCGCTTTTTTCCTTTACAAAGGGGTGGAAAAGCAGGAGAGGGGCGAGGAGAGAGGGAGAGAGAGAGAGAGAGCGAGAGAGGGAATAGGACAGAAGTCTTGCATGTCCCACAACCACAGCATACGGCGACCCCTGTCGATTTGCAAAGATATTGCCTGAGAGAAATGTATTGCTTTGGGGGCCAGCGGCGAGATGTTTACAGCTTCTTTCCATGATCATTCAAGAGATGGCTAGTGGCTAGAGAAGTGAGCTGGTTCACATGTCAGAGCGCTTACACGCTTGCGACCGACCTAGAAAACACCGAACACGTCGTCTGCGCATGTTTCACCGCATTGGATTGGCATGCGCTCTTTGAACGCTTTCGGATGCTTACGGGCCGCAATGAAGCAGCGTAGCAGGGTTGGCAGGGATATCCATGACATGAATTAGAGCATGTTTCCCCTTTCAAATGGCTTCGCTCCTAAAGAATCTTGAAGCATTGTCTTGGCCAAAGGCACGGGAGAGCTTTCTGAGAATGCGGAGCTCCATGTTCGGGTCACGATTCGCAATCAAAGAAAGTTTCTGCTTCTTCAAGCCGAAGTATTCGTTGAAGGTCCAACAAGACACTCTCCACATGTCGACCTTCACCACATGCTTGTCCAACTCCTGGACGCATTGGCAACATTATCCTTGCCATGTCTTGATCCGTGAACTGCTGCCAGAACCACTCCCAGAACCACTCGAGAAACAGAGGACCCGCGAGCTTGCGACATGCAAGAATGGACATTGCTCCTTGTAGGACAATGCAAACGTCTTCCGCTCGTACATAAGTATTGGGTTGTCTGCAGTAAAGACTTTGCCTTTCTCCAAGGTGAAAATTGAAGAAAACTTTGTTTGCAAACGCACCTCGGCTGCATGAGATGGACCACAGTTGCTGCATGACTGTTGCAGTAACTGTACCCCCTAAATTCTTGAGCAAGCGTCTCGATTTCGGTGCTTCTTGGGATTCTCGCTCCCCAGCGACACCGTCCAGAAAAGCTTGAGGGTCTCAACGGTGACATTCTCGAAACCTCTGATGGAGAAGGTGAGTTCCCACCATCGCGTTCTGTCCATGGGCTCTTTCATGTCCTCTGTATCTTCCTCCGCATGCACTCGATGGAATGGCAAAGTGCACATGACATCGCGAGACTGTCGCAATTCAAAGCCTCTGCTTTCCCAAATTTCGGAAGGCGTAATCGCATCTTCCTTACACAGGCGAGACTGTACAAAATGATTGCAAGAGTTGACCAAACAAAAACGGCGCAACAAGTGCATAACGGTCATTCTTGAGGAAAGTTTAGAAAAGCATCCGCTTCTGGGCGGCACCAGCTTTGGGGCCTGCGGATGCATCGCCTCGACATGTCAGAGAACGAAAAGGTTTAACATGACATACGTGGAATTCTGCTTTAGCTGCTCTTAAATGGAGGAGCATGTAGCGTGGCAAGAAAGGTCTCACGCGAAACAAGCCCTGCATGTGAAGCATCGACCTTCTTCACCCTCTGCATCAGCTGGCGTCACACTGGTCGGCTCCGCTGTGGCTTCGCCTCGGGTTTGCTGAATTCCCTTCTAGGTTGAGCGGCATGCAGCATGCTCCCTGGCGTGGCCGGCAAGATGTGCTAGTGCGAGCAACCATCGGTCTCACCAGCTTCCAGATCGACGGCCGGGTCAGTTGCCTAGCAGAAGATTCCGTACCGTGATGCGCTTCGTTTGCAACTGCCAATCCTGGCCTCAAGCGGGTCCTTCTTCTTGAATCTGCTTAGTAGACCCATCAGCTGTGAGACGGCCGCTCCATGCAATTCAAATATACCCGCTGCACAGAAAGTCTCAATGAACTGATGTAGAATACCCGAACTTAAATGTTGGTCCCTGATGAGTCTGCTGCCAAGAACTTCCTCCGAGCATTGTTCATGGAAGTCTGAGGCGTGCCATGGAAAAACATGATGATAAATAGGTGCCACATGGACTGGAGCACAACAGCCATATGAGCGCAACCACTGCCGCCACCTGAAGAATTCACAGAGATTTGGAAACCATTTCAGCCCAGGTGTTCCGATTTTCCACTGTCGCAAGCTAGGCTGCGAAGGCAGGATGACCAGGACAGATGCAACTAGAGTTGCAGATGCCGTGTCATGGACACCGCCGAAGATTCGTAACAAATAGAAAACGAATCAGACAAGCCACCCCCTTAAACCCAAACTGTACACTCACTTCTCAGGCAATCCTAGCTTGAAGTCAGCAAGTGAAATGGGCAGCATGCCGGGAACGTCATACACTTCCTTGTCGGGCCTGTTTCATGGACAGACATGCCAAAAATCCTGCAGCCCAC
This sequence comes from Symbiodinium natans, assembly GCA_905221605.1. Taxonomy (NCBI): domain Eukaryota; class Dinophyceae; order Suessiales; family Symbiodiniaceae; genus Symbiodinium; species Symbiodinium natans. The sequence continues at coordinate 569,588 of CAJNDS010002198.1, read as the reverse complement.
AGCCCACAGCCCACCGCAAGCCGCAAGCTTTATCATTGCGTGTGTTGTGGCCACTCTAGCCACTGCTGGGTTCAACCGAGCACACATGAGACATCATGAGGCCAGCCTGAGTCTGGCCAGCATGGCCTTGGTCACTTGTCACTCGTGCATTGCGATGCCACATTTCTTGCAACATACCCGGAGAATACCTGACAGTGCTAACATACCCCTACAAAAAGACGGCTGACGTTAAGGTCAATGACAACATCGTTATGCTGCGTAGAAACGCCGCGCCACTTTCAAGAGCATTCCACCACCAGCACCCTAAGAGCAGTCCAAAAGCACGTCCACCGCGAGTCCAAGCCACTCCAAGATCACACTCCCCGAGTCCAAAACTCCAGAACCCACGCTCCAAGAAAGCACTCCGAAGAGCCAAAAACGAAGAAAAACGAAGAAATATGAAGAAATAGTTCTGCACTTGACGAACTTGAACGCCAGACAGAACGACGCGAACGCAAATCCCCTTGGAAGCGCACCCCTGCCGCATCACGTTACCAGCTTGTCGCGCAAGCCTCAAAAAGTTTATACGACCTTGGTGGGAGCCCGATTTGGGCCAGGGAATGCGCACGGGACCTCGTAGAGAAACAGTCTGCCCGGAATCTCTCGGCCAAGCCCACCCTAGGCCAGAGGGCGATTTGTGTCCAAAGCAAGAGCCACGTCAGTCAGCCACGTACAGGCCCTCAGCCTAATCCACCCTCATCCCATAGTGCTGCCACACTGCTTGCGCCATAACATCTGAGGGCATGGCCGCGCAATCACGGTTGCCTCCGACAACGTATCCTGCAGCCATTGGATGTCAAGGGGAAGTCTGTCCGCGAGTGCGACCTATGCATACCCAGGCCGAAACCCATCAAAATCTAGCACCAAGCTTTGCTTGCGAAGCACTCGAAGCCACCTAGCTCTGCAACTCTAATGGTAGGCAGTCAAGGATCTCGTCTTGCCGCGGTACCAAGGCAGCAGTGGTTGCCGCGTCCGTGCCTGAACCAGCGGGCCGCTTTAGTTGCTTCATGTTACCTCAGCATTTCTTTCTGCTGTCTGCTGATGTCTGCTGGTGCTGAAGCCACGGGCAAACTAACGATGCCGAACATGGAAGTTACTATACAATAAGTTCATTACACGGCAAAGCCCAGGCATGTCCATCTCAGCTCTGCCATGCCACGCCTTGAACATCTCAAACGTTTTGCCAGCACCACTGTTCAAGGGATCTGTGGCAGCAACTGCACCTGAACCCACACGAGCTCACGAACTGCAGCCGCACTATGATGCACTGATACTGCGCTGCTGACAGAACATGTTTGCAGCCCGGGCACAAACAGCAGCCACATCTGCTCGAGACACGTTTCCCACGTACGTGTCGCCTTGGTTGAACCTGATCCGGAAGCTTCATGCGCGCTACACATCTGCGCTGACACTTTGAGAATCAGACTGCAATTCCAGGAAGCCGTCGGCTGGGTCTTTGGTTAGTCCGCCTGGCCTCACCTGAAGGCAGGGACAGCGTTGGCCGACAGAAGCCAAAGGTGACATGCAACGAGTTCCCCACGATTGTGTACGACGACCTGTCACAACAAGTCCCGTCTCCAGGCATGACACATGCTTCACATGATAGATCAGAGCCGATAAGTCCAATGGCATGTGAGATACGTGAGGTAAGAATCGCACGAACTACCTTGGAAGAGCTCCTTGACCTGGTTCTCGCCCTGGTCCGCGACAGCGGCTTGACACATTATGAACTTGTTGAGATCTAATGTTGTCATTTCCTGCCTCCAACTTTTCATTTAAGACCCCTGATCCGATCCTTACCATGTCATGGTTTAGTCAGTCAAGCGCAGCCATCGAACGGGCAGCAAAAGAATGGATCATCTGGGCCGTCAACGTGTTCAACAGCAGCCCCACAGGAGCATATGGTCTGGTCACGGATGCGCTGCTGACGACAATCAGCCGGTCAATGCCTTCCTGGAGCACCACCTGCAAATGATCCGTCCAATTAAACTGAACCAGGAACCTCGACCACGTCAACGGCACCGTGCCTTCGCGCAATTCACCAAACCGGCCTCACCGTGCCAAGGAGTCATTTGCTCATGGCTGCTCCCTTGCTTCTGACTAGGCGCCTAGCATTGTCCACATCCTTCGGTTCTGTCTTACCACGCGAATATGCCGCCTTGTCTGGCGATGCCGATGCGGTGTTTCCAAACAGTGGCTTTAGCATCTGGGAAGCGAGCAGCAAACACCACAGCAGAAACCCCAGCCAAAGCTGCAGCCAAAGATGATGGATTTGTAACATCCGCCTGCCACACACACACAGAGACATACTTAGCAGTGTCCATTTCACCAGTGGCCGGTCAAGGCCAAGATGGCCAAGAAAGCTGGCATTGCTCAGGGCTAGCCTGTCCTACGTCAACGTTCCCGACATCGTCACTGGAGGCCTCTTGTTCTGAACAAGCAACCGCTGCGTGTGAGTGCAGTGTTGAACTTCTCATAACCTCGAAAGCCTTGTCAGGGGTCCAGGAACCACTTCGAGTCAACGCACGAGGCTGCGCCATGCCATCTTTCAGAAGAGCCTGCAAGTTCTTCACCAAGCTGCGCGAAGCTGCACGCGGGGTCCCAACCACAACTCATTGCTTTCAGGCACTGTGCACCTTCACAACCAATGCACCAGTTCGGCCATTGGCCCCGACAACCGCCACAGTTGGCCTGATGCAGCGAGGCATATACGAGGCATGTACGACAGAAACACTTGCAAAGCACACAATCGGCCTGGAGGAGTCCTCCACTGCGCGCGCACGCACCCGCCAGGCACGTTGTGATTGAAACCGCTCCCTGCTGCTTTGCACAGTGCTTGCACCGACCCAGTCTCCTCAGATGGGAGCACATAAGCATATTTTTAGAAGGGAGAAATACAGTGATATACCATAACAATGGCAACTGCACTTGTGTTCTGCGCTTTGCTAGTGTGCGAACAAGTTGACGGGGGCTGCCAAGCCCGAAGAGCATGCCCACAACCAACACCTGTTAAAGTGGTCAATGCGAATCAGGCAGGACAGCGATCCTACTTTGGCGCACTGGCTCACTCATGTGCCCCTGTCTGGAATTGCGTTTACATTGCGAGCTACAAACGAATAACCCGACATGCCTCTGTGGCTTTTCGTTGTTTGTTTTTGTTTTTTCAAAAACGTTAGAAGCATCGGAAAAGGTTGTAGTGAATGAATAGGTAATGAAAGTAGCTGCACCCAATAAACCTCCCGAACTTGGAATTGAATACCTTCCATGGATCTTGATTGACCGCGTCCCCTTTCGTTTCCCAGAGCAGCTAAGGGTTTCGGGTTCAGGCCTTCGAACTTTGCAGGACTCATTGGGTTATATAAGGGTTCAGAGCCTTGAGTTCAGGTCTCTGCAAATGACGAAACTACAAGGTCTTCTGGGTTCTGGGAAGACTTTAGGTTTGCCAGAAGAGGCTGCAACTTTCAAGTTGCCCATCCCGCCCCCCTCCCCACACCCCGCCCCCCCCACCCCCCCCCACCCCCACCCCCACCCCCCACATCGCCCCCCACCCACTCTATCAATCAATTTTTGTGTCAGTATTCGAACTTCACTGACAGCACCCATTGGGGCTACCGCGAGCTCAAACCGACAGCACAAACGCACAATGCAACACCGCGTTATACTTCTTGGCCAAACACATTGCTGCCCACGTTCCATTTAAAATGAAGGATTGGGATTACAACGTGTTGGGCTCATCTTCGGGCTTTTGGGGCGACAGCGGTTGTCATGTGTGCCAACCATCACGCCTGTTTCGGCTAGGTTTCCTGTTTGGGTGATTATCGCTGACGTTGGCTTGCCAGCACATTGGTTTTGATGTTTTGCGCCAACTGTTTTTCTGACACTGACCCGCTTGCTGCCTCATGTGAAATCATGTCAGTGTGCCCAATTGAGCAACAATTTTTCAGGAAAGAACGAAGTGCCGCTTTGCAAAACGAATTTTCTCAATCTTTTTCGGACAAAAAAAACGGCGGTTACCCGCTCCGATCTGTTCCGATGCGTCAATGTTTTTCGATGCGTTAAATTGCTCCCATTGTCGCTCCCTATCAACAACCCCAAGCAAACTGATCACGAGATACAAGTCCCGGAGACCACTGCAACAAGACATTTCAAGACTGCGGGCTTTTAACCTTCAAGGCTTGAAGCGGAAAACATTTCAAGAACAAACAAAGCCTTTATTATAGGCATGCTCTGTTCAACACCCACGCCCAACACCTGCCTTGGACAAGAATGCCTTGCTGACACGCATCTCCATGGCTGTGACAAGCGATGCTCTATGAAATGCGATTCTTTTGCCCCTCATTGTCCTCACCATGATGGCATGTTTGGACACTACGCGCTTCCCCTTGAATGTAAAGCCGCCGACAGCCACAACACAACATGACATGTTATTGCAAGCAGCGACAAGAGTTCATGAAGCTCTATTGCAAAAAATCATAAAAAAATCCAAGCCGGGGGGGCGCAACAGCTGTTGTGCTCGGTTGTGAGGTTGGGGGGAACGCCGAGGCTGCGTCAGTGGTGCGACGCCGGGTCCGCTTGCGGGCCTGCCGCGCCCCGGCACCTCTCTGCGCGGCTGCTGGCGTCGCCTGGGCGCGCAGGTGGTGGAGCGCCCTGTCCGTCGCATGCCAGCAGGCGGTGGGGAGGGCAAGGGCGGTAGCGGGGCCGCTGGCTGCCGTCCTGGCTCTTGGCGACCCGGATGGACCGAGTCGCCTTCCGGTGCGCTGAAGCCCGGGCCGGCTGCCGCTGCGGGCATAGCTTGCCCGGGCAGTTTAGTCTAGGAGCCGCTTAGCCGACCAAACGGATAGCAGGCATGAAACGGAAAAAAATCCATGCCGGCACCCTGGACGCGAGTAACAAAAGATAATACGCGCATCAGCTTTGGCGTCAAAGCCAATGGCTCGAAAGCACGGACGCTCGGAGTCAGGACTGTGCAAGGATGGGCCTCAGCGGCATTGCTTCCCACTGACCTCCCAGCGCAGGAGCCGGAAACCTTGTTTTGGGAGAGCCCGCGCACCACCCTGCAAATCGGACCATGGAAGCACCCGCCTTCCACGAGACCATGCCACTAACCGCCAGCCCCACTGACATAGCTATGTTGCTGCCCAATGGTTGAAGCGTGTCAAAGCCACAGTCACCTTACATTTCCTTGCACGCTACCAAACGGCACTTCAGAACACAGCGTCCTTACCAACCATGTCCACACTTACTTACATGCAGGAGTACAGGAAGTCCGTGGGCCCTGCTCAAGCTCGCGTCTGGGGTTTGGCTCGTCGTGGGCATCATGACTTTTCGGATGGTGTGAACCTGCAGCGACCTTGTCAAGTTTGTGCTTCGGCCAGTGAATCATTGACTCGCTTCAGCACGTTCTTGTGGTCACACACGCAATGCGTTTATCACTGGACACATGACTCAGCACGGAGCCCCATGTCAAAGCCCCATGCAGAATTGCATGCGGTGTCGCTTTTGTGGCTCACATGTCTTCTGAATATGAGTAGTGTCAGAACACTGTCATGTATGATGATATTGATGTAACGGATGTCGGAACTGTTGGCATGATTCATGTCGCACTCCTTATGTGATATTTGTAGGAGGGGCAGGCGGGAGGGGAGTCTGCGTGGCAGCAGGCGTACGCGCGCTGCGCCGCCACCACCAACAGACCCGTGCATCTGTGGACGCTAGCTTGGCGCGTAGCGGGTCGCACGCGCGTCGGGGGGCCGCACGGGCGCGGGCATCGGCGAGCAGGCGGGGGAATGCGACCGTCTCCGCCGTAAGCCTCCCACCCACCTCCAGCCCAACCATGGGCCGCTGGCGTCGAGTTCCGCATGCCGAGTGAGTGCATGCGCGTCCTATTGCTCCGATGCCTTCGGGCGCCCTTACGTCACGCCCTACGACGCTGCCGTTGCGGCAGGGCCCTCGACGTCTGGGGTGACCATCGCACGGCCTGCCCCACAGCAGGCGTGTCGGATGTGTCGGGCCCGCGCGCCGCGACTCTGGAGCGGGCGGCCGCGCGAGTGTGCCGCGAAAGCGGTGGCCAACAAATTCCTCTTCCGCGACATGAATCTTGATGTACCGCTGGCGGATGCCCGCAGCATCGAAGTACTGGCAAACGGCCTCCTTCTTTACCAGGGAGCGCAAGTCGCGGTTGACAACACGCTGGTAAGCCCAGTCACGCGGGACGGCACAGCTCGAGCGAGGGCAGATTGCGACGCGGCTATTCGGAAGCGCCAAAAACACCTACCCGGAGCTCTTGGTGGCCCGCCGCTGCAAGCTGGTCACCAGGGCCCGCCTGAGACAGAAGCAAAGCACGGGAGGCGGGATCGAGCTCAGATAGGAGGCTCTCGCATGCCCACGGCGCGATGCCTCCGCGACCGCGACCGCCACGCGTGCGAGAACGACGGCTGGCGCGCTATGTCGGCGACACCGGCTTTCAGAGTTCGGATACCTGATGAAGAATGCATCGATCGAGTTGCGTGTTGGCGCCGCCGGGAAGCTCGTGGCGGGCTCCTTGCCGGGTGGGAAAAAAAAGGTGGTTGAAGCGCTCATCCCCTTCATCCGCATGTTTTATGGGGTCGACAACACATATTTGCTTTATGATGCGGAGGGCCGAGGACATGCGGTATCCCAAGCCGAAGGAGGCGAACAAGGACACCGACCTGATGCCCGCTGCCCAACCGCACGGGTGCCCGATCCGCCGGCTTGGGTTGGGGACTGGGCACTATAGTCAGGGTTTGGTCGTTTCAACCCTCCGCACAAAACTGGCCGACCATGCGTTTTTGTTAGCCAGCATCCCTACGGTCCCTGATCTGCAGGTCGCCTGGTTGCTTCTGCCTCTTTGCGCCGCGCCGCGCAGCGACTACCTGTTGCGGGTTTTGAGAGGATAAACTGCTGGTCGAAAACGGCGTTGTCGCCCTGGGCACGCCCATCGGGCAGCCCGAGCTCTTGGCGACGAAGATTCGCGCCATGCCTGGCCCATTGCCACTTTTTCCGCTGCGGACGGGAGCTCCTACCTGGAATTCGGACCCCCCCAAAAAATACATTTGTAGCTGGGGATAGCTGGGGATCAGCAGGGAAAAGTAAACGTCTTTCGGGGGGTTTTGCTACGTATACTTTTTAAGAGCTTTGCTATCTATGTAGATGCCACTACCTTCAGATAGTTGCAAATACAGGAGTCTCGAAGGATTACTAACCCCAAAAAGAATGTATTCCCGGCCCGGGCCAGGTTGGATTAAACCTACTATACAAACTAGATGAAAACACAGGAAACAAACGCCTTCAGAATACATTCCCCAACCATTGGGTAATGTATGGGGGGGTGGTACCTCCCCCCCCAGAATACATTAGTTAGGAGCCCCCCTTCAGGGCGGCTTAGGTGTGCAATCCGCAGAGTGTACAACGGCCTGGGCGGACGCGCTGCCCGATGGGCGCCCGGCAACTCTCGAGGGCCATGGCGGCGAGGCCAAATGAATGCCTCCGCGAAGGCGGCGGCGTGGGATCTTTTGCAACACGAGGGATGGCGAGACTGTCCTCGTTTCTTATTTTGTTTGCGTCGAAAATCAGTGGAGTAGTATCCCTGGAGCTGTCTCTTACAAGGGTCGCACCCGCCTCGGCTGACGATGCCGCCCTGGGGAGTGGCCGCATGGCTGGCAGATGCACTTCGCGTGCTGCTACCAGATACATGTCCTGGTCGCAGTTTTCACGCAAACAGTATGCATGTTACTTCCCAAACAGCCGGGACAATGATGATTCAGTGGATGAGCTCTACAGTGTCGTGGAGTTATTACTGTGTGGGGATGTTAGTGCGCACATAGGAGCAGCGATGCCACATGCCTTGTTTCGCGGGCCCCTTGCCACAACGCGGGCACACGTGTTGAGGCGACTCGATCGTCTTAATACACGTTGCAGGCGAGAACCGGCACGGGTGCTCTGGCAGCCGCTTGATGGGCGCAGTGCTCGAGCATCCTTCCTCGCTGCTCTTTAACCGCTGTTTCGGATGACCATGCATATATTACTAGTGGGACAGTCGCCCGGCGAAGGCTGTGAGCAAGGTGATCCACTGACCCCGGTCCTTTGGGACAGCATGGTGCCCTGCTCAAAGCCGCTTCGGCGATATTGGAAACGTTGGACTCGGCGGCGTGGCCAGAGCACATGTCGTACGCGCAAAACGTGGCGACCCTGCCAGCAACCCTCGGACGCCTGGGCATGAGTTTTGCCGTTCATACAGCTCCGGCAACGCGGTACCGGAGCTCCACAAGCGTGCCCTACAGGCGGGTTGGCACGAGCGCCCTTGGGACGCAAACGGAACGGGTGCTCGACCAATCAGGCCTTGGGTGACGCAGGCTGCTGCCCTGTCGCCCTCCGCTCGCACCCTCCTCCGGTCGCAGGCTGGCGGCTGGCCCACGGGCCGGCTCCTGGTTGACTGCAATACCCTGTGGCCGGCCTGCGTGCTCATGCCCCAAGCAATCAATGCTTTTGGCCCTGCGCCACCTCCGCCGCCTGCGCCTCCCGCTGCCCCTGTGTGCCAGCCATTGTGGCCCACCTGGATGCGGAAGAAAAGTGGGTGCTTTTGGTGACCACGCCCTTCGCACGGGCTTGGTCGTTCGCAGGGCGAAGATCGTGGAACGCGCGTGGGCGCTCGTGGCTTGGGAGGCCGTCGGTCCGCTAGACCTCGTCGTCGACGAAGCGATGCCTCTCGGCGGGCCCATCCTGCGACGCCACACCACCGACACGCACAGGCTTGCCTCAGCCCTGCGCGACGGAGCCGCTCTGTGTTTCACCGAGCGCCGAAAGCGAGCCGCCAACCCGGAGCTGAACACGTGCCCGTGCCCAGCGAGCTCCGTGCGCCGCTTCGTCGGCAATGGGCCAGGCGTTGGTGAGCCATGCTGGCAGTGGCGGTGCAACAAGTCCGCCTTGACCGAGCGACAGTATGACGAACTATGAACATTGCAGCCGTGTATGTGCCAAACAAAAAGTACGTGTCGCGGGGACAAGAAGTGCATGTCGCTGGCACAAAAAGTCGCTAGGGATTAATATCGTAGTTCTATGTAGTTCTCATTTTGGGCGACAACGATGGCAACCTCCCCGCCGCCGCCAGTGAAGAGGAGCCGGCCCACTCCGAAGATGGCAGCGAGCCGCACCCCGGATCATTGATGGCAGCTTCGATACACGTCTCTTCGCAGCAGTGGACCCAACTTCCCGAGCCTATCTCCAAGGGCCCCCACAGCCTTCTGCCGGTCTCCGCCAACAAATCCGTCGACGTTTGCGGAAACCCACTTGCCTGCGACGCACACCTCTTGAAAGGGCTGTCGCCCTCCCCGCCTCTGTCTACAGTCGCCACCAACGTGCTGGTCTCTGACCTCAACGTCCAAGTTGCGCGTCGAGACTACAGGCGCATCGAGGTCATTGCTTGCCCGTGCGTTGTGGTATCCAGCTCGTAAATCGACACTGCCTCGTCTGGCCAGACACACTCCCGGACGCAGCTGCAACAAGTGACGTCAACACAGGTCATCGCCCACAAAAGCAAAAGGCCTCTCCCAACCAACCTGTGGTTGTGTTTTTCGCTCTGCACGTGTGTCTGGGCCAGTTTGGCTGGGTCCCAGCCGAGTCGTCCCAGTAAGCAATTTCATTGGACAAGCACTCATTGTTGCATGGCGCAGATGCTGCGCAGATCCACACTGCCATATTGCTTAGTTTTGGAAAGCAATCCCGACACAATTATTGTATTGACCGTACAGGGACGTATTTGCTGAGGTTGCCATTTTTGTTTTTGTTGCTCCTGATGTGGCGGGCGCGTTTGTTTTTTTTGCTGCGGGTGCGGTTGTTTTTTGCTGCGGGTACGGGGGTGCGTTTGTTTTTGTGGCGGGTGCGGTGGGGGCGCGTTTTTTGGCTGCGGGTGCGGGGGGCTTTTTTTTTGCTGTTTCTCTATATCTCTTTGTGAAGACCTGTATTTTAATAGGAAAACCTCTTTCTTTTCTATATCTGAATATGAAAACCTGTATTTTCTCTACATTGTAATATGAAAACCTCTGTTTTTCCAATTTCTTTACCCTCATACGAAACCGTCTATTTCTCTATTGTAGATAACGAAAACCTCTATTTCTCTCCTTTTTCGAAATTGTCATCGTTGTCTTCTATATTTAGTGTGGAAAACATGAAAAAACAACACATCAGAACCTAATTCTCTGTGTTATCTTTCTATGTGAAATGCATTCTAGAAGTACTTTCGATCTTCTTGTCCTATTTGAAGAAGACCACCATTGTTTTCTCTGTAGTGTCACCTGCTTATTGGAACATATTGGAACATGAAAACCTCTCTCTTCTTCTATATACTTTGATAGGAAAGCCTTTATTTGGTCCGTATTTTGATTTGAAAACCTCCATCTTCTTGTTATCTTAATCGGATAACCTCTATTTCCTCTATGTTGGCACAAGAAACCTCTAATTTCGAAGCCTTGCTATTTTTCTACAGTTTACTATTGTGTCTATATTTTCAGACTTATTTTCTATATTTCATTTGAGGAATTCATGAGAAGCTGATTCTCCATGTTTTGAAGTGTATATATCTTTATGTCACTCGCAAACACAATTGCTTGTGTTGATGTTTGCCATATTCTCATGACACAAATTCTATTTTCTTGATTGTTTACTAAGAAAACGTTTATATCTCTGTTTCTAATCGGAAAGTTCATCTTCCGATACATTTTCTGAATTTTCGTAGCTAAGCAATCTATATTCCCTCATTTTTCAAGGGGGGTTGAAGGGGGCCACAGCCTCCCCCATTTGCAAACACAATGCTCGCATCATGGAAGACGCGTATGCTTCGAAGCAAGCGTGCCCAAGAAACGGGTGGGTGGGGGGGCGGGGGGCGGAGCCCCCCATTTGCAAACACAACGCAAGCATCATGAGTTTGGAAGGGACTCGTACGCTTTGACTCAAGCTTGCCCGCCTTAAAAAAGCGGGGGTGAGCCCCGTGCCAGGGCACTCACTCACCACCGGCGGCCCTGGGAATAACGCCTGCAGGAAGGGGCGCTTTTTTTGCTGTGAGCGCGGGGGCGCGTGTTTTGTTTTGCTGCGGGCACAGGGGCGCCTCGCGCCAGGTCACTCACTCACCGGGGGCGGCCCAGAAGAAGACACCCAGATCAAAAAAGATACGGGTTCCGGCGTGTTCTCACGTCCTTGCACGTCTGTATCGCACATTTGGTAAACATTTTGTGGCACAGCAAGCGCTCGCTGCGCTGTGGTCTTGCTGGATGTACGAGGCACAGTCCTCTGTCAATGAAAGGGGGCCCCGCAGGGCCTAACACTCCACCCGTAGCCAGCAAGGCTCTTCTTTTGATCTGCAGAGCCCAAACCCTGCGGTTTGGTACGTCAGTCCGGCAACACAAGCTTTATCGAGAAACCTCACATGACATCACGGTCCTGACATCAATACCATTTCCCTGAGGTTTCTCAACAAACTCGCGTCAAGATCGGCCGACTGATCTGTGCCCATGGATAATTGGCCTCTGTTGCCAATTCTTGAATGGCAAGTACAAACATTCCCTCTCTCAGCAAGCTGCTTCTTGAACTGGGCCTGGTGGATCTTTCGACCGGGGGCGAACGTAGCATCATAGACGATTGACCATCGCTGTTCATTGAGGAAAAAGTGAAGGAAGCCCTTTTTAGCCCCCGCTTTCGTCATCCCATCAGCCAGTTGAGACAAGCCGTTGACCCATCTGAAGCATGTTCCAGGCTTCTGAGCCTGTTGCACGGAGACGGTGAGCTCGTAGCCGGCCCGGGAGGACCGCAGCCCATGTAAAGCTGACAGGTTTCTGGTAGCTGCATCGTAAACGCCGCGGGGGTCCATGACGAGGCAGCCATGGGTGTTCTCGCGAATCTCGGTCTCCATGGATCCACCAAGAAGCCGACCTCTATGGACCTCCAACCAAGACGGAAGACCATGTCCTCGCCCATCGTAATTGCTTGGACTTCACTCCTATTGGATCCAAGGCTCTCGCGAGGAGCCTTGCCAGATTTCCACGCAACGACTGTGACCTTCTCCTCGGTGCCATCCATGATGCTTCGAGGGGCGAAACCTCCAACATAGCCAACAGCGCTAGACTTATTTGGCCTGTTGCTCTGGCTCGCTTTCCAATCCAGTGTCCCGAGCGCTGCTCGGACGCTGGAAAATCTCAGACGGCGTAAGACGTGCTTTTGGCGAGCCTTTGGAATCTCGATGTCCAGGAATATGCCTTCAGCACTTTGTCGAATCCGGCAGCCTGCGAACTCGCCTGGCTTCTGAAGGTGGAGCTTCGCCTTGAGGTAGAACTCGTTTGCTGGATTGCCGGCGATTTTATTTTGTTCTCAAATTCACACCATGAATATAATCTCCATCCTTTCTAACACTCAATACTACACATTCAATCCAGTCGATCCATTTTCCGAGGAAGGGCACAGAATCACTCGCCTGCCTAAGTAAGCGTCCTGTCAATGGGTGAGTCGAAGACTTAAGTGCACGCAAATGCCGGGTTGCAACGGCAAGTCGCTGAGGTTCGTGCTAAAGGGCACATGTCGGCCCTGCAGCTCCAGGCAAAAACTGGAAGTGCGTAGGTCATGCCCAGTGCGATGCCACACATCATCAGCAACCGCAAACTTGATGTCGTCGACTGTTCCTGCACAAAGCACAACATCCACAATCGGAACATTGGTGACCATCACCGCCAGCCAGTGGACCCTCGATTCTCGGTTTGTGTTCTCATCAAGACCCGCTGTTTCAGCATCTCGTTTCATCCCAGAGGCCAAGCGCCCGTTGCTATTTGAAGCTCCTCAAAAACAAACAACAGTTAGCTTCGGACGTTCTTGAGCCTTAAATGCGGCACAAGACAAAACAGCTGGGGAGCTGGCGTCGGCATCACTGTCGCTGACAGTGAATGATCACATAACGCAGATGCACGCAAGCAAACACTGTCCTTTGCCTGTCAAGTAGACTTGAATGAAAATCGATGGGGTCGGCCTACTGTGGATCAAGAAACTCCCAAGAGTGGTCATGAGACGAAGAACTGGGATGCTGTGAGTGCGGCTGATTCTCTTGCTGCGCAGAAGAGGAGCTCGCAGCCTGTGAGAGCGCTGCGTTCAGCTGATCACGCCTGGCTGGCAGGCGACCACGGATTTCCAGCTCCCTGTCTGCCAGAACGTCCTCAATCGTTCTGCCACCATGTACTCAAATGTAATGCAACTGCTTTGGTCTACACCTCGGGGACTTCAGGTCACTTCCTAACAGCAAAACAGCGAAGCTTCAGAGTCCACTCTGCACTCCTACTCCCATCCTACACGTCCAACGGCAACGAACGAAGTGGCGGGGACACGGAGTGAGTTGCAACAAGACAGAACCTCAGAGTTCTGACACGCACTTCTTCACTACTGCTCTCAAGCAGTTCCAAGCGCTTCAAAACTCATCCTCGGCCATGCCAACAAGACGAGACATGTGTCGCAGTCAACCCAAACATGCTTTAGGGACTTCTGTACCGTCAAGACAACATGGCACCAACTGGGCAAACATAACAAGGAGAATTTTTCTTCTCGAAGCGCGCAGCGCGGCCGCCGAAACGGCAATCCCTAAAACCGTCCTTGGGTTTCCCACCTTTGGTGGAGAGCCTAAAGAAAACCTACCACTACCCTACTCCTCGCTTTGGAGGGTTTGCACAGGCCCTCATGGGATCTCGTCCTATGAGCCCTTCAGGAGGTGCCCTTTTGTACCCCCCAAAAGGGTGGGTAGGTGTAGTAGCGGTGCGGCGTAGGCCCTACTCCCCAAGGTGGGTGAGTGCAGAAGGCTCAAGGAGAATTTTTCTTCAGCAAGCGCAGAGCGTTACCCAGTGGGCGTCCTTCATGCAAACGAATTCGCCCGGAGCCCCTTTGGGGCGAGACATTGTCTCTCGGGCAGTCGGTCACCCTGCTACGGCAACACCACAGCTCAAAAGCCGGCAATGTGGTGCACCCACAGGCCATCTACAGGGAACTATGTTACAAGCAGACTCAGCAGGGAAAGAGTTGCAAGCCTCAGCCCAATGGCCGGGAAACTGCATGCCCCCAGTGAAGCAGCACCGGTTTCCACAGCCTCTTAGGCCGGGGTGGTGCACAACCAGCGAACTTCTTCCCCCAAGGGTCCCAAGGTGTTGCAAATCTGGTCAAAACACTCTCGGGGTGGACCCCTGGAAACTTGCCGAAAGAAGCCCACCTCATGGGGGCAGTGTTTGGCAACTACCCTCCAAAAGCCGTCCATTCCGGCCTCCCTTGGGAGGGGCCCCAGTTGAAGGAGAATTTTTCTCACCAAGCGCACAAAGCGTGAGCAAGCAAGCAAGCTCGTCGGTCCAATTAATTAGGCATGCAGGTGGTGTGAAACGCCCTTGCCATGCTAAACTGCACCCCTACCCTCTGGCAGGGCTACTTCCTACCTCTAGCTCTACCGGGGTCTACTGCCACTCACTCCCCAGACTTTCAGGCCGGGCCCATGCTTGAACAGCCGGGACCTGTGGCCCAGGCCTATTGGCCGGGAGGAGAATTTTTCTTACCAAGCGCGCGAAGCGTGAGCAAAGCAAGCTAAGCCCGGGTCGAGTCAAAACTAATTAGGCATGCAGGTAGTGTGAAACGCCCTAGCCATGCTAGACTGCTACTCCCTACCCTCTGGCAGGGCTACTTCCTGCCTAGCTCTTCCATGGTTCTACTGCCACTCCCCAGCCGGGCCCATGCTTGTGCAGCCGGGACCTGTGGCCCAGGCCTATTGGCAGGGAGTGAGGGACAGGTTGAACCCTAGCCTTTAGGCTGGGAAGTGCTCTGGGTAGGAGACAAAGAGCTCTTCGGCTTTTGATCTGTAGACATCAGATCGAGCAAGGCACTCCATCTTCAAGGTCTCTGGATCAGTCCGGTTCTATTACAAATGGCATACGCGGCCACCGGTTGCTCCAGCCTCCGTTTCTGCCTGCCCACTCTCAGCGACAACAGCCCCACACAAGCTTCAGTCAATAAGCTGTTTACCACAGCCTTTCCGCTCTGCCTTTTCCTGCAGAAGGTAGCCTCCTGGGCTCACGCCAAGGGTCTGAGCCTAGAAGTCGGGCATATTCCGGGCGTCAAAAACACGGACGCGGACGACCTCAGCCGAAACCGCCTACAGAAGTTCGCAAGCACGACCAAATCCCATAGATTCCACGTCCATCTGCACGACCTGGCTCGGTCGGAACACGAGGTCAGCCTATGGCCCTCGGACGCCAACTGGAGCACTGGCCTAATGCAGGTCTCAGCACATACAGCCTAGTGCCCCGGGCACCAGCCAGACCGCCCGCGGTGGGGGTAGAGAGGCCTAATGCATTCACCCCCTGAAGTGGGGGTTTGATGGCCTTACATGCTCGTGGGATCTTGCCCAGCCTTTCCCACGAAGCATTTCACTCTCTCGCCCAGAGCAGCGCCGCTGAAAACAGGAGAGCGAGTCGTTGATACCCTAACCCACTCCCCTTCGGGATATAGGGCTAGGGTTGGACTCCTCTCCCCAACTAGGGTTAGGTCATGCAGTGCTTGTTGGGAGAACGCTTCGGGTTTTTTGGTTCCCGTGTGTTTTCCCACGAGTGAATCATGCACCGTAATTTGCCATACGCCTAAACAAGCCTTGCACAGCTGGAGCATCTCCGGCTCTCAGCTGGCCTTGACCTAACCCCTAGGTGGGGCCTTCTGCTTTTCGCCCACCCACCACTGCCCTTGCGCACTCAAAGCATAACAACCAAAGCCTGGATCCGGCCGGATCCCGCCTCCCAAAGTGGAGTAGCCTCTTCAGAAATGCCCATTTGCCTCCCAAAGTGGAGTAGCCTCAGTCCCGCCTCGGGACTTCATCTCGCCTCAACAGGGGGTTTGATGGCCTTACATGCTCGTGGGATCTTGCCCAGCCTTTCCCACGAAGCATTTCACTCTCTCGCCCAGAGCAGCACCGCTGAAAACAGGAGAGCGAGTCGTTGATACCCTAACCCACTCCCCTTCGGGATATAGGGCTAGGGTTGGACTCCTCTCCCCAACTAGGGTTAGGTCATGCAGTGCTTGTTGGGAGAACGTCAATGGCTGGAGGCAACGTTTCAACAGCTACAGGGTGGACCACCACGCTAACTTCGAGCACTTCCGGACCCTTTGCCCAGGCTTCCACGATTTCCTCCACCGCATAGGGGCTCAGGATTTGAGCGGGGCCTTTACTCCCCTCGATCAGGCTCTTCACAGGGAGAGTTCTCTCTCATGAGCAAAGGTGTTCCCCAAGCCCTCGGGACGTGGTTTTCCACTCCCTACCGTGCTGGAACACTTTTGGGATATGGTTCGCCATTCCCTTGGACCTTTTGGGGCATGCCTGGCTCCCCACCGATGGTCCCGTTTCACCCTCATGCTCGCGATGTGGCTTCCACTCCCAGCAGCTTCGGGACCTGGTTACCAGTCCCTACTGAGGGTGTTTGGGAGTAGCGATTTCCCTTGGCTGTAGTTAGTGTCTCACTCCACTTTCTGTAGCCCAAGGTGAGGTCGCCTCCCTTGCCGTCAGTCTAACTGGCGAAGCCGGCCACAGAAGCCGTGTCTCACTCTAACAGCCCACGGGCTGCGCTTCGAGCGCTCCAGAAAGAAAAATTCTCCTCCAGTCAAGTTGAACCTGGATAATGTCTGGAAACTGCTGGAGAAGGAGTTGAGGCACAGCTTTTATGCTCACTCCCGCCTGTACCTCCAGCATTACCTTCCAGCACGCGTCAATCAAAGGCAAGAGGGACCAAGCAGGCAACTTCATTAGCTCGCAAACAGCCGAATATCCAGCATCTCTGGCACAAGCCCTTCTGGGCTGTTTTAGCTTCCTCTGACCCCAACCAGGCGGGCCGGCAGAAGCAATACCAGTCTCCCCGCCGCCTCAGACGCACATGGCATCGAGCGGCCCGAGAGCCCCGATCTGCGACGGAGCTGGCCTACGCAGTTCCGCAGACTGCTCAATGCCCAGTCACAAAGCCAGCCCGCTGAAGCCTCTGTCGTCGGTGCTCCAGAAGTGGTGCCTGGATGGGGACAGATACAAGCGCATCACTGCACACCTCGCACAGGGGAAACCCGAACACCCCGTCTCAGAGACGGAGCAAGAGGCCCTCATGGAAGAAGTAGCCTTGGCCCTGCACATGCACCCCTCCGTGGCATGCCAGACAGAGGAGGGTCAGCCCTTCCGCCTCTCGTTGCTTGCCCATCTTGCACAGCTCACGGCCGACATAGACCGACACCTTCCCTCAGTCCTCCAGGAGGGAGTGCCCACGGGCATCTTCGAGCCCATTCCTAGCAGCCATCAGTGGCCCTCCGTGGATGGGGGGCATCCACTGGACAGGTGCCTAAAGGAGTGTGACTCCAACTGGAAGAACGCCGAAGCCCAACCCGGCCTACTCCAGCAGCTCATTGACGAGGAGATAGCCCAGGGGTGGGTAGCCGAAGTCCACGGAGGCGAAGCCGCCGCACGCCTACGCTGGCCCAAGGGCATAGCCATCGGCAAGCTCAACGTTGTGCAGGCCAAGGGCAAGGACCCCAGAATGGTCCTAGACAGCTCAATTTGCAACGTAAACCCACTGTGCACATTGCCTGAACGCGTCTGCTTGCCTACATCGGCGGACGTTAGGGCCTCCTTCAAGCCCAAAGACCCTAAACACGCCTCCCAAGGAGCCGCCCTAGACTTTAAAGCCGCCCACAAGAGGGTCAAGGTCAAGCCCTCAGACCAAGGCCTATTGCTCTTCCGACACGCCAATCGCCCTTTCGCCTATGTGGTGTGCCATTTTGGCGCTCGCTTCTCAGCCTACTGGTGGCAGAGGGTTGGAGCCCTGCTTCTGCGCTTGCTGCACCACGTACTAGCCCATGAGCCTCACAAAGCTTGGCTCTACGTCGATGACTTACTGCTGTGCCTCCTCAGACATAAGGCCCCTGAGCAGCTAGCCCTCACAGTGGCTTTCCTCACAATCATCGGTGCCCCGATCAGCTGGAAAAAGGCGGCCTTCGGCGACCAGCTCATATGGTGTGGTTGGAAGTTCTGCTTCGCCACAGAATCCGTATGCCTAGCACAGCCCAAGCTAGATAAACTGCGCGCCCAGCTACTCAGCCTCCTGGAACATAAGCGCGTCCCCCGGAAAGAGCTCGAATCCTGCCTCGGCCTACTGATGTGGGCAACCAGCGTAAGCTCTCACCTGCGCTGCTTCGCCGCCCCGCTTTATGCGGACTTGCATAGCCCGCCTGGGACCCAATACCCTATCCCACCCCGCAGCTGGTCACAATTCCTTTGGTGCCTAGACTCCCAGTGCCGAGTCACGAAAGATGCCTCATACCTACAACTGCCCATCAAAGCCAAGGTGATAGAGGTCAAAGGGAAGCCAGTGTCGTCAAAAACGGATATTTGGCCCATCCCAGCTGCCGACAAGACTGTATGGGTGCGCATCGCTGACCCAAACGCACAGGAAATCACTCTACGCAATGACAGCAAAGCCGCTCTGCACTGGCTGGCCCAGTGCTTCACCCACGAATTCCGCATGCCACTAGCTCAGCCGCCCCTGCTGCCATGCCTCTCGGCCGCAGACGCCATGGCGGACGGCGCTCAAGTTGGGATCGGGGGTTGGTTGTGCACATCAAGCCAGACCTTCTGGTTCGCACAACAGTGGTCCATAGCAGAGCTTCGCGCCCACTGGCCTTTCCTCACGAAGGATGCCCAGCAATATATAGCCTGCTTCGAAACAATTGCCCAGTGGTGCCTGCATGAGGACTGTAAGGGCTGTATGTGCGGGCTGTTGGAGGCGAAAGCCCAGGCTTTGGACCACATGCATCCGTGTGTGCAGGCGTCGACGTGCACGACATGGGCCGATGCTGACTGCAGCAGCTGTTGGCAGGAGGGCTCTAGCCAGGCCATGCTTGTGGGCGGGTTTTCCAAAACCCAGATGCCCCCCGATGCCGCAACAGCGTGGCAAAGCTCATGGCACCTCAGGTGTATAGTTTTGCTTTCAAGGGCGCGATGCTGAAGTTCGGTCGAGTTGGATGGTAGGCCGTCCATGTGCTCTGGAGATCGGCAAGGGGGGGGGCCCCCGGGCGCTAGTTTGAGGATGGAGTAGTCGCGACACGGAGGTGCGGCCACCAGGAGGCCGATAGAACCCGACCAGGCGAGTTGCAGTAGGCGGTGAAAGAAAGCATCCTGCAGGATGTCATGTTGGGCATTTATCACAATGTCGATGGGCTCCCAGCGCGGTATGGATTGCAGGCTGGCGGCGGCTGAGATGGGCGTGGACTTCCCTGCGAATAGGTCCAGTAACTTGCGTGCCTGTGTGGGCGGATTGTCGTGAGGTCTGCTGCCCGCAGTTTGCGGGGTATCTGCAGGGCGTTTCCAGGTAATGTTCGGAAAGAAGGCTGTGCGAGGTCTGGCCTCTGTCGTGCGGAGGCTGTCGGGCACTGCGAGAGCTGTGTGCTGGGTAGGCGGTATGCTGTGTGGCCTCAGGGACATGTCTGCTGCAGGCTTGGCAGGCGATTGGTCCTTGGCCTGAGGCGGCTGGGGGCTGGGAGCCCGAAGGGCCGAGGGGGTTTTGATGTGGGCGGGAGCTGCTGGTTCGGCATGGGGAGTGGTGGTCCCAGTTGTCGGGGACGGTCCGGGCCCGCCACTGGGGGTGCGAGGCCCGGACTGTTTCAGGTCCTGGGCTTGCCGTGCTCATTGGCGGGGTGCTTTTGGGCACACCCTCGAACTGCACACACGTGGGCGAACTTGCACTCCTTGAGTTGGCATTGGCCGTTTTGATAGCGGCGGCAAATGGGCTGTCCCTTGTGCACGGCAACCCAGTTGGACGGAAGATTTGTAATCTTCCCTTTCCCCTTCCCCTTCTTGGGCGGTCTCTCTGCTCCCTTATCCACCTTGGGAGGCGGAGGGGGCGTGTTGGGCGACTTGCGCTTGTTGGGACTGTCGGCGTTCTTGCCTTGGCCCTTGGGCTGACCTTTGTCGGGCTGCATCTTTGGGCGTAGCTGCAGTAGGCTAGAGAGATCATTCCTGATGGAGGTGATCTCATGTAGGGCGTCATCGAGGCTCCATGATTGTGCGACCAGTTCCGACAGCGAGGCCCATATTTTCCTGTCGGCAGAGATGAGCTCGGCGGTTGTGGGCGTTCTTAGGCCTAGCTGTGCATCTGGTTGGTGCAGGCAAAGCTCCTTGACCTTTTTGTCAAGGGCCTTCAGGTTGTGCAGGTGTGCGGCCCCACAGAGGGCCCAGGCGTTGCGGAAGACAGTTTGGATCCTGTCTAACCAGGCTGCCGCCAGGCGCATATGCTCTACGGGCACTTCTGGGGTTTCATCAAAGAAGGCAGAGGCAATGATTTGGGCTTCTGTGCGTAAGGGCTTGGCAGTCTTGGCTTCCATGTGCTCCTGGTATTGGCGGGCGGATAGGCGAAATTGCCAAGGGATCCAACGGATCTTCTCCCCGGGCTTTAGGCTGTGGTGCACAAGGCTGAGTAGGCGGATGCTGGGCATACTGTCTTGATCTAGCAGTTCGCCTGGGTAATTTGCCTTGAATTTGTCCACCATATCCTGGACTATGTCTTGGGTTAGGCGTGGTGGCAGGTGCTCCATCCACTGTGAAGGCTGCGAAGGCATGATGGGCGTAGGCAGTTGGGTTGTGTTTGGCGTGGGCACTTGGGCGTCCCCCCGCTGGACCAGCTTGTGGCAGTTGTCCAGGGCGCGTCGTAGGCGGGCGATCTCCACAGAGGAGTCTAGGCCTCCTGGGCCGAGTTCTTGTGTGACTGCCTCAGGCAGGGCGTGTATGAAGGGATTGAGGGCTTCCACACACGGGAAGGCCCAGGCAAAGTCCGACATGGACTGGTACCCGCCATCCGAGATGGCGCTGCACAGCGAGGCGTGTACCCGACACTCCTTTGAGCAAGTCTCGGAAGGCGTCTGGGCAGTCCATGGCGTGGAAGAAAGAGGAGCGGGGGTACGCGGTGATCTCGAGAGAGTCTCAACGGCTGCGGTGTAGGCGTGCACCTGGGCGGGCAGGCAAGAGGGTGGGGGGGGAAGGGGGTTGGCTCAACATGGATGCACTGCGGGCCGTTCCTGTTTTTACTCTGAAGGCAGGCTCTGGAAGGCGTCCAGGGCAAGACGGCAGGCTTTATGGCGGCACATCCTGGATGGGTCAGGCTCAGGCATTATGACCCCGGCGTCCCCCATGACTATCCCACAGGCGGTGCGCCAGTGAGTGTCTGAGATCGGATGGGCCAGATGTACTGCCCCCCAGTGTCCATTGGCGACGATTGCTGTCGCCGGGTCCAGGGGGGCTTTGGGGTGGCGAGGCTGTGGGGCTTTGTGTGGGCTGTCTTCCTCACTGGAGGAGTATGAGTCTTCGTCCAAGGTGGACTCATCGGAGGCATGTTTTGAGGCTGATTGTTCCCCGCTGGACCTGGAGGGTGAAGGCGAGGAGGGCTCGTTGGCGTCGTCATCAATGGCGGCCTGGGTCTCAAACTCACGCGCGTACATGAATCTGGGAATGATGGGCAGCATGTGACTGATTGTCATCGATTTGGGCACAGGGCCCGGCGGCACCTGAAAGCTGGGCTCTATGGTGGGGGCTTGTCCCCCGCGGGCTATTGGGCGAGTGGGCCTCCAGCCTGTGGAAACATTGTGGGCCACCGAGGCCTGTACCCATAGGCTGTCGATTGTGTCGTCCCTCCCGTACAACTCGGAGCTGACCTTGTGGTGGCCCGCCTTCCGGCGCGGGTCGGCAGGCAGCCTGAGTTGCTTGGCTGGGCTGAGAAGCCCCACTTTGAGGCCGTGTAGGGTGAAGTTGAGTGCTTCCTGGGCGTCGAGGGCGCCTGTCGAGGCTTCTTCGTGGAGCTGCAGCGCAGAGCGCAGTGCTGGCAAAGCCTGGGTGTAGGACATGGGCGATTGGAATGCAACCCCGGCTTGAGATGGGTTGGCCCAATTTGGCAGGATGGGCAGCATGAAGTCCGGTTCGGATGAAGAGCCCCAAAAGCGTTCCGTTGCGAGCCAAGAGGCGTGTAGGCGTGCGAGGTAGGCTAGGCACCAAGAGGCCGAAGGCCCTCTTCCTGATATGCCGGTCAGGGTTACTGCAAAAGGTTGTCCCGACCTGGAGGTTTTGGTCGTCCAACAAATTCCCCGGAGGGCCTGCGTTGTCAGGCTGAGGCTGCTTAGGCGAATGCGTTGTAGGTCGCCGAATCGTAGGCATGCGTGGTAGGCCAAAAGGAAGGCTCCGAGCAGTAGGACCATTTGGGTACCGGTGGAAGATTTGCAAACGAGGCGTTCCCATGACACGATGCATGCCATGGGAATGGGCAGGGCTTCTTTGCGATCTCTGGGCTTAATGTCGATTCTGTAAGTTGAAATGAGCGGATTGCTGAGTAGCTCCAGCAGGTGTTGCACCTGAGCCATGCGCGATAGCCAAGACAGGGCTTTAAGGGTTGTCTTGGGCGAGATTTGGCACACGTCCCTGTCTTGGGCAAGGGAGGCGAAGGCGGCCTCGAGGTAGTCGGCGAGCTCCACCAGGGATAGCGTTGAAAAGGCTATGTTGTGTGCCTGCAGAAAGTCTAAGAATCTGGTGCATCTGGACAGGTAGGCCTCGAGGCTGGAGGCGGCGTAGGCTGAAATGGCTCGGACCCGAAGTCTTTCAGGCGTGAGAGATTGGGTCGTCTCCGTCCAGAGGGAGCTGGTGTCCCTCAGCTTATCCAGGAGGAGCAGCCAAATTCGGTTGCACTCTAGTTTGCGAGCATCTTCTTTGGCAAGCATCGTTTGAAGGCGAGGTGGCCCCGAACGTTGTTGGTGAACGATTGGCTCTTGGCGCTTCGATGGTGCTTCGATTTCCGGCGTAGAGGAGCTGGCGGGGTTCGGCGTTGCCGGCGGCTGAGCCGGTAGAGGCTTAGGCTTATTCAGGTAGGCACTAGCGGGAGCAGGCTTAGGGGGGGGCTTGGGCAGCGGAGCCGTGGCATGCCAGCATGTCTGAAATTTCTTGGGGCATGCCGGAGGAGCTGGGCCTCCAAAGAGTGCGAACAGTGTGTTTCGGAACGGGCCCCGAGCGCGGGGACTTGCACGGTGGCCGTGGCCAGGCGGACAGGGGCAGGAGCAGGGAGGCTGTGCTTTGCGGTGCTTGCACCGGGCGTCTTCCACGCATTTTAGGCACCGGCTTGGGCAGATGCTGGGACAGATTTGTGACTGAGATGGCGGCCCTTGTGCAGGGCTGAAAACCCGGAATGACCGATTCCGCCCCGAGCACCTCCCAGGAGGGAGAGGAGTCGGAGGCCGGCCCAGGCGTGCTGACTTGCTGCGGGGGGCAAGCGTGCGATGAGGCCTCATTGTCTGGGGACCAGTCCTCGATGGGGTCGGGTCCAGTGCTTGAGGGAGCTTGTTGTGGGTCCCAGTCCTCGCTCGGGTCGAGGTCGGGCTCGATCTCGGAAAGGAGATCGATAGAGAGTCCCGGCAGGGAGGCTGGGGAGGGCGGGTTAGGGCTTAAATCCCCACTATTAGGTAGCCTGGGCTTCTTTCGACTAGGAGTGGGGCTCCAGTCGACACGTGGCTTGTGGCCTGGAAACATGTTCCTGGTGGTTTGAGTAAAATGGCTGCAGAGAGGGTGGCTCACAGAATGCTGATGATGGGCACTCCTTGCATGTGGAGGCGTTACTGAAAGCGGCAATCCTGCGCAAGAAGCTGAACTAGGCACCTGCAGAGAAGCGGGCAGGAGGCTTTTCTCGGTGTGTGAAGAGACAGGGCTTCGGCTGCATCTCGAAGGGCTCGATGGTGGGCACCTGCATCAGGTAAGCATGGGAGCTAAACAAGGCCAACTGGTCGCATGTGTAAACATGGTTCTGCAGTTGGCATACTCTTCTTTTCTCCCCTATTCGGGCCGGCGGCGGATGCAAAACAAGGCCCAATTCTTGGGTCGGGAATGGGCAAGGGCTGCTAGGCTTGGGCACGCTGGGCGGCAAGGCATAGGCGATGCCATTAGGGAAAATGCTGGCGTGTTGCCAGGGCTTTAAGGCGCGTAGGCATGGAACCAGCCCCATGGGTCTTCGTGGGCTCTGCGAAACTCCACGCAGCGGCTGCACAGGTGATCCAAATGCTCACTGTCGGTGTCCGACATAATCTGTGCACACACGAGGCCGAAGGGGCAGTGTGGGCGTGTTGAGCATGGGCGCATGCATCGTAGGCGTTCTCGATGGTCCACGTAGAAGACCTTGAGAAGGTGGGGCGCCAGATTGAAAGTATCTGGTAGGCACACACTGGGCATGATGAGGGTGCCTCGGTAGCGTCTATCGGCGTTGGGCGCAATCAGCAGGTGTGGGCAGGGCATGGACCTGGCACTGGTTGCCTTGGGCCGGAAGTCGTCTCCTGTGCGCAGTGGATTCGGGAAGGGGTTGCGGAGGCCTCGATCCGAGGAGTCTTGCCCTAGGCCGAGTAGGTCCGTGAAGTCATCCTGGGTCTGGGCGTTCTGCGAGTCCGTCTGCTCTTGGGCAGTGGGAGGCGAGGTGTTGGCTTCCTGGGCTGGGGCCGACTGCGGCTGTGTCGGCGGTGGGCTGATAATGGAGAAAGGCACCACTGGGCCCGCGACAAATTGCGGGGCCCAAATGTTGAACCCCAAGGAGCGCACTTCCTGGGCTCGGGGGTCTCCCTGGTCGGCATGGGCGACTAGGCTGGCGTAGTCGGCTTCTGTGATGTGCACCCGACCCCTCTGGTCCTTCCTGAGGATCCAGCCATCCGCTCCGAAGACGGAGCATTTGATCTTTTTGTGGGCCGGTTCTGGCTCCTGCGGCATAGGCGGCGGCGGGGCCTTGGTTCCCGGCGGCTGATGGGATTCTTGGGCCTGCTGAGGCGGTTGCGCGGGCGGTGGGCAGGAGGGAGGACCTTTGGGCTGGGCTGCCATGGGCTCTTCCTCGAGAGTGAACCAGAAGGAGTCCCAGTCCACCGAGATGGCATTGGCTGGCGGGTCCTGCCCCCAAAAGTTGTGCCAGGTCCTGCCCTCGTAGACCATGGTCATGCGAGGGTTGGGCTTGGTTGGCGAGGCCGATGGGCGGGCTTCTGGCTCAGGCGGAGCCTTGCTGGTGGGCTCGGAGGGCAAGTGGCAGGAGGGGCTGGCGGCACCTGTGATTCTGCGGGTGCAGGTGCTTTGGGCTGCTTGGGTGGCCATGGGCTGACAATCTTGGGCATGGCAATAGGCACGCCCCCGAAACCTATGACCTCCTCGATCACAGGGCTGTCCTCGTCGCTGGAGCCTATGGGCAAGGGCGTGTTGAGGGCCTCCTCCTCTTGGATGTCGGCCCAGGCTGGGCGGGTCTCGGAGACCGAGGGCAGTGGGCCGGGCTGGGCAGATGGGCTTGTCTCGGCCTCTGTCGAGGGGAGCGTGCTTCACAAGCGCCTCAGGCACTTTGACTCCATCCTTTTTTGAAAACTAGGCTGGGAATGACGTGGCCATCCCCATGGGCTCGGCGGATCTGGTCGGGCGACCAGGATAGGCCTTGGGCTGGGTCGATGAAGTCCCAATCTTTGCGTGTGAGGGCTTTCGCCTTTTGCCCGCGGGGTGGAGGCTGACTTCTTCATATCGGCTAGCTCGTCTGCGAGCAAGGACGAGGCTGAGGCATCCGGGGCTGGATTGGGCGTCGAGCCCGATTCAGGCGATTGGGCTTGGGCTTGGCCAGTGACCACCGGTGGCGGGGCCTTGGTGGGCAGTGTCTGTCCCGGCTAGACATTGCCTGAACCCGAGGCGGGTTGAGGCTGTGTCTCCTGGGCAGGGGCACTGGCTAGGAGGCGGTCGCGGGCTTCGGGGCTGAGCTGGTTGAAGTAGGCCAGCAGCTTTCCCTGAATGTCGGCAGTGTCCATTCTGGGCGAGAGAATGGGCGAACACTGAATCTGGGGAGGCTTGAAGCTGTGAAAGCGGCGCTGAAAGCAACAAGGTATGGCTCCAGAGACCGCATGGGCAGGCATGTCCGTATGCAGAGAACAAGGCATGTGCGGCAACAACACTCACGAACGACTGCAAGAGCACATCCGGCCTTGAAGTCGTGCGAGAGAGGCAGGCAGAAAGTGCGTATTGGCCTGACAGTGAGGAAGTATGAACACCAACCGGTCAGCAACTCTCAGGGCGGTGTGCAGCTAGTAGGCAGAATAAGGTGGCAACTGGCAACCTCGATGTACATGAAGTCGATGCCGATCTCGAAGGCGTAGGTACCTGCAGCAAAGGGCAGGATGGGCGGGTCCATGAACAATCAGTGCATGGGGGGGGCACTAGGCAAGGCAGCGTGCGGCTCACAGGGCATTGGCGTAAGTCGGGTGCGACATGGCGGCGTGGGTCCCGGTAGGCACGTGCAAAGGATGGGCAGAGGAGGTGCTCACGCGAGGCACCGGCATGGGCCAGGCACCCACTGAGGCAGCGGTGCTTGTGCCCGATGAGATGCCATGGTCGGAGTAATCGTCCGAGTCAGGCATTGGCAGGCCTGCCAGGTACCAGCGGGCATCGGCGGCAGACCACCAGTCAATGACGTGGAATGAGCGGCGGTCTTGTGGGCTAATGTGGGCCCAGAGGCAGGCCAGTATGTTGCTGAGGCCAAAGAGGTGTCTGGTCTGTACCACTGTGGGCATGAGCGCCTGTGCGGGTAGACCATGTAGAGCGGACACGTGGGCATGGGCGCGTTGCAGTGCCGACATATGCAAGGCACACTGACGGCGGCATGTGCGGTTTTGATAGCGGGAGCAGAAGCTCTGCATGGGCACGGCGAAGAATTGGCGCTCTGCCGATCTGGGGCCAGCAGGCAGAGGGGGCAGTATGGAGCCAGCATTAGACAGCAGGTGCTGTGGCGGCGGAGGCTTAGGCTTAGGCCGGGGTGTGGGCGTGTTAGGCGGGTTAGGGTCATTATGAGGCTGTGGCAGCGTTGGTGCTGTTGTAGGCGGTCTGACCTGGTGAGGCAGCCTGACCTGTGCAAGAGCGAAGCTGTGTGTGAAGGGCTCTTGTGCTGAGGACGCTGAGGCGTCTGGGCATGTGTCACTGCTGTCCTCGGTGCCGCTCCAATCCTGGACATTCCAGGGGCAGGGTTGGAAGGCTGGGCTTTTAGGCTGAGGGGGCATGGGCACGGCGTGACTCGACAAGGCTAGTCAAGGGGGTCCCGAGAAAAAGCTAAGAGCCGATAACTGCGTGAGGTATCAGAACCACACGGGGGGCTGTGCAGCTTCTAGGCGAAGAAGGCGATCCTCTAGGTGTAGAAGCTCTCTACGCAACAAGGCATGGGGATTTGCCTCTTCCCACCTGTTCGCCGGGACCTGAAAGGTACGCAGGGCCTGAAGATGTGCATTATATAAGGCAGTATTGCAATACGCTTGAGGGTATTGATTTGGGAGGGCATGGGCCCCAAGGCTTCCCTAAGGCTTGACAGCTCCGCTTCTGTGCGAATGCGATAGGCCAGAAAGTCGGCTGCGATGCTGTCGAGCTCATGCCTGAGGTCGGCGTAGGCCTGCTGGGCGAAGGTCAGGCTGGTGAGTATTTGCTGCAGTTGGACAGAGACTGCTTGCAGCTCCAGGCGTCTGGATTCCTCTGCCTGCATCAGAGTGCGGCCCATTGCGTCTTGGCAGGCCAGGTGGTTGTGCATATAAACGAGCAGGGACCTTATGTGCACCAGGTCGTGAGGCTCGTTGGGCTTTGAAGGCATGAAGTCATTGGCTGTAGAAGGCATGTCAGAAGCTCCAAGAGGAGTGTCACGCTTAGCTTCAAAGGGGGGCCCAGCGGGACCCATAGGCGTGTCACTTGCAGAAGCTGAGTTGAAAGCTCCAAGAGGAGTAGATCTCGTAGCTCCAGGATGGGGCTCAGTGGGGCCCATATGTGCATCCGTTGTAGTAGGCAAATCGGAGGCTCCAAGAGGAGTGTGCATCGCTGGCTCAGGCGTGCTGATCTGTGCAGAAGTGGGCGCTGTGCGAGTCCTGAAGCGAACCGGCGGGGTGGTATCCTCTGGGCCTGGCTCGTAGCCAGGGCAAGGCGCGGCGTAGTCATCTTGGGCAGGTTGTGCAAACAGGGCCAGTCTGTTCAAGTGCAAGTAGACCAAGTCGTCCCACTCGAGGACGTAGTCGTGGCGTCCGCTATCTGAAGAACTGCGAACTTCTGTGCGGATGGGCATGCTCGCACGGTAGGCCATGGCTGGACGTGCAAGCTACAAAAACACCAGACTTACGAGGCCTGGAGGCTCTAGAAAAGAGTAAGAGCGTAGAAGGCCTTGACCGAAAAGCAGAAGGCCCCACCTAGGGGTTAGGTCAAGGCCAGCTGAGAGCCGGAGATGCTCCAGCTGTGCAAGGCTTGTTTAGGCGTATGGCAAATTACGGTGCATGATTCACTCGTGGGAAAACACACGGGAACCAAAAAACCCGAAGCTTCCTGCAACCCAAAGGCCTCGAGTGTAGCCCAAAAGCCCGGAAGGTTGGACATCCGGGTGCCTGTACGCCATACACTCCAACGCTCGCAATCATGGAATGTCGGGGCCATCATATTGGTCGGGCCGTCCAGCTTTACGGACTGGTTCTCCCAACCAATGTCTGCGAGGGCCGCTCCTGACGCCTCCAAAAAGCAGATGACGCAGACGAAACACGCAAGCAGCTGAACGACGGCAGGGCTCCCGGGACCAACCTGCGGCACGTAGTCTTTCATGTGGGCCACAAAGCGCTCCTGAATCAACCACGACATGGTGGTTTCTTGGTGAGCCGAAGCCGACTCCGAGAGCCTAACAGAGCACTGGCCGTGTGCGTGAACTTTGCACGTCAGGGGCAGGAATTTGTCACACCACGCCGGCTCCAAACCATGCCCCATCTCCTCGCTCGTGAGCTTGAGGACGAGCCCAGGTTCAAGCTGGTACACCCTTCTCCTAGCCCCGGTGCCGAGGATCTGAAGGCTGCGAGCCTGCGGAAGGAGCTCCCCGGACACCAGGTCTTTGAGCAACAAGATGGTGTCGGCCAGCATGTGGTGAGGAAGGCTCGGGCGGTTCCTGTTGGCCCTAGCCAGTGAGGCAATGCTGGCTTCAGGAGCCTCCTCCTTGATCGCCGTGAGAAACTGGCGACGGGCCCAGGACCCTTGGCACTGAACACGCACCGCGTGCGCTTCGTCGAGTGGTGTAGGAGGACTCGACGGGCGTGCTTGCAATCGTTTCGGCAACGTTTGAGGACGAGACTTCGACTTCAAAGTAGGGGCCTTGGACTTCTTTGCTGCGTACTCAAGATCAACAATGTCAGAAATGCCTCTCAAAGCTCCACATCCAATGTCTGAACATCGAGATCATCTGGGAGCTTGTCGATTTCCGATTCAGTCTTGGGGCCTGATGAAAGAACATATGGAACAACAGTCGGAGTGAGACACACCAATGTACCTTGCTGTACAATGGGCACCATTCGCGTAGTAGGGGTCATCAATGTCATCAAATCTTTCGCCATCATAGTCCAGAAATCTTGCAACAGAAATCCATATGTGCTCACACACATAGAACTGAACATACAATGAATGACCATTGCAATCCAGCTCAACCACTCGTCTGCCGAGAATGTTCAACGTCTTACCCGAGATGCTTCTGAGGGCAGGACAAATCACGGCCAACGGGGTGCAATGGGTAGTCCGAAGCGAACCAAGGTGGACAGCAATGTGCTGAAGCACCACTGTCACTCCGATCGACAATGCCAGACTGCAGGCAAGAATTTGACAATGCATCTATGCTGATGTCAATGGGATCAGGCAATCTTTCGGCATCAGTGCCAATGGAATCAGTATCAGTAGCACCAGTGGTACTGCTTTGCTCACAGCCAAATATTTTTTGGGGATATGTAGGGCAGGAACAGAGGAGAACAACGTGCCAATGATCATAAGCGCTCCTGCGAAAAAGTTTCTCATCAAACCTGGGCGCGTGACGTGTGTGCGCGGGTAGAGGCACTGCATCCATCAATGAGTAGATTCCTTGAAGACTCATGTTCACGTGAGGCTTCAGCGTCATCCTCAGTCACTCTTGTTGATCAATGGTGACTGCTGCAGGAGTGGCTGCAGGCACGGAACTTTGATCCAATGAGGTTACCTTGCTAATCTGCACAGAACTTTGAAGCTGATGCACGTGTGTGTTGCACGCAGGGTCGGCCGTTTGCCAACTGGACCCGTCATCAGACCAATCCTCTGAGTACTCTTGCCAATCATTCGTGCGCTAGGAATCATCCCAATACATGTAGTCTGCATCACCATACAGCGCACCTTGCCAATCATCATACCACCAGCTAGCATCATTCGAACCATCACTCCGGTCTCCTGTTTGTTCTCCTTCAAAACCTTCAATCACGGTGCCTTGTTGCGCTTGAGGGCGTTCCCTGCTCCAATGGGACTGCACCCACAAATGAAACATCCTGTACCTTGGTTTCCTTTTCCAATCTTTCCTCCTTTTCCTTTTCCTTTGCTCTTGCCTGGACCTAACCCTTTCTTTCCCTTTCCTTTGCCCTTCCAATTCTTTCCTTTTCCTTTGGACTTTCCTTTGCCTTTTCCGAAAGCGAAACCTTTTCCTTTGTTCCAATACCTACCTTTTCCTTTTCCTCTCAATTCTCCATGGGAACCGGTTATTTCGAAGAGGACTGTGACTTCCAATTTGCTAGATGCCTACTCTGGTAACACAGTTTCATGATTTGCAATACGTCCGCAAATGTTGTCAGTGCATTCACATTCAATCTCAAGTGTTGCTGCAACGAACCTGACGTTTTGTTCACCATCAATGTCACCAACAGATCATCATCCAACGCTTTGCCAGTTGCATTCTCATTCTTGTTCTTCAATGATATGAGCTCTCGTCAAATCAGCTTCAAATGAGTTGGAAATCCAGCAATCGGGAGAGGAGACTCACTCCTCTCAATCGATCAAGTGTTGGTCAGTGCATGGTTCTGTTGTTCCTTCCAATCTCTCCATCAGTCCTTGGGCCCGGGGTTTTTACAATGACACATAGGACGCAAGCTGCCAAGACCAATCTTCCCACTTGTTTGAATCTCCGTGAGAAACGGGCGGCGGGAAAACTTGATTTCTCCACCCAATCCTTGGACATCGCCAAAGGTACACCGATCTAGTACAATGTCTAGTCGGATGCCCTGGACTTCGCCGCTACCATGAAATTTTACAAGATCAATGTTCAGTGTGATCTCAGGTCTGCAATGTCACGGAGCACCACAATCACAGGCACCAAAGCAGACTGTGCATCAATCACTCGAGACTCCAATGTTTTGCACCTTGAGCCAATGGTGAGAGAGTTACTGCAACAACGCAGATCTGATGAATAACATCTTAGGCTCCCTTTGTTCATAGGATGGAAGAGAGGGTTTTTGGCTTTGGGCTTCGAAGGTGAGAAAGAAGGCGCGTTCCTTTCCGAAAGGCATCAGCGAGCAAAGGCGGGCGTCATCGACCATCTGGTCAGACTCCAAAATGAGGCACGGCATGGTGTTTAACACCCATCGGTGCTGCTCTGAAATCACGCAGGCAATGTCCATGATTCATCCTCCAATATTTATCGACCCGTTTGTCCGAAACCGATTCATCGCTTCATCCAATCATCATAATCAAATTCCATTCGTTCTTCACATGGTTCATACACAACTGTGAAATGAAATGAAAATGAAAATGAAAATGAAAATGAAAATGAGAATGAAAATGAGAATGGGAATGGGAATGACAATGACAACGACGATGAAAAATGAAAATCAAGATGAAGATGAGATGAAGATGGAGATGGAAATGAGAATGAAGATGAAGATGAAGATGAAGATAAGATGAAGATGAAGATAAGATGAAGATGAAGATGAAGATGAAGATGAAGATGAAGATGAAGATGAAGATGAAGATGAAGATGAAGATGAAGATGAAGATGAAGATGAAGATGAAGATGAAGATGAAGATGAAGATGAAGATGAAGATGAAGATGAAATGAAGATGAAAATGAAAATGAGAATGAAAATGAAATGAAAATGAAAATGAAATGAAGTGAAACGTCAATGTTTCCACGCTTCAAGCCGCCTTCAAACGCATTTTCAATCAACCATGATCAGTAAGTCACGCAATCGATCATTCCTTCTTCTCGCTGCTTCCTGCCTTCCCAACCTTCCTGTGCGCTTGATTCACTTCACTTGAACGCTTTCTGAACATCGAATTGGTTGAATCACACGATCAGAAGCTGATTAGAATCATTACAACGAATTCAAACGAATTCATGATTTGCCTGAGTCGATGACAAGACGAACAGTCTGAAGAGTGGTTAGTCAACAAGTGAAACAACCTGCGGTTGAAGTGCATGAGCTACGCAGAACGAAGCAATGTCGAATGCGTGCTGGCGCAAGCCAGAACAAGAGTATGTTCAAGGAGCCAACATCGTAAACAACAAAAATCACAGGTCAGTTCATTCATTCATTCGCAGCTTTGTTTCTTACTTTTACGCAAAACGCAACAGTCCTGTTTTTTTGAGCGCAGAACCATAAGTCCGTCTGCCCGCGTCTGAGCTTCGAGACGACTCACTTGTTCCTGAAAGTGTGCCGCGGCAGCTTCAGCATTCTTCAGGCAGTGACTTCATGTCTTCCTCAAGGCCTCAAACGTGAACCAGACCACAATAACCGCTCGAAGGTACTTGGAAGGTGTCAATGAAAGTTGCAAATAAAAGGGCAAGTTACAACTGGATAAACTCCAACTCTCAACTCAGCTGCCCCCAACCGAAAGATAAGAGTTAACCTGAACTTTTACACTTTTTTTCTCGTTCAACCCAACTCCAACCTGGAGGACCTGGGTTGGAGTTCAAGTGAACCCAAACTCCAACGCGGGAGCCAGGTCAACTTCAACTCGTAACCCAAACCCTACTCAGGTCCGGATTGGGTTAACCTGACTCCAACCCCCGAAGCGGAGGGGCGGGGGTCGAGGAACTCCCCTGGTTGGAGTTCAGGTTAACGCCGACTCCAATTCAGGTTGGTAGTCCAACTCGGGTTGGGAAACTCAAACCCGGTTTTTGTGAATATCTTAGTAGGAGTAGTAGGAGTAGTAGGAGTCGTAGTAGCAGTAGCAGTAGTAGTAGTAGTAGTAGTAGTCGTAGCAGTCGTCGTGGCAGTAGTAGTAGTAGTAGTAGTAGCAGTAGTAGTAGTAGTAGCAGTAGTAGTAGTTGTCGTGGTGGTAGTAGTAGTAAGAAGAAGTAGTAGTAGTAGTAGTGGTAGTAGTAGTAGTAGCCGCACGGTTCACAGCAGTTGGGAAGTCAACCAGCCTCCAGGCCGAACGCACTAGAGCTCAGCAACAGGCCCTGCCTTCGCAGAAGCTTAAGGATTCTGCCTTTGCCTGAGCCATTTTGCCATTGGAGCTACGAGTCGACTCTGCTGTGAACCGCCGGGTCCCAATTCCCGGGCCTCACGCACACCGACAACAACGAGTTTGCAGAGGTAAGCGGTAGGGTTTCCACTGCTCCGCGAGGTGGAAGGAGTACCCTCTTTAGTGACTTAATCATCTATGTTTCTGGAGGGGAAGAACAAGCGGATGGCGAGCCGAACGCGCCTCAGTACATTTCTCCTGCCTACACTTTTCCATTTACAAAAGGTTCTGCAGCACACAGACATCCTTGGAGCAGCGCAACATTGGTCGACTACAGAGCCTGGTTGCTAAGCAAGAAGTATCAGTGCTGAGGCCTGTTTTTGTGCTTCGAGCAGCTTCCCCGGGATGATGCACTCAGAGATCACTGCAGTCCTTTTCTGTGCAGTTTATGCGAAGTGGCAGCTTCTTCTCCGTGACACTCATGCTCAAAAGCCGCTTCGCAGACAAGTACGTGACTGGCCACGACACGCCCCCTCCCCCCCTCCCCCCCCCCAGTTCGAGCTACAGCCCAGTCACGTATTGCTTTGGATACTGTTGAAAGGGATTGCAGCGCAGCTGACATGCTGCTTGCTCCGAGGAAAACGTCAAACGTTGGTGAGGATGAGAAGTCTCCGATAAGGTTGCACGGACTTGCAACACAGCTGTGGCCCCAGACGGGGCGCCGGGCCGGTCTTGTCTACAGGACAAGGTGCAGGTTGGGACACTGCAACCGCAGTTCTGAAGTACGACCAGCTACATGCGCAGGGCTGCTTGAGGGTGATGCTGGCCCCAACATGTCACCAACGCCTCGCGGGGCGCGAGAGCCGGGACTCGCTCTTGTGGCGAGGAGCAGGTTCGCCCTCTAGCAGTTTCTGCACTATGGTACGGCTCCACGACACGGCTGGGCACAGACTTTCTGATGAGCGATCCTTGTGAATCGTGCAGTCGGCACCTACATCGCACGCGAAGTGGTTCGAATCCAAAACAACCAGGTTTGCGGAGGCAGATCTGGAGCAAGATCCCCAAAATGCGCTCAGAAGCTTTTGCATTCGATCAGACTTAGAGGTCTAAAAAGTGCAAGGGCTGCACTAGGGGTGAAAGTCAAGGCTATGCCACGCATGAAGACCCGAGTTGGAGAACTGCAGGGTTGCCTCGTGCTTCGATAGTTTAGCGTCCAAACGTCTGGAACCACCTGCCGAGACCCCATGTCTCAAAGCAATGCTGCGTAGCTGGGTCTGCTTTCTCAGCTGTAAAGTTATGGTTGCCTGGTTGTCCTCAAACGGCTAATAGATATGCCAGCGTATCAGTTCCGGCGACGCAAGCCAGAAGATGGTTCTAGAGGACTTCGCCAATCGATCAGTGATTCTTTTCACACAGCTTTAAGCAGTGGGCAAGCAGCGCTTTGGATACTGGCAAGACTCCTCGCGATAGCCTTGGTCCAATGTGGATCCATGCAGACCGGAAACACCCGTGACGGCCTTGTCATGGCTTCCGCGGCATTTACGATGCGCCAGAAACCTGTCAGCTTTACAGGGGCTGCGGTCCTTCCGAACCGGCTACAAGCTCACCGTCTCCGTGCACCTCGGAACATGCTGTAGATGAGTCAAGGCTTGACTCAACTGGGATGACGAAAGCAGGGGCTATTCTTCTCTGAAACCATGATTTAGCTTCTTGTTTCACCTGTTGTTGTGGATCTGGTGTTAGTATCAAGGTGAGTGCATCCTGGGCAAACGCGCTAAAATCTGACCCTCCGCATGTACCGGCAGACGTGTTGAGTTCGTGCATGCCTTAGGTTTGTGGAGGGGGTTCTGCGAAATCCGTGAGCAATCCATAGAATGCTTCGGTGAGCTTCATGATGGAACCATCATCAGACAAGCCAATCGAGCATACCCCGCGGGCTTGGGTTGAGGGTTCGGGTTGAACTTTGTTACAACCCCGGGTCCGTTTCCGGGGGGGGGGGTAACCCGAACCCCAACCTGGGTTGGAGTCCGAGTTCGACCCAAACCGTAACCTGAGTCAGGGTTTAGGATAACAGATGGCCGAACCTCAGGTCTCAGGTCAAGATAATCTGAACCCAACCGGGTTAGGGTTGGGGTTAACCCCAACCTCAACCCCTGGTTCGGGTTCGGGTTAACCCTGATCTCAACCCAAGCTTAGGGTTCGGGTAAACCCCAACCCTAACCCCTCGCCAGGAAGCCTCAACCTGGCGTTCGGGTTCGGATTAACCCCAACCCTAACGCGCCCCCCCCCTCCGAGGTTAAGGTCAACCCAAGGGTTAGGGTTGGGGTTTAACCCCAACCCCCCCTCCGGGTGAGGGTTTAAGCTGACCCCAACACCCTGACGTTGGGGTTAACCCTGACCTCCACCCAACCTGGCGTTAGGGTTCGGGTTAACCCCAACCCTAACCCGCCCCCCCCCGCTGCGGGTTAGGGTGTTCGGGTTCACCCCAACCGTATAGGGTTAGAGTTAACCTCAAAACACAAGAATCATAATTTTCCTCTCCTCTTCTACAGGCTTCGCAGGACAACAAGTAACAAAGAGGTGGAATTTAGAATAATTCTCTTCTCCTCTCGTCTTCTACAGACTTCGCATGACGACAAGAAACAAAGAGGGGTGGAATTTAAAATAATTCTCTTCTCTCTTTTCTACAGGCTTTGCAGAACGACAAGAAACAAAGGGGGTGGAATGTAAAATAATTCTCTTCTCTTCTTTTCTACAGGCTTCGCATGACAACAAGAAACAAAGGGGGGTGGATTTGGAAAAAATTTCTCTTTTCCTCTTGTTCAGACAACCCGCAC
The DNA here is from genome assembly GCA_905221605.1 of Symbiodinium natans. Taxonomy (NCBI): domain Eukaryota; class Dinophyceae; order Suessiales; family Symbiodiniaceae; genus Symbiodinium; species Symbiodinium natans. The sequence continues at coordinate 533,390 of CAJNDS010002198.1, read as the reverse complement.
TGCATGACCTAACCCTAGATGTACTGGAAGAGAGGAAACCTCCCCCGGGCAAGATCCCCCAAGGCATGCAGGCAGGCAGAACCCCCTCTTTGGAAAGGTTCATAAGCGGCCTACTGTAACAGGCTACTCCACTTTGGGAGGCTGGGCCCGCAGGATGTGTTTGAGCTGGGCAAAGTGGGGGTTCTGCCTGCCTGCATGCCTTGGAGGATCTCTCGCCCAGAGAGCCCCCCAGGCCATGCTGCCAAATCGCCCAGAGCAGCCCCGTGAAAACAAGTGAGCGTCGCTGGGGAAGGGCGTTGTCACCCCCTAGGCCTCTTCCCGTCAGGTGCCTAGGTCTGGGAGGTTGCTTTCCCTTCTAGTTCAACTTGGGTCAGATCATTGTCTGAACGCACTGGGCAATTTTCCAGGTGTTTTGACACACGTGAATCATGACAACACGTTGATGCCAGCCCAGTGCTCTGGCTTAGCTGGCCCTGACCTAACCCGTAGTTGGAACCTGTTGGATCGTGTTTTTTCGCCCACCCGCCCGTGGGGCCCAGGGCAGACCGGGAAAAATAAGGCCTGTTCACCTCGTGTCTTAACACCAGGAATGTGCCCGACTTCCAGTTCTAGTCTAGAGCAAACCTGTTGCTGCGTAGGCCAAGTAGAGCCCACCGTGCAGTGGTCTCAAAAAGCAGGCAATGTACTGCTGCACGGTCGGCCATGGCATCTGCCGCGCGGCTGTTTGGCAGGGAGCATATTAAGTCCGTGTGAGAAGCATTGGGCCAGCCAGTGTGTCGCAGCTTGGCTTTTATTGCGGAGGTAATCTGCAAGGCGGAGGAGACTGCAGTGCAAGCCCATGTGGTCTTGTCAGCAGCCGGTGTGGTCCAAGTGTCCACTTTGGCGCGAACCGGCTTACTTCGGACTTCGATGACTCTGGCATGGAGAGCTGCAAGTGGGCGGCGTCTCTGCATATCTTACATGCAGAGTCGAGGCACCACAGGAATTGTGACCAGCTTCTGGGCGGAATGGAATGGCATGTGCCCGAAGGGCCGTGCAGGTCCGCTAGATGGGGGCCGTGAAGCAGTGCGGGTGCGTGCTGGTGCTCGTGGCCCACATTAGCAAGCCTCGGAATCATTCCAGGTCATTGCGGGGCGTCCTCTTGTCTTGCAGCAGGTGTAGAGGCTATGGAGTTTGGACTGGGCAGGCTTGGTCATTTTAGTGTGGAAACAGAAGCCGGGCGCGGCGTCGCGCGCGGTTAACTTTAACCGCTCAAAACGCCGCGCCGCCCGCAGGGCGGCGCGGCGTCAGCCGCGCCGCTCGAGGCGCCGCGACCTTTTTTAAGGGGCCTCGCAGCAAGAGCGGTCCGCCGCTCGAGGCGTCACGTCTTCAAAGGAGGCGTACGCAGCCTAACAAACCGGCACCCACAGTCCGCAAGTGGAAATGCGGCCACCAACACGCCGCTCCAAGGCAGCAATTCCAGGCCACGCCGCTCGATGTGTTACACCCTTAAAGAAGCTGTCCCCTGGCCTAGCAAACCCACCCATCAAGCTGACAAGCCACCCAAAACTGTGTCTACGGAAACAGAAGGCAACACAAGACCAAACACTGCCAAACAACCACGTCAAAAACGAAGCCTTGATCTGAACCGACCTGACTTGGATTCCCCAGCCTCACCATGCACCGGAATCGACTCCAAAAACGCACAGCTCTTTTTGTACGCGCAAAACTCTGGCAAACTTCTAACAGCTTCTGCTTTCTGCTAGCTAGTTCAAGACTCTGATCCCTTTGTTGTCAAAAATAAGCTCTTCTTCTTCTTCGGGATCGAAAAGTTCGCTTTGAACGTCCTCGCCTTCCGAATACACTGGCTCGTGCTCTTCATCACAGGAAAGTGAAAGCGGCTGAGGCGATTCTTCTGCAGGAGGCACCAAAACAGCAGGAACCTCCTCTGCAGATTTCGTTTCAGGGGCAGTGGAAGGCTTTGCCTTTCCCTTTCCAAAACTAGCCAAGCTTGCCCACGTTACGGAGCCAACGGAAGCACGCTCAAGCTTGCGCATTTCCGCAAAGACTTGAAAAGCATCCGTAAAGGAAAACCAATGCAAAAACTGAAAGGTGCGCACTCGCTCATGAAGTTGTGTCTCCATTGCCTCAGCCGTAGCAGGAGAAGGCCCGTGGTGTTGATGGGACGCTTGCCGACCTCTCTTCGAAAGGTTGCAAAGAACCCATCCAACTTTTGGGTGCCCCCAACCCTGATCTCTTCCACCCATTGTCGCCCATCAAAGATCTTGAGCTTGAACTTTCGAGTGAACTCTGGGTGGGGCGGCTTGTGTCGGACGTTGCTGTGCGCCAGTTTCAAATGAGCAAAAGAAGGTCCTCCCAAGGCTCCATTGTACAAACATGGCAATGGCTCTTCAGAGTCCAGCTTCTTGTACGCCTTTGCACTGTCTGTGTGACAGACACTGCCAACGGCGATTCGGCTGGCTCCTGCGGAATTCACGATCGTATCCTTCAGCTCCTGGATGCTCAAAGGGCCTCCTCCACCTTGTCCGGAAGCCGTCAACTTGTCCGGGAGCTTGTGAATGAAGACTTTCGCACTTCCTCTACGAACGATCGCAATGTAACGGAGCCATAGAACCTTAGTGTAAATTGAAGATATCGCAAGCAATACAAACACTTTAACAAACGGACAAAACAAGGCCGATGAAACCCAGCAACCTTGTCGTCCAAGCCTTTGCTTCTAAAGCTGATCTCATCTAGCTCCACGTCCATCCCAGCACCACCCATCACAAGCTCTTCATTCATGCGGTCAATGATGGGCGTCAACCATTTGCGAAAATTCCCAAACAAGTCTCTGACAGTGCGGTGATCGACCCCCAGAATGAGACCAGCTTGATCCGGACTGACATTGATCGGGGCAAGAAGAGCCAAAGAGCACCAACCAAGGATCGAAGTGCCAATTTCTTGTTGAAGAGATCTGCGTCATGTGTCAATGCAGACTTTGAGCATCTGCAATTTTTTGTCTTGCACCTGTAAGAGGCATGGTCTCCCTTTCCTTCAATCCGCCAATTGGTCTCTTCGCACCATTCACACGGATCAAGTCGACCATCATGCATCAAGCCCAAGTCAACACACATCTCCAAGAGCTCAGCAGGAGTCGAACAAAGAATTCCGTCAAGTGAAAAGCGTGTCCACAAGGAAGATCTGGACAAATTTGCTTGGCGACCTCGTTTTCTTTCGGGACTCTCTTGACGAGCGGGATCCGTGTACGGTCTTGATGGCAAGGATGAGCTGGATCCACGACTTTCAAAATGCTGCTGCAAGGCGCTTGCAGGTCGCTTTCTGGGCTTCACCTTTGGTTCTGCACTTTCAATGGGTGAGTCTTCTTTCCGAGCCCTGGACTGACGACTTTTCGGCCGAGATTTGGGCTGAGAACGGAACGGACTCGTCTGTCTCTTCCTGCAGATCCCATGTTCACTTGTCCCCCAGCTTCCCACCGAGCGCTGATTGCAGTTCTTGCCATGATCCAAATGCTCAATCCGCTTCAATAGAGAAAAGGTCAGGCGATCTGAATTCTCATGTCAGTTAGAAAAAATGTTTAAAAAAAAATGAGCAGAGTTTCTGCATGCCCAACCCCCCTTCTCTTCAGAGTCACTTCCCTCCCTCCCTCACATTGGCCAAAAGAGGGCGATTTGGGCCTCCGCCCCGCCCCCTTCAGGCAATGTGAAGGACAGACACAGATTTTTCAATTTGAAAAAAAAAATAAGTTCTGATGAAAAACATTTGGACACAATTGATTGATGCTCTTTTCTGTCAGACAATGCAAATGCAATTCAAAAAAACAAGAAGTTTTGGACAAATTGAGATGGAGAACATTTTCAAAAACAAAAAAACGTCTGGTGTCTAGAAGACAAAATAAATGCAACTTTGTTTTTTGAAGTGATCGTTGATTGAACTTGTTTGAATTTAATCAGGTTTCTGTTATCGTGTTGTTTGTCTTGTCTGGATTTCTTTAAACGGTTTTGTTTTGTTGTGAATCCTAAAACAGTTGGAAACAAGCTTGTTTGTTTCTTGTAAAGCAGTTAGTGATGTGAAAAAATTTTTGAAATCACTTGGTTTTTGTTGTGTTATGAACATCGCTCTCAAGGTGTATCGTTTGAAGCGGCTAATTTGTAGATTTAAGAGACATCCTCTAAGGTTGTCGCAAAGTGGAGCGGCTGTAAAGGTGGCACACCTTCTAACAGTGTGGCATTTGAAGTGGCAAGATTAGCCGCTTCAAATGCCGCGCCCGCCAACTGCCAGCCGTACCAAGATCTGCGACCCGAAGGGCGATTTCTTCCAGCTGATCGGGGCCCCGACGAGGAAGAGACAGGCCACGACCAGTGACAGCTGTTCTGGGGCGCGGCTGTAAGAGGTGCTAGAAGCAGATCGTCCACGAAAAGCTAGGCTCTGTGGGGCTCGAAGGCTAAGTGGGCGCAAAGACAGCCGGGGGTGTTCTGGTCCAAGAAGAGGACCAGGAGTCATGCGCTGGGCAGGCGCGGGCTTGTGCTGCCGCGGGCAGGGCTGCGTGGTCGGCACCGGGTCTGCCGGGCGTCTCCAACCATTTCCAAGGAGCGGCGGACAGCACACCAACCGAGCTCACACCCGGCCACGTTTCCGCCAGCCCAGAGCTCGGCACGAAAGCGCAAGACTGTATACTTGTGCGCACACAGCCCAGAACACGGCGCACTGCGGGGACCCGATAAGCCACACTGTTCAACTCGCCTGCCAAGGCCCACTCTGCCCCCGCAAAAGTCATTGGGGCTTGCCTTCTCCACGGCAGACACGCCACCGCCTCCTGCACAGCTTCGGACCCTCCGCTCGCCCAGAGCACCGACGACAACCTCCATTTTGCCGTGCTCGCTTGCGGGGTGCTTCTAGGCGCAGCCCTGACTGCAGGCAGGGGGTTCCCTGTAGGCCCCGAGCGCGGTGGTGGTTTGGCTGGCCATCGTTTGGCGGCCGGAGCAGCTGAGACATGTGGTGAGGTTGGGTTTGGGGCGGCCGCGATGCGAGCTGCTCTCAGAGGCGTGGAGCCAAAGAGAGCATGTGACATGTTAGGGTGCAGGCAATCGAGAGGTTGGTCCAGGTGCATCAACACTGCATGCTGGGGCTGCAGGCGTGCAGAAATGTAGGCAAGAAAAGTAAGCAGGCAATGCAAACACTTCTTTTCTTTGCCTCATCCGCGTAGAACATGTCGGAGGTGAACTGCACCTGGTCAGGGGGCAGAGGGAGGTAAGGGGTGGGGGCGTGCCTGTACCCCTGGCGGCAGAGGCTCTTTTGGTACATGGGCAAACTGGGCAGTGTGGGCAAGAAGCTTGCGCCTTGAGAGAAGCGGCCCTGAATTCGGGCACTAACCCCACTAACCTCGTAGGCGTCGAGTGCGATCCGTGTAGAGGAAGCGTGTGTCTTCCTGGGCAATCCGGAAGGTATATGGGAGGCAGATGCTGGGCACGACAGTGCAACCGTGATACCTCCTGTCGTGCAGCTCGGGGATGCATAGGCGTGGGCAGGGAGGCATTCTGAGGCAGAGGCGCATAGGAGGAGGTCCTGTGGGCGGAGTCACGAGGGGCGGGTCTGCGAGGCTCCTGCGCGTCCACTTTGTTGGAGAGCAGGCAGAGTATGTCCGTGTCGGCGTCAGCCTGGCCATCCTCAGTGGCGTGTTTGCCGGGCGCTGGGTCATCGGCGGACTCCGGCAGGCTGGGCGGGTTGTCAAAAGGGTATGGGCCTGAGAAGACAGCGAAGGACTCTTGGCCCAACATGAACTCGGACCCGATGATCCCTTGGGCTGCCTGGGACTTGATAAGCTCGTAGTCCAGGCGGTGGATCATGATGGAGTTTCGGTCATCTCTGACGATGCACTCCCGTCTGTCTTCAAAGCACGACATGGGCGAACGCGGGTGCTGCTCCCTGGGCTGCGTGGGCGGGCAAGAGGCGTCTGCCGAAAGCACAGTTTGGATGCGTTCCAGCCATGCAGCAGCAAGGCGGATGTGCTCCCCGGGTATTTCGGGTGTCCCGTCGAAAAGGCGCAGGCGATGATCTGTGCTTCTGTGTGCATGGGCTTGGCTGTTCTCGCCTCCATGTATTCTTGTCACTGCTTGGCAGATGGGCGAAACTGCCAGGGGATCCAACGGATCTTCTTCAAGGTTTGAGGCTATGGTGGACGAGGCTGAGTAGGCGGTTCCATGCATGGGGTCCTGGTCGAGTAGTTCACCAGGATAACGGGCCTTGAATTGGTCGACCATATCCTGTACGGCTTCTTGTGTCAGGCGGGGCGGCAGGCGCTCCATCCATTGGGAAGGTTGAGAAGGCATGCCCGAGGCTGAGGGCTGGCTGTCTTCCGGTTGGGCCGGGCTTGCGTCTGCCGTTTGGGTTTCTTATGGCACCTGTCGAGGGCACGGTGTGGGCGCCAGGTCCCCCTGGGATGGGCTGTGCTGAGCCTGCAGGCAGTGTTGTGGTAAAGGCCGATAGGCGGTCGACACTTGGGAAGGCCCGTGCGAAGTCGGCGATCGTTTGGTAGCCTTGGTCTGACAGGGCTGGGCAGGGCAGGGCGTGCAGGTGGAACTCCTGCGGGAGCTCTTGGAGGGCAGTGGGGAAGTCCATGGCTGGGCGCGCAGCCGTGCAAGGGGGGGCAGGCGGCGGGGCTAGAGAGTGAGGCGAGGGCTTAGGGGGGCAGGTTATGCAAGCACTTCTTTTCCCCTCCCCATGTGGGCGGATCTGTGGGCAGTCTATTGAGTCGATGAGAGGGCTTCGAGGGCAAGGTGGCAGGCCTTGTGCCTGCACATGCGGTCCTGGGTTGGCTCGGACAGGACCAGGCCCGTGTCCCCTTTGAGTATCTCACAGGCGGTGCGCCAGTGAGTGGCGGAGTCCACTTGTGCAAAGTGGACTGCTCCCCATGGGCCATTAGCAAGAATGATGTCGTTGGGCTGTGGTCCTCGCTAGAGGAAGAATCAGAAGAGGCGGACTCCAGGCTAGAGTCTGCATCGGCGTTGCGCAGGCTGGCGGTCCTGCGCGCATTGCATGTGTGTGAGTTCCCTGCTTGAGGCTCGAGATGTGCAAAGGCTAGGCTGTCGGGCGGTGGCTCCAAGGGCGTGGAAAAGGGGGGCCCTAGAGTAGGGGCCTGCCCTCGGGAGGGGCGCCAACCGTGGGACACCTCGTGGGCAATGCATGGTTGCATCCAAAGGTTGTCGACCGTGTCATCACGGCCGTAGAGCTCTGTGCTGCTTTTTGTGACGACCGGCGGTGCGTTTGGCGTCCTCAGGTAGGCGTCGTTGCTTGGCTGCGCTGAGTAGGCCCACCTTGAGGCTGTGCAAAGTGAAGGAGGGCGCTTCGGCCGGTGCGGCAGTTTGAGGGGCGTTGGTGCTGGTGAGAGTCATGCTGGTGCGCAATGCGGGCAGAGCCTGGGCGTAGGACATGGGGCCCTTGAAAGGGGAGTTTCGCGGGACCGGGAGCCCCAGTCTGGCAGGATAGGCAGGAGGGAGTCCGGCTCTGCAGCGGATTTCTAAAAGAGCTCTGTGGTTAACCAGCATCGGTGTAGGCATGCAGGGTAGTTGAGGCACCATGAGGTTGCAACTGATCCCCCAGTGAGGCCAGTGAGCGCGACGGCGAACGGCTGTCCTGTGCGCGTTTGGTGGATCAGCAAATCCCTCTGAGGGCGTGGGCGGCGAGGCTTAGGCTTGACAGGCGGATGCCGGAGGTCACCGAAGCGAAGAGCAGGCTTGGTATGCCCAGAGGAAGGCACCGAGCAGCACTATCAGCTGCGTACCGGAGGCTGGGTCGCGCACAATCTCCTCCCAGGCTGCGACACAGGCCATGGGCAGGGGCATGCAGAGCCTCACGGCGATCTCTAACCTGAGTGTTTCATTCAAAGGCCTGGATGATTGCGTTGGCAGCGACAGCAGTGACTGCATTCGGGCTGTTCTGGCGAGCCAGGACAGGGATCGTAGCATGGATTTGGGCAAGATCCGGCATACGTCTCTATTCTGGGCTTTGGATTCAATTGCAGCGTCGAGGAAGTCGGCGAGTTATGCCACTGACAGGTGGGCTAGGTTGGGCTGATGGGCTTGGAGAAATTGCATAAACTGGGCGCATGCACCAAGGTAGGCCTCTAGGCTGGAGGCGGCGTAGGAGGCTAAGGCCCGTAGGCGGTGCCTAGAAGGCTTGCTGAATGGCGTGGGTGTTGGCGGCGTTGCGGCGTCTGGGCCGTGGGCACCTGGCAAGAGAGGCGTAGGCCTGCTGGATGACAAGCTCGCAGGGGCTGCCTTCGTGTCAGGCGCCGGCATGGGGTGCCCGGAAGGGAGAAGCGTGTGAAGTTTCTTGCTGTACGCGGGAGGATGGAGGGTTCCTAAGGGCTCCCGCTGGGCCGGCTTGAGAGGGCCAGATCGAGCCGCAACTGTGGTGCGAGCAGGCCAGCGGTTGGCAGGCGGTGTGAGTGTCGATACCTGGCGAGGCGCTTGCACTTGCGTGCGTGGGCTTGGGCGGGCTCAGGGGCAAAACATGCTCCCCTGAGTTGACAGAGACAGGAGCATGTTGGCAGGGCACCAGCTCGGGCCAGGTGGGTGAGTGCTGACGACCTCCCAGGAGAAGGAGTGCGTGCGGTAGCGAGGCCTCTGGGCTGTCGTCTGGGCCAGCATGGCGATGTCTTGTGAGGGCTGCGCGGAAAGAGCCTCAGAGACCGACAATGCATCGGGCTGGATGCAGCATGCGTCCAGCTCCTGGTCCACGTCGTCGGACGACGAGCATGGCTCGGTGGGCAGAGGGGCGGCCGAACCTTCACCCGAGTGGGTCGCCTCGGCTCGCTTGTTCGAGGGCGTGGGGCTCCAGGACACCCCGGGCTTAAAGAGTGGCTCGGACATGGCGTGCTGCGACCTGAGAAAATGGCTGCGGGTGTAGCAGAGTTGGGCAGACACAGTCGAGTGGGCCGTGACATGGCATGAGGGCACAGCAACAACCTGTGCATGCAAGTGCAGGGAAAAGGGGTTTTGGCTCGCATGGATGACGGGTCGAGGTCGTCGAAGAAGGTCTTCACCTGGCAGGGCAGAAGGGAAAAAACCGTCAAGCACTGAAACATGGCTGTGCAAGTCTGGCTGAGAGTCCGAATGCGGTACCCTTTGTTTTCCCCCCGGCGGAACTAGGCGTGGCTGGGCAAAGAGGCAGGGTGCTTGTGACCCAAGAGCCCCATGGGCATGTGGGTGAAGAGCAAAAAAGAGGCGCTTGGGCCATCTAGGCAGAACCGATGAGCGAGGCATGGGCTCGTGCTCATGGGCCGGATGGGCTGAGGAAATGTTCCCACACCGACTCGCGGTGTTTGTCGAATTCGTGACACCTGCTGCATTGGTGTCGCTCATGGGCCTCGTCTGGGCTGTTCATCTGCTGGGCGCAGACTAGGCCGTATGGGCAATAGGGCGGGGTGTTGCAGGGCCTTGCGCACCGTAGGCGACACATAGCAGACCTGGGCAAACCTGAAGGTGTCGGGCAGGCACGTGCTGGGCAGAATGGTACAACCTCTGTACCGTCTGTCAGGCGGCTGGCCAATGAGCAGTCGAGGAGTGGGCTGGAGGCGATCTGCCTGGGCTTTGGGCTTGAAAGAGCGGGGTCGGGGAAACTCGACCCGCGAGGCCTGTTGGCATCCCCGTCCTCGGAGTTTAGGCCAAGTAGATCAGTGTCAGCTTCGTCTTTTGGGCCCGCCGTGGTCTCCGAGGTGGTGGGCGCGGGGGCCTGCTGGGCCGGCACGGGCTCGTTCGAAGTAGACTGGGCAGGGGCTGGCTCTCTCGTGGGCGGAGGCACAGTGGGCGGGTTGTCAAAAGGATATGAGACAACCGTGAAGGACTCATTGTCCATCATGAAGCGGGCGGAGGCGAGGCCACGGTAGGCATAGGCCATCAGTACGTCGTGAATCCGGCCCCTGGCGTCCCTCTCAATGCGGTAGTTGTCCATGTCTAGGCAGGAGAGGGCGGGCCCCAGCTGGGGTGGGTCGGCTTTAGGCTTGGGCATCGCCGGCGCAGGCTGGGTAGGGGGTGTGGCTGTCGTCTGGGGCGGCTCGGCGTTGCCACGAGGCGGGGCTGGAGTGGGCTGCGCGGGCGAGGGCACCGCGGCTGGGCCACCTGGGCCAGAGGCGGGCTCACTTTCAAAGGTGAGCCAGAAAGGGACAGTGCATGGAGGGCAAGGAGAGGTGGGCTGCGGCGGGGGGCTCTGCTCCTCGAGGTCTGGATCCGGGGCGATAGGCGGGCCGGCATGGAATGCGGCACATGCGGCTGTGGCTTCATCGAGGCAGTCGGCCCATGACGGGCAGGTGCCCTGGCGTCCAGATGCATTCTGTGAGGGGGTCAGGAAAGTGAGATCGTGCCGGCGATCCTGGTATCCAGGTTCCCCCCACCAAGCACTGGGCTGGGCCGAGGAGCTGGCTGTGCTGGGCTCTTGGACAATCTGGGCGGCGCTGTCCAGAGTGCCCTGACGGCGGGGCCAAGGCGGCGGCCTTGAGGTCCTGGAGCTCCTGGGCTTGCTGGGCTGAGAGCATGGGCTGGGAGGGTGGAGCTTCGCCAGTGACAATCTCAGGTGGCGCTTTGGTAGTGGGCTTGGCGGGGCTCTCATCGGCTGTGTGGGCCTCCTGGGCAGTGTTGGCTGTGGGCGTGGAAGGCACTGCAGGAGGAGCGGAGCTGGATGGGGCAGGCACGCTGGACAGTAGGGGCTGCCTGGCTGGCTCGTCGAGCGCACATGGCAGAGAACTGGGCAAGAGTGGCTGCGTTGTCGCCGGACATGGCGATGCTGAATCGGCAGTTGAGAAGGCGAATGCTGGGCGCTCGAGAGGAAATCGCTGTGTGAGGCATGTAGAGAAGCTGGGAGTTGCAGAAAAGCGGGCAGTACATGCAACTGACAAAAGGCAAAACGACATGCAAGACAAAGCAATCGTACGCGCCTCTGGGCTAGGGGCATAGAGTAGACGAAAACCTTGTCCGTCATGTCCCAGTCGAAGTAGTCCAACACCTGGGCAACACAGCACAGAAGGTTTCTCGGGTTGGCAAGCCAAAACAGAAAAGAACCTGGCGGATGGCTAAGCTAGGCACTGGGCTGACTGACATATGTGAAGGCTGGCGGCATGAACATCTGAGGCAGATGCGCAACAAAGGGGCTCTGAGGCAGAGTCCTTGTCTAAAGGCGCCAGTCATCGAGGGCCATGATGTGGGAAAACCTAGGTCAGAGACAAGGGTTGTGCATGGGGGCAGGGGCACTTCGGGCGGGGAAGTCTGAGACAGGCACTGGGCTGGGCTGTCTGCAAGGCGCGGTCGCATTTAAACATCCGAGGCAGATGTGCTGGTGCAGTACTCTGAGGCAGAGTCGGCGTTGCTGGCAGGCATGGGCAGGCCGGCGAAGTACCAGCGGCAGTCTGAGGCAGTCCGCCAATTGGCAGCGTGGAAGGCGTGTCTGGACTGAGGCGTCAGGCACAACCAGATGGCCGAGGCAAGGCGGCTGAGTCCGACCAGATGCTGGAAGCGGACTTGAAGGGGCAGCAAGGCGGCCACAGGCACGTGGGCGTGTGTGCGCTGGAGAGGCGTCATGTGCAAGGCACATTGTCGGCGGCATGGGAGGTTCTGGTATCTGGCACAAAAGGGCGGAGCGGGCAAGGCGGGCATGTGGCCGGAGGCCGAACGATGTCGTGGGCCGGCAGGCAGTGGCGGCAGCATTTGCGCTGCGTTGCTCAGGAGATGCTGAGGTGGAGGGGCTTTAGGCCTGAGCATCATGGGCTGCTGAGCGGCATCATGCATGGGCTGTGTCTGAGGCTGGCGAACCTGGGCAAGTGCGAAACTGTGGGTGTAGGCGTCGTGGGCGGACGCCGCAGTGGGATCCGGCCCGGAGTCACTGCTGTCTTCCGTGCAACTCCAGGGCTCGGTGTTCCAAGGGCACTCGGTGTGGGCACGGTCGGCCATGGGCTCGCTGATGTGTCGGAGTGAGAGGTGCGAGGCTGAGAGCTGCAAGCCACATGAGCTGCGGGTCGTCACCTGGGCCGAGGGCAAGGGGTGTTGACTATGGGGGCAAAGTGCGTTCTAAGCGGTTGACTCTTTGCTCTAGGTCAATGAGTTCTCGGCGAAATAGGGCTAGAGGATTGGCTTCAGCCGACCTATCTGCAGGAATCTGGAAGGTCTTGAGGGTGCCAGATGGGCGTTGTAGGGCAGGGTAGCCATACGTCTAACAATGTTAACCTGCATTGGCATGGGCTCGCAGGTGGCATTAAGGCGCTGAAAATCGGCTTCGGCTCGGATTTTATAGGCCAGGAAGTCCGAGGCTAGGCAGTCTGGGTCATCCCTGAGGCGGGCTAGGGCGTTTAGGGCATCGTTATGGGCGGCATCGAGCCGTGTTTGGGAGACCGAGAGGTGTCTCCTGAAGTGCTCAGCCTGTTGGCTGAGCATGCGGGACAATATGTCCTGGGCGCGAAGCTGGTTGTGCCGAAAAACATCGCGAGGAGCAAATTGTGCTGCAAGTCAGACGAGGAGGCGGGAGGCTCTCCTGGGCATCCAGTGGGCGCAAGGGCATCTGAAGAAAGGTGCTGGGCCGATAGAGGCGGAGCAACTGCAGGCTGTGAGGATCTTGTCGGCGACGTAGTCGGGCATCCAGTGGGCGCAGGGCCTTCCGGTAGGCCATCGAGGCTGAAAGGCACAAAGCGTGTTGCCGGAGAGCATGGGCTTCCAGTGTGTCCCGTGTGAGGGCCTCTTGGCGGGCAGTCCGGGCTCGTGTGCACGGGCGTGCCCTGCAGAAAGGCGATGCGCTCTCGATGGGCGTTGACCAGCTGGGCCCAGCTGGAGCAGTACTCCTCCATAGCGGGATCGTAGGCGGTTCCGATAGGCATGGGACTTCCTGAAGCCATGGGCGCGGGCGACTCTCCTAGCGGAGAGAAAACACCAGGATTACCGGGGGTCTGGAACCTCTAGGCAAAGTCACTACAGGGCGTAGCGGCCTCGAAAAACACGATCCAACAGGCCCCAACTACGGGTTAGGTCAGGGCCAGCTGAGCCAATGAGCTACTACTACTACTACTACTACTACTACTACTACTACTACTACTACTACTACTACTACTACTACTACTACTACTACTACTACTACTACTACTACTACTACTACTACTGCTACCTACTACTACTACTACTACTACTACTACTACTACTACTACTACTACTACTACTACTACTACTACTACTACTACTACTACTACTACTACTACTACTACTACTACTACTACTACTACTACTACTACTACTACTACTACTACTACTACTACTACACTACTACTACTACTACTACTACTACTACTACTACTACTACTACTACTACGCCTACTACACTCCTACTCCTACAACTACTACTACCACTACTACTACTACTACTACTACTACTACTACTAACTACTACTACTACTACGACTACTACTACTACTACGACTACTACTACTACAACTACTACTACTACGACGACGACTACTACTACTACGACTACGACGACTACTACTACTACGACGACTACTACTACTACTACGACTACTACTACTACAACTCTACTACTACTACACCACTACTACTACCACTACTACTACTGCTACTACTACTGCTACTACTACTACTACTGCTACTACTCTACTACTACTACTACCACTACTACTACTACCACAACTACTACTACCACAACTACGACTACCACAACTACTACTACTACTACTGCTACTACTACTACTACTACTACTACTACTACTACTTCTACTAGTACTACTACTACTACTACTACTACTACTACTACTACTACTACTACTACTACTACTACTGCTACTACTACTACTACTACTACTACTACTACTATTACTACTACTACTACTACTACTACTACTACTAATACTACTACTACTACTACTACTACTGCTACTACTACTACTACTACTACTACTACTACTACTACTACTACTACTACACTACTACTACTACTACTACTACTACTACTACTACTACTACTACTACTACTACTACTACTACTACTACTACTACTACTACTACTCCTACTACTACTACTACTACTACTACTACTACTACTACTACTACTACTACTACTACGACGCCTACTACTACTACTACTACTACTACTACTACTACTACTACTACTACTACTACTACTACTACTACTACTACCATTTTTATTGAACGCTGAGCGAGCGGGCTCTGCTCAGAGCGGGATTCTGAAACTCTGGGAGGTGCCAGCCCCTTTGACTTGCCCGCTCTGATGCCGTGGCCAGCTCTGCCCTTCGTACGTGTCTTAAGCATAGCCAAAACCTGGAAATCGTTGATCCTTCTAGCCAAGACAAAAACTGAAAACTGCCTACAACAAGACCGAAGACTAAGACGTGGACTCAAGAGAACTGCTGCGCCAAGAAAAGAACACACAAGCAAGCGCATTCTTGGATTTTACTTGCCGAACGCAGCGTCTCAACCACCAAACTCCACAGAACTTGAAAAGCGAAAGAAGAGAATGTGTTCTAAATTCCACCCTTCTCAAATCTTGTGCATTTTGTGTTCATTTTCAAATTTCATTCTTCGAAACCAGAGAAGTAAGACTCTTTTTCAAGGGAAGTTCAAGGCATTTCCACTCTGCTCGTCTTTTGTTTTTTGAAGCTCGAGTCATGTAGCTGACTGCTCATGTCAAGTTATGCAGCACCTGCTTATGCGTCATGTTGCCGAAAAACTCTCAGACTTCTTCCTCCATCAAGACGGTTCTTGTAAATACGCAGGCACTTGAACCAGTCCAAGAGGCTTCAATGTAAATCCATGGAGATCAAGAACAGCCATCGTCTCATCATGGACTTCTGCGGCGTTTACGATTGCAGAAACCTGTCACCTTGCATGCACAACAGCAGAGACAGTGAAGAGAGAAGGAACGATGCTAATTTGCAGCTGCTGAGGCTCAAGCCAAGGCAGAAGCCGCGGCGGCATCTGCACCGAGTGACCCGTTCCTCGCCGCGACTTCGTCCGCACGGAGTTTTCTTCCTTCCTCAAGGTGATATGTTTCCAACCGTGCCGACAAGAACCTTCCACAGCGACCTGGGAGACAAAATGCGAAAGATTGAGGCCTGGCACGGCTTTCTGGAGACGATGAATTCATGGTTGGCCTTGCAAGACAAGGCCTATGTGAACGAGATTCGCCTCTGCATCAGTGTCAAGGACGAGATCCGACAGGACCTTTTGCCTCCTGACACTGCAGCTCGGTCGGCGAAGTTGTTTGAGTTTGGCAAAGTGGGAGCGTGGCTGAATGGGCCCTCCCCCCTTCAGCGAAGGGGGTCTTCAAGGGGGGCTTCAAGGGGGGCTTCAAGGGGGCTTCAAGGGTCCCCCTTGAAGGGTCCCCCTTGAAGGGGGCCCGAAGGGGGCTTCGACCTTCGTCGAAGGGGGCTTCAAGGGGGGACCTTCAAGGGGGGGGCTTCAAGGGGGGGGCTTCAAGGGGGGCTTGAAGGGGGGCTTGAAGGGGGGCTTCAAGGGGGGCTTCAAGGGGGGCTTCAAGGGGGGCTTCAAGGGGGGCTTCAAGGGGGCTTCAAGGGGGGCTTTAAGGGGGCTTCAAGGGGAACCCTTTTTGTTTCATTTTTGGTTCCTCCCGTAGAAGCAAGGAAAAAAATTGTTCTAAAATCCATGCCCCCTTGCTTCTTGTCGTCCTACTCGAACTTTTCTGTTTTTTGTATTTCGTTCTTCGAAAAATCAGAGGAGAAGAGAGAGGGATTTTAGTTTAAATTCCACCCCCCTCGAATCTTGTTTTGTTTTTGTCTTTCATTGTTCGAGAATCAGAGGAGTGGAGACTTTTTGGAAGTAAAGAGCGGGGAGGTTGGAGGGGACGCAGCCCCCCCCATTTACTTGTTGTAGGGAAGGGAACGTATTCTAAATTCCACCCCCGAATCTTTTTTTGTTTTTTGTATTTCATTATTCGAAAAATCCGAGGAGAAGAGAGAAGGGAAGTTATTCTAAATTCTACGCCCCTCGAATTTTATTGTTTTTTGTATTTCGTTATTCGAAAAATCAAGGGAGAAGAGAGAAGGGATTTCAGTTCAAATTCCACCCCCCTGAAATCTTGTTTTGTTTTTGTTTTTCATTGTTCGAAAATCAGAGGAGTGGAGACTTTTTACGACGCAATCACGTACAGTAGCATGTTTTTGGCTTGAATATGTTTTTTTGTTGTGGCACGGGCTCGGCCAAGAACCCCATGTCTTGTAGCGGGAGGCTAGGAGAAGCGGCTTCGGCCTGCGAGTACCCGACGCCTCCCATCTCGAGTGCGTGTGGCAAGGGGCTAAGCCGAAAACCCCATGTTTTCTAGTGGAGGCTAGGGAGGCTGCAAGGGGGGGCTTCAAGGGGGGATCAGAGGAAGCTGCAAAGGGAGGTTTAAAGGGGGGCTTGAAAGGGGGGTTTGAGACGCGGGCGTAAACGGCTTCCAGGGAGCAGTTTAAGAGGCCTAATAACTGGGCCTGCTTCGCAGGGGTTTCAGGGAGCAGTTTAAGAGGCCTAATAACTGGGCCTTCTTCGCGAGGTTCCAGGGAGCAGTTTAAGAGGCCTAACAACTTGGCCTGCTTCGCAGGGGTTTCAGGGAGCAGTTTAAGAGGCCTAATAACTGGGCCTTCTTCGCGACGTTTCGGCAGCAGTTTGAGAGGCCCACTAACTGGGCCTTCTTCGCGAGGTTCCAGGGAGCAGTTCAAGCGGCCTAATAACTGGGCTTGCTTCGCACGGGTTGCAGGGAGCAGTTTACGAGGCCGAGCACCTGGGCCTTCTTCGCGACGTTTAGGCTCGCGTCTCAAACCTCCCCTTCAGGCCCTCCTTGAAGCCTCCCTGTGAAGCTTCCCTTGAAGCCCCCCCTTCAAGCCCCCCTTGAAGCCCCCCTTGAAGCCCCCCTTCAAGCCCCCCTTGAAGCCCCCCTTGAAGCCCCCCTTGAAGCCCCCCTTGAAGCCCCCCTTCAAGCCCCCCTTCAAGCCCCCCCCTTCAAGCCCCCCTTCAAGCCCCCCTTCAAGCCTTCGACCCTTCGCCTCCCCCCCCTCCCCCCTTCACCCCCCCCTTCAAGCCCCCTTCAAGGGTCCGACCCTTCAGCCCCCCTTCAAGGGGCCCCCCTTCAAGCCCCCCTTCCACAGCCCCCTTCGTAACGAAGGGGCGGGCCCCGCCACTGAGTGGGGTTTGGAGTTGCTCGAAGCTGTATCAAAAGGCAGATCAAATGTCTGCTACAGGCGACGAGGCGTTTTTCGCACCTTGCCCCTGAATACTCCATTGTCGTGCTCGATGGAACGCCGTCCTACGTGAAGAGGACGGTTGCATGAAGTTTCATGCCAAATGTTTCAGGCTCAAGAAGCCCATGGACCTCAAACACTATCGCTGTTCCATCCTGCTGCAGGCCGTTTCGCATCCGGCAAGGCAGTACGTGGCGCTGCACGGCAACGCCAACAGCTGGAGTGAGCTCACGAAGAGCCTCAAATACTTCGAAGAACAGCTGAGGATGTGCGACGTGCCGACTGCAGCCAATCGTGGAATGGACGGCAAGCTTTGCGACCATTGCGGCAAGCATGGTCATGTGGCAAAGGATTGTTGGGTCCGACAGCGTGAGGCTGGTGAGAAAGGCGGCAAAGGCGGCAAGGGCGGCCAGGGAGAGTCGAAGAGTGGAAAGGGCACTGGTGGCCCTAAAGGACAAAGGTCACCCACTCCGAAGGGCGCGCCTCGCTCTCCAACGCCGAAAGGAAAGCCCACCTCCAAGGGAGAGAAGGGTGAAAAGGGAGAGAAAGGCGGGGACAAGGGCAAGAAGAAGAAGAACCGCGCCCGGGCTATAGGAGAACCAGAGTCCGAGGCGGAAGCAGAGCCTACACAGGGTGTGATGGCGATGCGCTTTGCCCAACGAAGTCCTGAACTGAGCCTTTCTGAGTCGTCTGAGCGTAGGGTAGGTTTTTCACTCGACAAGCAACGTTTGGGACCTGTTAGCAACTCTTTGACTGCAGGGGATGTAGAGCGCATCTGCGCCAGCTTTCAGCTAGAACCGAGAGACGTTTGGTTAGTGGATTCTGGAGCCACGTGTCATGTGGTTTCCTCTGAACACCTCAGCGGATTCAGGGTGGTCAAGAAGCACGAGAGAGAGGTCACTCTGTACAACGCTTCAGGGGGGAAGATTCCCGTATCGGACGTCGTCGACTTAGAGGTCGTTTTCGGTGATTGTAGCCTTCTTTTGACTGAGGTTCTCGTTGCGGAAGTGACGTTTAACGCCATTAGTCCCTGGGCGGCGGTGGAGAAAGGGTGGAGAACGTATCTCTACAAAACCGGGTCTAGGTTGTACAAAGGCAAACGCAACGTGAAACTCGTATCCGCTAATCGGGCCTGGTGGGCTTTGAGCGGGGGTCGCCGCCAGAAAGCGGGGAAAGGTCGTTCTCCGCGCCAGCCTTCGGGTTCGGACATGGAAATAGACGCGATTACCTGCCTGCAGGACTCTGTTGTTAAGCCACAGCCAGGACCGAGCATCCTCAAGAAAGCGACGACAGGAGGAAAGAAGGCGGAAGTCGAGAAGCCACAAGGAAGAGAGAGCGGTGATTGCCGGCATGCTTTGCTTGAGACGCCGTTTGCTTTCTTGCTGCGAGGGCTTAGAGCCGAAGTATCCCCGAAAGTGGTCCCTGAAGTTCCTCAAGAATACCCCGCAAGCACCCTGAGCGTGCCCGAAGTACACAGAGCTTACCCCGAAACACCCCGAAAATGCCCGAAAGTACCCCGAAAATGACCTGAAATGGCCCAGAAGTCTTTAGGAAAGTCTTGCTGGCATATTTTGGCATGGTTCTTGGCATGGCTTGTGGCATGTTTTGTGGTGTGTTGGCATGAGAGTTTTGTTTTCGAAGAAGGAAGGATCGGCGCATGCGGAGCGCAGCTCTGTTTTGGGGGTTGGAAGAATGAAGCGCTAGGCGCGCGAGCCAAAAAGAGCAAGGAGGAGATGTTTTACCATGATTTTCAAGGGTCCCAAGACTTAACGCAAGGCAGCGCTGGCATGTTTGGCATGTTGTCTTGTGCTTGCGCTGGGCATGACGTCCCTAGAACCCTTAAGCATGGCACGTGTGCTTGTGCGTGGTATGACGATTCGCTCCCCTTGCTTGTTGCCAGAAGCAGAAGCGGCAGTAACCATGGCCCTGGAACCTTGACATGGCTTGACTTGATTTGTTTGGGATGGAGTGGCCAAGAGACCTCAAAAATAGCCGACCTGTGTCGTCCCTTTGGAAATCTGGCCACAGAGGGCGTAGAGGGGATTAGGCCCCTCTTACTCTTGCCTAAACCCTCCGGAGAAACGCCAGCAGCAGGGATTAGGCCCCTTTCACTGCTTCCTAAACCCTCCGGAGAAACGCCAGAAGGGATGAGGCCCTTCTCACTCCTGCCTAAACCCTCCGGAGAAACGCCAGCAGCAGGGATTAGGCCCCTCTCACTGCTTCCTAAACCCTCCGGAGAAACGCCAGCAGGGATTAGGCCCTTCTCACTCCTGCCTAAACCCTCCGGAGAAACGCCAGCAGTAGGGATTAGGCCCCTCTCACTGCTGCCTAAACCCTCCGGAAAAAGGCCAGCAGGGATTAGGCCTCTCTCACTCCTTCCTAAACCCTCCGGAGAGAGGACAGCAGGGATTAGGCCCCTCTCACTGCTGCCTAAACCCTCCGGAGAAAGGCCAGCAGGGATTAGGCCTCTCTCACTCCTTCCTAAACCTTCCGGAGAGAGGACAGCAGGGATTAGGCCCCTCTCACTGCTGCCTAAACCCTCCGGAGAAAGGCCAGAAGGGATTAGGCCTCTCTCACTCCTTCCTAAACCCTCCGGAGAGAGGACAGCAGGGATTAGGCCCCTCTCATTGCTGCCTAAACCCTCCGGAGAAAGGCCAGAAGGGATTAGGCTTCTCTCACTCCTTCCTAAACCCTCCAGAAAGAGGACAGCAGGGATTAGGCCCCTTTCACTGCTGCCTAAACCCTCCACAGGACGGACAGCAGGGATTAGGCCTCTCAAACTTGCGACGGCGCGTCCAGGTACGTGCTCGTTCCCGGTTAAATTCATAGGAGTGGTCGTTGAGTCTGCGATGGTGTTCCTCATCCTGATCTTCAGTGCCTTGGTTGGGGTCGTTATTTCGGGTCTTTGGAAATTGCTCGAAAAGCTGTTTCAGAGAGACTCCAAAAGAACCCCTAAGATGAGGAGGATTAAGCCCCGACAAGGAGGTTGTTGGATTCGTATTCGCACCCGAAAATGCTTCAAGCGTGTTTGCGTAGAACGAATCTTGTTGGTTGGTAGGAAAAGCCCAAAAGCCCCAACTAAGGGAAAGCCCAAAACCTTAAAGTTGTTGGCTTGTTTGCGGCATGTTTGGCATGTTTTGGCATGTTGTCTTGATGTGGCATGCTGTGTGTTGAAGGGAAATGATGAGAAAGTGCCGGAAGGAGGCTTAAAGCAGCCAGTGACTGAGCATCTGCGGATGCTCAGAGGGCTGCCCCTTCAAGGAAGTGGCACAGGCTCTGATCCCTTAATCCTGGACCGTGATGATGGGGAGCCGTCGTCTTCGTCTAACCAACCGAATCGTCCCCCACAAAACCCTGAACAACCTCCTGAAGCCCCAGTTCCACAAGGAGAGGAGATTGAAGAAAGGATTCCTTTGCGAAGCCATGCACTTCAGGTACATAGATCCCGAGGTCATTTTCCCTATGATGTGAACTGCGAAAGCTGCTGCTCCAGTAAAGGAAAAGTCCCGGCCAGGAGACTGAAGAGGCAGCTACAGAAGGAGAATCAAACCATTGGGGTCGATTTCTATTATTTTGGGAAACTGAGGGTTCTTCTTCTCGTACATGTTGCGTCCTGGTACTCAATGTCTATCCCCGCAATGGAATTACACGACCCGAACTTGTTATTCAATATCGATCGGTTTATCCGCGAAATTGGATTGCACCAAAAGACTTTAACGTTTCGGTGCGATAACGAACAGGGTCTGATATCCATGTGCGAGAGGGTCGCGGCGCAGAGGCGCGAGAACCCTACGATTGTAGATGTTGTGCCAGGATACCGTCCGCAGTCTAAAGGTGCTGTGGAAAGGCAGGTCTCTGCGATGAAGCAGGGATTTTGGTCGATATGGCTCGACCTAGAGGCGGAGATAAAGCGTCGACGACCTGCTGAAGAAGGTGGCGCTGCTTGGCAGTTACCTTTAGGTGGAATGTTGTGGCAGACTTGTTTGCTGTACGCCGCACGCAGTTTCAACTTGTGGAACTTTGACAGCAACAATAGTACCACAGCAATAGACAGGTTGCACGAGGAGATAGTCCAAAGGACTAGGACGCTTCCCTTCGGCTGTTCTGCGCAGGCCAAAGTTGGCGGTTCCAAACGACGTCTAGAAAAGTTCCGGGGAGCCAAGACGGTTCGAGTGAGCTATCTGGGCCCCGTCCATCCTAGAGGTGGAGGTGTGTATGGAACTGTCATTGGAGGAGATGGAGAGATTGAGGTCTTTCCAGCGTGTCGTGGGATCTTTGAACGGGACGAACCCACGTACGACAGCCCAACGTTGGAGCTGTTAGCTAAAGCTAATCCTCTTGTGCTTGATACGCAGGACCCCGAAAAGCCTTTGCTGTTTGAACCGCCTGCGGAACCCATTGTTCCAAAAGAAGAAGAAATTGAAGCCCCAGAGGATGAAGAAATGCTTCCCGATTATGTCCCAGATTACGAGCCTACAGAAGTGGGATCTGAAGGTCATGAGGGGGTAGCAGGTGGCGATCTTCCTGAACCTGACATGGAGGACATGGAGATTGATTGGTTGACGGATCATTATCTTCAGAAGTTAGGTGAAGGACCTGACTGCCGCGCTGTGAGCAATCAAGCGGCGTCTTCCTTTGAGCTTAAGTTTGGAGGGAGTAGAATCTGTTGTCAGGTCCCCCAACAAGCTGTGTCAGAGACCTCTGGTGAGCTGTTAGATCCCAAACTCCTCTATCTGTCCATGAAATTAGAACTAGAAGAATTGGAGTCGTTCAACGTTGGAGAAGTGGTGAGCGAGCGAGAAGCGTATCGACTTGCTAAGGAGAGCGGAAGAAGAGTTCTTTCGAGCCGTTGGGTCAATACGGTTAAGAAGCCTGGTCTTTACCGCTCTAGACTTGTTGTCCGCGATTTTGCCGCTATGGGCGGCACCACGCTCGCTGAGGGGATCTATTCTCCGACCACCAGCCTGGAAGGGTTGCGGCTCCTACTTTCTGTTCTATGTAGAAAAGGGTCTGTGCTGTCCTGTGACGTCTCGGTAGCCTTCATGCACGCCGCTATTGCGCGGCCGGAGTTTGTGCAGCTTCCGAGTAACATAGGAAACGCAAAGACTGGCGAAAGGGTCTTCTTGAAACTGTTTCGTGCCATGAACGGGCTTCGAAGTGCCCCGCTTTCTTGGTACAAGGAGCTGTCGGCGTACTTGGGAAACCAAGGATTCCAGCAGATCTTGGACCCTACAATCTTCCGCAAGAAAACCAAGAATGGTTTGGTGATTGTCCTCTTTTATGTTGACGATCTGTTAATTTGGGCCGAGAACACCGCCGAAGCTCGAAAGGTGTATGAAGACCTGAAGAAACGCTACAAGCTTAAGCTAACAGGTGAGCTCTTGGAAGGAAAACCAGGTGAGGTGTCTTTCTTGGGACGTAGGATCTTCCGGAAGAAGACCGGAGAGCCCTGCGTATACTTTGGCTTGGACGCTAAGTACCTGAGGTCTTGCTGTGAGGAGTACGGAATCACTAAGGTGGCGCCGAAGCTTCCACCATTAGAGCGGCGGTATGCCGACCTCATCAAGAAAGGACAGGACACACCTCTTACGCCAGAGGCGCACGAGCGCTATAGGCGTACCTTGGGACGCCTAGCCTGGGCGTCGCTTTCAAGACCTGATTTGCAGTATGTATGCGGTTTTCTAGGAAGACACCAGTCAGCCCCCAATGAAGCAGCCGAAGCTTGTATGAGGGATGTTCTGAGGTGGGTGTCTGGTTTACCGCATAAGGTCCAAGTGTTCCCCTCACGTAGAGAGCTTTTAGCCGAATTTTAGCCCCTGATGAGGACCGAGAGTCAGTGTCGTGTTTTGTTGACGCGTCTTGGGGTTTGAACTCTGTGAGTGGTGGAATTGTGACCTGGAACAACTGTTGCTTGAAGGCGTTCAGTCGGAAACAGACGACAGTAGCTTTGTCATCGGCAGAAGCCGAGCTAGCAGCACTGACTGAAATCGCAAGAGAGGGATTGTATATATCTCTGTTGGTGCAGACGATGGTGGAGGGGATGCCTTCTGACTCGGAGGAAGGCCGATATCAGTTGCACGCGTACGGGGACTCTGAAAGCGCCCTGTCAATAGCGCAAATGAGTACCCTCCTTAGGAAAGTCCGCCACATAGAGTTGAGAGCGGCTTTTCTCCAACAACTAGTCGCCAAGGAAAGATTGACGCTGGAGTATATACCGGGGAAACTCAACCCCGCAGATGCTCTAACGAAGTCCCCAACTGCGGAGAATTTGGTCAGTCTTTGTGAGGCCGCTGGCCTCATTACCGAGCCAGAATCGTGGTCGTCGATCTCCGAAGAAAACGTCGAAGAAGCAAGAAATGAGCCCAATATCACTGAGGAAGTATCTTCGAACGCAGTAAGGTCCTCTCCGCTGGAGGTTCCTAGCTCCTGGATGGAGGCCGCGACGGCAGTGGCTAGAGGAACAGTGTCGCTCGTCGTTCTGGAGCTTTGCTGCGAAGAGTCGAGTGCTATAGCGAGAGCGTGTGCTCGAGAGAAAGGCATAGCGTACTTCGGAGTGACTCGGGAAATCAATCTTCTGAGTAAGAACACCTTTCTTGTTCTTGAAGAGATCTTAAGAGTCCTGAAGCAGGGAAAGGTCCGTGTCTTTGCGCATTTGTCTACGCTTTGCAGCTCAGGCTGCCCCTTGAGGTACCTGCGTTTCCGCAAGCGACGAGGTTTGGAACTTTGGCGGAAGACGCTAAAGATTCACAAGAGTTGCTGGAGACTTATAGGGAAGCTCTTCGGCCCCTATGCCTCGAACGAGGGTTTGCTGTTAACCCACGAATGGCCTGAGAGGTCCTCTTTGTGGAAGGAAACAGTATTTCTAGAAGTCTCTAAAAGCATTGGTCTGACGCAAGGATGTCTAGTAGATAGATGCTGCTTCGAGAAGAAAGAGAAGACTTGGAAGAGATGGTGGTTCGCTTCTAATAGTGCTGCCTGTGTGTGGGAACTGTCTTCGTACGTTTGCGCAGGAAACCACGAACACTCGAAGAGTGCGTCTCTGAAGGAGTCTGGGACCTACCCGGAAGAGCTTGGAAAGGCTCTTGTCAGGATTGGAAAGAAGATCCTGAAGCAGGAGGAAAGAAAGGACTGAAGGGAACTACCCAAGGACCATCTGTGCATTAGGGGGTGTGTAAAATTCACCTGGGTAGCCATTTGGCTCAAGTTTTACTGCTCAAGGCCTTTTGCCTGTGTTGTGGTAGGGAGCTTGCTGTGAACTGAGGCTTTAGTCCTGAACTCTGTGGGGTAACAGGCCTTTTTCTCAATCCCAGGTTGAGCCTCTCGAGCCATAGCATTTGAGCAACCTTTGTGGGAACTGCTGCACAAAATCCACACCCTTGTGGTGAGGCTTGGGTGTCCCAGCTGAACCCTTGGGTCTTGTGGTGTGGTTGAGATCCTAGATCCAGCTTTCAAAGCCAGGGCACTGGTGTGTCAGCTTGCAGTCAGCTGTGGTGATTATGCCTCGATCGCGAAGCTACACTGTGTGCCAGTTTTGCAACGACTCTTGGATTTACAACCACAAAATCAAGCACCGCCCGTTTTGCAGATGTGGGCAACCATGGCCTTTGCAAGAGTCGCAGTACACCCAGGATTCGGACCTGGGGTCGTACCAATGGTCCCAGAAGCGTGCCGTTTTTGTCAAGCCGACCAAGCCTGCAAAAACCCAGCCATCCAAGGGCTTTAAGGGTGTGCAGGTCCTTGGTGAGCACTGGGGTTCTTTGCCTGAAGCAGTGCAGCAGGTGCTCAAGAAGAATGGGCTGGCCCCGCCGGAGCCTGCTGAAGATGAAGACCCGCTGCTTAAGCTGCTCATGCAGCACAAAGAAGCCCTGCCTGCCGAGATCAAGCTCGAGCTTGACAAGAGGGACCCGGAGCCTTTCGAAGTTGCACTTGCCACCCAGGATGCTTTCAAAACTGCAGTTGGAAAGCTACGGGAGCTTGGCCATCGCAAGTTGCTCCTGCAGCAACGAATTGACAATGCAAAGACTGCCTTCACTGCCTTGCTTTCGCAGATGCAAAACTTGCAGGCGGAGATCAAAGACGCTGAGCAAAAGGTTGAGAAAGTTGGAGGTGACTACCATGAGAAAGTGCTTAAGACGGAGGATGGCACAGATCCTATGGATGTGGAAGCGGTTTTGGGACAGCTTGGAGTCCAGCTGACCCAGGAGCAGCAGGCCACCTGGAAGGCCATCCAGGCCGAGCATGCTTCCAAGCGGAGGAAGGCAGAAGCACTGGATTCCCCCCCGGGCCTTGGTGTAGGGGAGCTGTTAGGCGCTGACGCCGCGCCCAGGCCTTTCGGGCCTCCGCAAAGGCCAGCCCCTGTTGCACATGGGCACCACAGTCAGGAAAGAAGTCGTTCCCCAAAGGAGAAAGAGGGGAAGGAAGGCGAACTTGATAAGTAGGAAACAGGCCGAACCGAGGAGGCTGGGGGCACTGCAGGCCCGCCACCTCGGTGTGATGGCCTTACACCTGCGGAACCTTCCTTTTCTCCAGCGCCAGGGCCTTTGGGTTGCTCCTTTTCCCTTTGCTCACTCCTGGCTTCCCAGGCTGACTGGTGCACCGTTTTAATTTCGCAAGGACAGATGCTCTTCGATAAGTGGGCTAAGCACTTTACAGCTGAGCAATTTTCCGTTCCTTTGCAATTTGCGGGTGATGTTTTGACCTGGTGTGAGGAGGTTTGTACCTTCCTTGCTCAGGATGAGTGCGCATCTGAACTTCTCAGGGTCCCGGCTGGTCCAATTTTTGTTGCTGGCCACCTCGTGGGTGGTACGATCGGCAGTGCCCTTGCGTCTGTTTTCCATGAGATGCCACTCCCACCTTTTCCCACACAACAACCGCCTCCATGCGATGAACCGGCTTGGGTGTTACCCAGCCGAACTTTCAAACCCTCGTCCTCTTGCAAGGCCTCCCCCTTGAAGACCTCTGGGCCCAAGTACTTCTCCAGGGCCGTGTTTGATGATGCAGATCATGTTGTTTCTTCCTTGGACACCCTTGAGGCCTCCCCTAGTCCCAGGCCCCGGAAGAGCACCATACCGAAGCCAAGGCCCAGGCAAGCCCACAAAAAACAGGTTCAGGAGTGGAAGGCCCTCCTCCACATCCTTGAGGCTGCACCTGTGATGGATATGCCTGCCAAAGAGGCTGATCTGCTCCAGTGGATTGAGGACTTTGGCGAGCAATATGAAACAGGGTCTTTAGCGGAGTGGACTTTGAACCGTATCTGCCAGCTCCTTGAGCAATCCAAGGATGACACCCTGGGTGTGATTGAGGCTGTTGACGCTGTGCTGGCTGGCTTCTGTAAAAAGGGGTCAGATAGCCAGCGTCTGCTGATTGGTCAGGCCAATATCACCACCTATCGAAGTGAGATTCGAACTTGGTTGGTGGATCGGGATGAGTCCTTTTGGCTTTTGCAGGAGACACATGTCACTGAATCAGACACCAGAGCCCTGGTGAACAAATTCCAATCTGTTGGAAAGCAAGCTTGGGCGGGCCCTGCTGCACCGACCCAGGGAGGATCTTCAGGGGGCCTCCTCACCCTGGCTCCTTCCCATCGCAATGCGGCGACTGGCCCGGCTTTCCTCTTGGATGGCAAAGGGTTTGTGTCGGTTTCAATTAGGTTTAGGGGTTGGGACCTCCTCCTGGTCAACCTTTACCTCCAGTCCGGTGTGGGCCCGACCGGAGGGGTTAACCCGGAGATCCTTAGGAGGTTGGCTGTGCTCCTTAGCCAAACCAGCACGCCCTGGCTGGTTCTTGGTGATTGGAATTGCCCTCCTGATGAACTCCTACGACTTGGATACCCTACCATGGTTAAGGGCCGGCTGGCGGTGCCGACAAGCCCCACAATCAATACGGGGGGAACTTTGGATTATGCGTTAGCGTCGGCCAATCTAGCGCCGGCCATTACACTCACTCCTTGTTGGGACGTTCCGTTCAAACCCCACGCTGCGGTTACCGTTGAGCTGAGGCTTGAGGTTGTGGACCTGCCTCTCCGGCAACTGAAGGGATTCTGCCTTGAGCCAACCGCATCATGCCCTGATGAGTTGCATCTCCCTGAGGCTCAAGCACGTGGTTTGTGGGATACCTCCCAACCACTTGACCATGAGTGGGCTTCCTTCAGTGCTGGGGTTGAGGAGCAACTCTTTTCTGCTGCTGCGGGTCGTGGGTGGAAACTGGAAGACACGTTCCTTCCCCTTGTTAAAACCAGCAGCCCGGAAAAAATTTGGAAAGGCTCGAGGCCGGCCTTTTGGCAATCCTTCCTCCTCTGGACTTCGAAAGCACTTGGAAGTAACCCTGAAGTCAGAGTGATGTCGCTCTTCACTCAGGCGAGAACAAGGATGAACGATCACTGGATCGACATGCCACCACACACTCTCCAAGCCTTGGAATGCCTGCTTGATGCAGATGACCTTCAAAGTCACACGCAAGCTCTTGACATCATTGGGCTCCAAGGGCGAGCCGCTCTGAAGGAAGCCGTCAAGCAGAGTGAAGAGGCCTATAGTCAATGGCTGGAAGCGGCGTGTAAAGGAGGTATGAGAGGTCTGTATAGGGCTCTTAAGTCTGAGGACGTGACTCCGGACAGACCGTACAGACACATCCCCCTTGAAATTCGACCGCACATACGCAGAGCACATTGGGCTGACGTATGGCGGCCTCTGCCAGGCAATGGAGACAACCTCTTAATTGATTGGCACGAGTTACAACACGCAGCAGTTGCCCAAGCCAGCACGCTCCAGCCGATTACTGGCTCTATGGTTGAGAAAGCCATTAAGAAAATGCCCCACAAAGCCATTGGTGCTGACGGTTGGAGTGTACAGATGCTGCAGAAGTTGGCCCCAGTGCAATTGGAAAGGTTGGCTGCGTTCTTCAACACTTGGGAACGTCAGGGTTGTTTCCCGGCCCAACTTTCTCTTGTTCTTGTCGCTCTCATCAACAAGTCTGAGGATGAGGAGCGACCGATTGGACTGACTCCTGTGCCATATCGCTTATGGGCCAAACTCCGATGGCCGGTCTTCAAAGCATGGCTTGATAAGTATGCCGCCACCCAAGACTGGGACCGCGCCGAGAAGGGCTTATCAAGTCTTGATGTTGCGTTGCGCCGTAAAATGTCTCATGAGATCCTGTACCGGAAAAAGAGACACGGTGTAACGGTGCTTTTGGACCTTAAAGCATTTTATGAAAATGTCTCTCACCACAGTTTTGTGGCCCAGGCCCTTGCCCTTGAGGTACCCCCGCTCATTTTAAATGCTGCAATCTCACTTTACAGTGCGCCGAGATGGATCAGTGCTGAAAAGTGTATCTCTGGGCCTATCAAGCCGACGAAGGGCTTGGTAGCTGGTTGCCCCTTTGCCCCGGGACTCAGCAAGATCCCCTTCGACAGCATCTTACGCCCGGCATGGAACTCGGGGCTTGCCAAAACCATTGACCTTTATGTCGATGACACTAGTTTTGATACTGAAGCTGCTAGCCCTGAGCTAGCTGCGCGCAGGGCAGCGCAGCTGTACAAAGCTGTGGTGGGGGGCTTAGAGCAAGCTGGACTTCCCATCAGCACTGGCAAGACGGCCTTTGTGTGTTCGTCAAAGAAGGTCGAGGCTGCCTTAAAAGGGTACCTTCCTGATTCTGAACAAATCAAGGATGCTGCCAAGGATTTGGGCATTGATTGCACTGCTGGTCGAAGGAGACGTATCCCGGTGCACCGCAAAAGGTTTGGTAAGGGGGTTAAGCGTTGCGCTAGGCTTTCGTCTCTTCGGGTTAAGTCGACACCTGTCAGGGTCCGTGCTTTAAGAGCGGGAGTGCAAACCGTGGGCATGTATGGCCATGAGTCTGTTGGACTTGCTCCCAAAAGGATGCACTGGCTGCGTGCCTCCTTCGCGCATGAATTGGGGCGCATGTCGCTGGGTTCGGTGGATCTGACGATCGACCATGCTGCACCTAAGAGACCGGACCCGGCTTACACGATTATATCCCAGCACTTCAAAGCGATCCACCGGTTGCTGTGTTTTATCCCTGACAGGCAAAAACAGCATTTTGATGACATACTGCCTGAGATGTGGATGGAGTACCAGCAAACCGAATATCCCTGGAAGCGCGCTGCTGGCCCAGTAGGGGCACTGCTGTGTTACCTGGTTGACTTGGGTTGGACCCCGGTCAGTGCATCAGCATGGAAGTGCCCGGAAGACGCAAGCTTTCACACTTGTGTGACAGCGTTTTATGCCAGATGAACTCAAAAATTCTTTGATGTGAATTTTTGTGTCCATGTTCTACATGTTGTTCTGCTGGGAATTTTCGTCTGACCCGTGCATGCACTCTCATGAGATTTGTTGCATGAATATTTACATGTGAATTGCATGTTGAATGGGTCAAGGTTCTTGCTCGCAGCAAGCTGGCAAAAATTTTAGCTGGCTTCGCCCCCCCCCCCACTGAGAGTGGGATATAAAACTGATGCAATAAGCCCACAGGTCGAACTTCAATGAGAGTTGCGAGGGAAGGCCTGTAGTGCTTCACCCCAGGTGTAAACAGTGTTTCAGACGTTTTGTGCGCTAGCGGCTGTGCCTAGAGAGATGTGAATGGATCGCGGCGCGTCGTACAAATGAAGTTCGACCTGTGGGCTTATTGCATCAGTTTTATATCCCACTCTCAGTGGGGGGGGGGGCGAAGCCAGCTCTGAGCTGACATGCACGTGTTTTATGCCCATTCTCTGCCATTCTTCGCGGTGGAGTTGCAGCTCTAAGCTGACATGCACGTGCTCAATGTCCTTGAAAGCCCACTCTTAGTGGTGCAATTTGGAGGCTCTAAGCCGCTGTGCACGTGCTTTACGCCCAGCTCGGAGCTGACATGCACTCGATCGTGCTATATGTTGGTTTACCGCCACTCTTAGTGGTGGTTTGGCAGCTCTAAGCTGACATGCACGTGCTCCATGCCCCTGAAAGCCCACTCTTGGTGGCGCTACTTGCTTACATGGATTTATGCCAAGCTCTGAGCTGACATGCACTTGCTTAACGCCCAGCTCTCAGCTGGTACATGCACCGCCTGTTATGCCATGATGAGTTCTCTTCTCTTACTTTTAATGCTGTTATGCCAGCGACAGTTTCATATCTTTTTGCTGTGTGCAATGTGACGCTCACTCTTAGTGGGCGACAGCTCTCAGCTGAAAACGTGCGCGACCCCTACGCGGGCTCAGAGGTGAGTGTGCAGCTCTCAGCTGCCCTCTTGAGGCTTGGAGTGCAGTTCTCGTTGCTGTTCCGCAGACATGTCTGGGAAAGCTTACTGCTGCCTTGAGGTGGAGCCGTTTAAGGTTCAAGAAGGTGCGGTTGTGTGCACCATGGCGGCCTATTCGGAATCCACTCCAGTGTTCCGAGCCCGATGTGCAGCATGTGGACTTGATGAAGCCGAGACGGAGAGTCTTGTCGCTGCCGGCCTCACAACCTTGGCAAAGGTCGCTTTCTGCAGTGCCTATACCCCAGGCGCTGGTGACGATGGCAGTCTCATCTTAGCCCTGTCAACTGCGTTGGGAAAAGAGCCGACCTTGGGGCAAAAGGCCTCTTTCCGACGGCTCTTTCACGAGTCTTTCTCAGTTACGACTCATGAGATGAAAGGTTTGGTGAGCCAAACGGAGGAGAGTGCACCTCGAAAGCTCTCGGTCCCGGAAAGGGCTGAGAGGCATTCCGCCATTGTGAAGCGACTTCCAGGTCTTGATATTAGAAACCGCACTGAACCGTCTGATTCATTGCTTGATCTGTGTGTTTCAATGTATGAGAACAACAAGCTTCTATATGTGGAGTGGGACCGCCTGACGAGTAAGGAGCAGGAGCAGACGCTGAGCGCCAAGCGGGAGAAAGTCCTTTCTGTTGATGCGGCCGGCATGTTGCGGACCGAAAAGTCCTCCCCGGCAATAGCCGATACTTCGACTGAGCTTCTACTCCTTCTTGCCATGACTCGCAGAGCGGTGGCCTTTGAGATGGCAAACCTCCTCGACTATAACCTGCATGCGCGCTGGAGCGAGCGCCTGCAAAGTGCCCGTTTGGACCCTGTGCTCGCGGGCCACTTGCAACCCACTTTCCAGCAGCTGCAGGCTGCTGATCGCCGCCTTTTCATGCTCCTTGCGGACCGAACAAGGACCGGTATCCAACTGAATGCCACAGGCAAGCGGCCGCTTGACCTGATCTTTGTTGAGTGCACCCAAGCTTCGGAAGTCCTTCACCTGTTGCAGCCCCTTCCCAAGGCCCAGAGTGGGCCGTCTCCCCCCAACGAGAGTGCTGAGCGTGGCGGCCCTTACCCAAGAGGCCGAGGTCGTGGGAGAAGCCAGAAGGGAGGTCGCAAGGGCGCTGGTAAGGGCGTTCGAATGCCCTTCGGGCTCCAGGGCTGCCGTTCCTGCACCAATAACAACGAGCCCATATGTTTCGATTGTAACCTCAAGAAGTGCCGTGAAACGGTCACCCGAGGCCGTTGCCGGAAAGGCCTTCATATCTGCGCTGTCAGTCGCTGCGGACGTACACATCCTGCCCTGGACTGCCCCAACAAGCCGGCGGCCATGGGTGCCGAGCCCTGACAGTCCGGGGCGGGGCAGCCTGTGTCGCCTGATCCTGTACGGAGCCCCCTGTTCCTGCAAAGACTCCCGACAGCGTTTGCGATGCCGGCGCTGATTCCATGTCCCGCCACTCCCCGTCTGCCCTCAATTTGCCTGAGACCTTGTCATGTACAGATTGCATTTTGTCTGGTTTCGAGGCCTTGATGCACGCATACCCCGCACCGGTGCATCCTGCAGAAATTTTGGCTTTTTCCATGCTTCAAGAGCGCGCCCTGGTCCGCTCGAAAATCGTCGAGATGGTGGACTTGCTCCCCTTCGAGCCTTCGCCGCGGGCCGAGACTGGTCGTGCTTTCGCTGCCGGGGCTTATGGTCAGGGTGCACTGGTTGGGTTTCGTAAGAATACCCTGGTTTTCCCTTTCTGTGTTTTTGCCTTGACTGCCTGGCTGCGCCTGCTGTGCCCAGATTCCATTTTCTCAGCCATTGTTCTCCTGGATGCTGACGACGCTCCATTCCATAAGGATGTGCGTAACCATCCTGTGCCTAACACCGTTGCGCCTTTGACCGTCTTCCAAGGTGGTCTGCTTTGGGTCGAGGGTTGTGGTAGTGAAAGCCTCCCTTGTGCTGGCCACACCGTCCAAGGTGGCCCTTTGTCCTGGGAGCATGGTGCCGTTACCTTCGACGCCTATCGCCTGTGGCATAAAGTCCTGCCCTGGACGGGGCGCAGGCTTGTCTTGGTGGGTTTCACTCCTGCCTCCTGCCACCGGCTCCTGCCGGACGATCGTGCCAAACTCGTTGCCTTAGGTTTCCCCCTCCCTCCGCTCCCCCAGACCGCTGATGCACCTGAGCCTGCGCGACGCTCGCGCTCTCCTGCTCCCACTTCCGCTGTTGTGGCCGGTTCGGGTTCTAGGACTAGGTCGCCTCCCCCTGGTTTGCCGGGTCCCCTAGTCTCCCCAACTCCCGTCGGCACGCCGCCTTTGTTCATCGAGCTTTGCGCCGGTACTGCCCTGCTGTCACAGCAGGCCGCGGAGGCTGGTTTTCGGACGTTGGCTGTTGACCATCATGGCAATCGCTTTAAGCCGCATGTGCATGTTCTGCAGCTGGATCTCCGCAGCCCCTCCTCCTGGGAGTTCCTTCGTGGCGTCTTGTCATCCCAAGCCGTGGCTCATGTGCATATTGCCGTGCCGTGCGGCACATGCAGCCGCGCCCGCGACTTGTCACCTGGGCCCCCCCCTCTGCGCGACCTCCATCATGTCTGGGGTCTTCCAGGGCTCTCACCTACTGATCACGCTCGTGTCCAAAGTGCCAATGCAATCTACGAGGGCGCTGCTGCTTTCTTCGAATTTGTTCTGGCTTCTTTTCCTCAGATCGGCGTCTCAGTAGAGAACCCTCTGCATTCATGGCTTTGGATGTTGCCGCCTTTTGCCTCTTTGATGCAGCGCTGCACTTTCGTTGCTTTTGACCTTTGCAGGCATGGCTCCAACAGGCGCAAGGCTACGGGCCTTCTCACCAACGTGCCAGGTTTGGGGGTCCTTAGTGGGCCATGCCCAGGTTGTGCGGAGCATCAGCCCTGGCAAGTCCAAAACGGCGAGTTTGCCACCGCCCGTGAGGCGGCCTACCCGCTCCTTTTCTGCCAGCGGTTCGTGGCGGCGGTTGCGGCCTCCGCTTCAGCGTCTGGGTTGGGCCCTGATCCCGATGCCCTTTCTGCCCATGCTTCCGCGCGTGCAGCCAACCACGTGCAGCCACGCGGGCGCCGCTTTCCGCCGCTCATACCCGAGTACAGCTACACTGTCACTGTCTTTTCTGAGATGCCGCCGCCGCTCAATGCTAAGCGTTGCCTGACAGATCCTTGGCTGGGTGTGCCGGCCGGCAGCCGTTTCCTGCGACAGTCACTTGAAAGGGGGGGAGTCGCTCTTCCTGACTTCCCAGGGCCGTCGTACGTTACCTTTGGTGTGTACCGTGAGCCGTTGCAGTATGTGCATCATGCTCTTTCCCTGCAGCATCCTTTTGACCTGGCTCGGGCCGTGCCTGATGACCTTCTGCGTGTACTCTTTAAGACTTTGACGGGTGGGCCTGTAGCAGTCCTCCGTTCTAGGTTGCTCAAGCTTCGGCAATGGCGAGCTTGGGCTAAAGAGCTTGAGTCGGAAAATGCAAAACTTTTTGCCTCGATGCACAAGGATGTCGCAGCCGTCCTCAGAGGAAAGAGGCTGGCCCTACTCGAGAAAATTGGACGGTCTTTGGGTTGGCCAGATGAGGCCATCTATCAGGACCTTGCGGATGGTTTTCGCATAACCGGCTATCTTCCTGCGACAGGAGTCTTTGAGCCTGACGTGCGCCCTGCAGAGCTTGATGAGCAGGAGTTCTGGACCCGAGCGCCCGCTCTCCAGAATTCCTTGGTGGAGAAGATTCGAAAGCAGGCCATCGCTGACTTCGAGCAACCCCTGTGGGAGCTGACTCTGGACGAGGCCGACCCGAACTCGAAGGCATGGCTTCACGGGCCTCTCTCCTTGGAGGAGGTCAGGCAGCGTTTCGGTGACAAATGGTGCCCTTGCAGAAGATTCGCGGTATGGCAAAAGAAGTGGCGACCTATCGACGATCTCAGCGAGAACAATGTCAACTCGACATTTGGAGCTTTCGAGAAGGTTGCCTTGAGGGCCCTCGACGAGATTGTGTGGGTCTGCTCAACGATCTTTCGCTACGCCTCATCCCGAGGAGATGTTTCTTTGACTCTTTCAGATGGCACTTGCCTGAATGGGAAAGTGCATGCCATGTGGGAGCAGGGTGATAACATCAGGCCCCTCACGAAGACCTACGACTTGAGGTCTGCTTACAAGCAGCTGCCGCTGCACCCAGAAGAGCAAAGGAAGGCTGTCATCATGCTGCGGGAACCTGGGACCCGTGAGCCCAGAGCCTTTGTATGCCGGACCCTACCTTTCGGGTCTGCGGCTTCGGTTCTGCAGTTCAACCGGGTCTCTTTGCTGCTTAGGCGCATTCTCCTTGAGGTCGACGTGCTTGCCTCCTGCTACTACGACGACTACCCTTGCACTGCGCCTAAGTGTCTTGCAGAAGCCACTGATGGCTGTGCCCATGCAGTCTTCACTCTTTTGGGTTTTGAGACTTCGGTGGACAAGGAGTGTAGCTTTTCTACGCAAACCGAGCTGCTGGGTGTCACCCTTGATACTTCCGATCAAGGGTATCAGGCTGTCCGGGTAGCCAATAAGCCAGACCGTGCCAGCGCCATAGCTGAGTCACTCGAGATGGTCATGCATCAAGGGAGAGTGAGGGTGGCCGAGCTTCCTGCCCTTTTTGGCAGGCTCCAGTTTGCCGAATCACAGCTCTTGGGAAGATCCGGCCGTCTGGCGCTGGCTGACCTTCGCAAGCTTGAGGCTGCGAATGCTGTGAGTGTGCCCTTAATGCCCCATCATCTTGAAGCCTTTGCTCTTCTCTTGCGCCGCATGCGCTCCGGACCGCCCCGAAGCATTTCCACAGCGGGCGATCTTTCGCCCGTGCTTGTCTTCACCGATGGTGCATGCGAACCCAAGGGAGATAAGTTCGAGTGCAGTGTGGGGGGTTTGCTAATCGTTCCGGGCTCCCGCCCGACGATGAAGGTCTTTGGCTGCCGAGTGCCAGATTCAGTTGTGCAGGTGTGGGCAGAGGGAAGGAAACACATCATAGGGCAGACCGAGCTGTATGCCGTGGTCCTCGCTCGAGTGCTGTGGAGTAATGACCTGTCAAATCGTAGGGTTGTCTACTTTATCGACCATTCAGGCGTGCAGGGCGCATGCATGACCGGGACGTCATCCGACTCATCCTGGAGGCAACTTCTTATGGCCTTTGAAGTTGCAGATGAAGCGAGGCCTTGCATGTCCTGGTTCCATCGAGTTCCCAGCCACTCAAATCCAGCTGACCCCCCGTCCAGAGGCCGTTGGCATGATATGTCGTGTTTCAAACCTTTTGTCGAGGAGACACCGCGTTGTTTCCTCACTGGCACAATCCTCGAAAGGATGGAGTGAAAAGGGGAAAGAAGGCTGGTGGCTCTATGCCACCTCTTGTGTTTGAAATGTGGGAGTGGCTCCATGCCACGCGATGTCATGTGTACCATTCCCCTTTTCGCGTTGCGAAGGCAGAGAAAAACAAGGGATTGCTGTCCGCGTGCTGTTGATTCTAGATTGCTGTTTTCAACAATTTGCTTTAATATGTTTCGGCAACATATATTCGAACATGGACTTCATCTTTGGCATAAGCAAGCTTTCACACTTGTGTGACAGCGTTTTATGCCAGATGAACTCAAAAATTCTTTGATGTGAATTTTTGTGTCCATGTTCTACATGTTGTTCTGCTGGGAATTTTCGTCTGACCCGTGCATGCACTCTCATGAGATTTGTTGCATGAATATTTACATGTGAATTGCATGTTGAATGGGTCAAGGTTCTTGCTCGCAGCAAGCTGGCAAAAATTTTTGTTCCCCACCCTCCCACCCGGGGAAAGAAGGCTGGTGGCTCTATGCCACCTCTTGTGTTTGAAATGTGGGAGTGGCTCCATGCCACGCGATGTCATGTGTACCATTCCCCTTTTCGCGTTGCGAAGGCAGAGAAAAACAAGGGATTGCTGTCCGCGTGCTGTTGATTCTAGATTGCTGTTTTCAACAATTTGCTTTAATATGTTTCGGCAACATATATTCGAACATGGACTTCATCTTTGGCATAAACATGCCAGATCACCACTAAGGTCGGCATGCATCATCTACTGTGCTCCCTTGCCGTGGAAACGGATAGGTGGAGGCATACTCGCATTGCCCAGCAGGATTCCCTCTCGCCCCTCTTGACTGGAATTGATTGGCACCCGCTCAAAAAGCTTAGATGTAGGCTGCCGCCGCAGCACAAAACATCGCTTATGGCGGTGTGGCAGGGTGCAATCCGGGCAGACCCATGTGCGACCTGCCTCACATGCGGACGCGCTGCAACTTTGAATCATGTGCTATGGGAGTGTTCCTGGTGGCTAACCAACCTCCCAGAGCCTCCTGCTTTTGAAAGATTCAGAAAAGAGTGGCCGATTTCCTCCTTGTGGTCTAGGGGGATGACCCCGGCTACTTCCTACCCTGACGATGGCCAATGGGTGCGCACAACGGGAGCGTGGAATGATTCTCAGCTCATCAGTGGAGAAGGGGTTTATTTCGCCACCGACGGCTCCCCAGGCCGATCCAAAGATGTCCGATTTCATCGCTATACGTGGGCTGCAATTGCCTTTAGACTGGATGATGCTGAACCCGCTGTTATTGCAACGGCGGTTGGTACCTTGCAAACCCCGCTTTCGGTGTTCCGGGCGGAGGCGGCTGCTGTTAAATTTGTTGCCGAGCACACTCAAGGGGATGTTGACCTCACTATGGATTGTAAAGGGATTATCCCTAGGATCCAGGGGAAACCTTCCATCCAGTCGGCTGACCTTTTTGAGCCAATCAGGGAGCATTCCCACAGAATCCGCCCCACTTGGATTGCGTCGCACCTTTCGGTTCCCAAGTTCATTGAGCGGTTTGGTGCCAACCAACTCTGGCGTAGGCGGGCCAATGAGCTGGTCGACCGCCTGGTGGGTGAAGCGGCTGAACAAAGACGAGACCCACTCTATGAGTCCAGCATCAAGAAGCTGGATGCCGTGATCACTCAGGTCAACACCTTGTTGGCCAAGCGCTCTGCAGCCCTTCTCTCTTATGACAAGGACCAGGGCCCTCAGGTGCAGTGGCCGGATAAGGACCAGCGGAAAGCTCGGGCGAAGCCTCGTGTTCGTGATTCTGCTGTCATCAAAACGAAAAAGTTTTCAAAGGAGAAGGGACCTAATAAGAGGCTGCAACTTGAAAACTTGATTGCGGGTAAACAACAGCTTGGGCATGCCTGGGTTGAAGGGAGTCGGAAGCCGTC
Organism: Symbiodinium natans; assembly: GCA_905221605.1. Classification (NCBI taxonomy): domain Eukaryota; class Dinophyceae; order Suessiales; family Symbiodiniaceae; genus Symbiodinium; species Symbiodinium natans. Next base: position 495,688 of record CAJNDS010002198.1, on the reverse strand, counting down.
TAACCTGACCGCTAAATGTTCGAAGTGTGGACTGTATATCCAGCAGACCGACCCCATCCATGCCTTCTCCCTTAAGTCCTCGCACCCGTGCCTTGGAGTCCCAGCTGACCCCCCCCCATGGGGCCCTCACCCTGACCACGTGTGGGTTAATTTGGGGGTGTCGTGGGTTTGTTCCAAGTGTGACAGGATGGTCAAGGTAGGAGTCCGCAAAATTCCCTCTTGGATCGGCCAACCCTGCAAGTTCCAAAAAGGCGAAGGAGGTGACTGACACTGGTGTTAGGAGTGTGAAGTCTTTCTTCCAGCCTACGGCCAGTCAGGAACCACATGCCCGGAACGTGCTCCCGAAACCTAAACCCAAATCAAACTCGAAGCAGTCTGGGCTCAAGCAAGCTAAGATTGCCTTCTAAGTATGCCGCCGAAGCATAAGTCCCCTGCCTCTAAGGCGTACTCAAAAGCCCGGCCGGGCAAGCGTGAGAGAGCTCGGCTTAGAGGTGCAGCTCCTAAGATGCGAGCGCCGCCTGCTGGTGTGAACCCCCCGCCCCCTAGGCGGAGAAGGGTGGAACCACAGGACGAGCAAGCTCCTGAGCCCGGGCCACAACACGTGCAACCCCCTGAGCCCTTGGTGGATAACCAGGCTCAGGGGATGAGGAATCCTGGAGTTGTGCTTCGGGAAAATCCTCAGCTTGAGCAGCACAATCCTGTGCACCGCCCCCAAGCCGTGGTGGCAAACCAGGCTGAGAGGGATGAAGCCCCTAGAATTGTCCTTCGGGAGAATCCCCATGCACCTGGGGGTGGTCCGGTTTTGGGTGCCCCAGACCAGGACAGCTGCTCTGAAGAAAGCGAGGAGGAGCCAATGGTGCCTGATCCCATTGTGCATCCGGACCCTCCCCCAGCACCGCCTGCTGCGCCTCTGCTGCCCGCCCCGTTGAACTTTGATGGTATGGATCAGGAAGCGGGCGCAGCCTTTGCTATTGCTGAGAGGGCTCGCAATACCAAGCCAGGATTGGTGGCTTTCAAATCCGATCTGGGCTATGCTGGTGTCTTCCAGGCCCTCCCCAAGGACCTGATCCACGTGCGGTTCAATGACACGGGGGACAGCACTGCGGCGTATATCCACAATGGAAGAACCAGGTATGGATATGATGTTGGCGGTGGCTACGTCTTGAAGGTTGGGACGAAGCAGGCGTTTGGGGATGAGGTGGCGATTTCGGCCTTGCTTCCTAAGGTGGCAGCCACCATCATTGGGGCTGGATCTACGACACTGCAGGTGCTGCTCTCTGGGCGACCATGGGAGTTCAGGTCCCATTTGGTGGCGTGGTCGATGGTGGAAAAAGTCGAGCTCCTCACGGATTTTGGTTCTAGGAACCAGATCCACCCTCAGTGGTCCTTGTATGCCTTCGCCCTCCTTTTGCAATTGAGCCGTCATTTTGCCCTTCGTGATGTGTCAAAAACCAACCTGGGCATTAAACCAGGACTCAGTGCTGCGACGCCCATGTTGTGCTTTTTCGATCTCGCGGATTGGCACTTCGAAGGGCTCAATGCTGGAGGTTGGTTTCCCAAGTATAGCTTGCGCAGTTTCATCGAGACCCTTCGATGTGTCTGTGACGTCACGCCGTTGGAGCCGTATCTCCGCAGGCAGGCGGTGGTCCCTTGCCTCAACGATATCATTGCGGTTCTCCCTGCTGCGCTCAAGGCAAACTTGGAAATCCAAATGGTCCTCATGAATGGCCGACTTTCGGATTGGGCTCACCTTGCTGCATTGGCTAACCAATAGGCTTGGGCCCAAGCTTGTTGTGTCAGTCAGGTCTTGGGTTCTCCAGACCATTCCCCCTGGGGCCAGCCTGGGTTGACGTGTGGAACTGCATACGCGCCTCTATGCTGAGCCACTGGCATGTGTTACCCGGCCTAAGCTTGGACCAGGCTGGCAGGGGTGTCGTGAGGGCCAGTGGTGTTGCCAGGCCTAAAGGCGTGGTGAGCCAGCCTTGCTGATGAGCCGGCAGTAGTTTGCTCTGTGTACCATAGGGTAGGTGTCCCCCCGACTGTTTCACCTGAGCCAATGTTACCAGGGTAGGTGTCCCCCCGACTGTTTCATCTGAGCCAAAGTGACTCCCAAGGCCTACGGCCGCCTCGTGCGCGTGGTGTAAAATTCACCTGGTGGCTCAAGTTTTACTGCTCAAGGCCTTTTGCCTGTGTTGTGGTAGGGAGCTTGCTGTGAACTGAGGCTTTAGTCCTGAACTCTGTGGGGTAACAGGCCTTTGTCTCAATCCCAGGTTGAGCCTCTCGAGCCATAGCATTTGAGCAACCTTTGTGGGAACTGCTGCACAAAATCCACACCCTTGTGGTGAGGCTTGGGTGTCCCAGCTGAACCCTTGGGTCCTGTGGTGTGGTTGAGATCCTAGATCCAGCTTTCAAAGCCAGTGCACTGGTGTGTCAGCTTGCAGTCAGCTGTGGTGATCATGCCTCGATCGCGAAGCTACACTGTGTGCCAGTTTTGCAACGACTCTTGGATTTACAACCACAAAATCAAGCACCGCCCGTTTTGCAGATGTGGGCAACCATGGCCTTTGCAAGAGTCGCAGTACACCCAGGATTCGGACCTGGGGTCGTACCAATGGTCCCAGAAGCGTGCCGTTTTTGCCAAGCCGACCAAGCCTGCAAAAACCCAGCCATCCAAGGGCTTTAAGGGTGTGCAGGTCCTTGGTGAGCACTGGGGTTCTTTGCCTGAAGCAGTGCAGCAGGTGCTCAAGAAGAATGGGCTGGCCCCACCGGAGCCTGCTGAAGATGAAGACCCGCTGCTTAAGCTGCTCATGCAGCACAAAGAAGCCCTGCCTGCCGAGATCAAGCTCGAGCTTGACAAGAGGGACCCGGAGCCTTTCGAAGTTGCACTTGCCACCCAGGACGCTTTCAAAACTGCAGTTGGAAAGCTACGGGAGCTTGGCCATCGCAAGTTGCTCCTGCAGCAACGAATTGACAATGCAAAGACTGCCTTCACTGCCTTGCTTTCGCAGATGCAAAACTTGCAGGCGGAGATCAAAGATGCTGAGCAAAAGGTTGAGAAAGTTGGAGGTGACTACCATGAGAAAGTGCTTAAGACGGAGGATGGCACAGATCCTATGGATGTGGAAGCGGTTTTGGGACAGCTTGGAGTCCAGCTGACCCAGGAGCAGCAGGCCACCTGGAAGGCCATCCAGGCCGAGCATGCTTCCAAGCGGAGGAAGGCAGAAGCACTGGATGCCCCCCCGGAACTTTCAAACCGGAGTCCCCTTGCAAGGCTTCCCCCTTGAAGACCTCTGGGCCCAAGTACTTCTCCAGGGCCGTGTTTGATGATGCAGATCATGTTGTGTCATCCTTGGACACACTTGAGGCCTCCCCTAGTCCCAAGCCCCGGAAGAGCACCGTGTCGAACCAAAGGACCAGTCAAGCCAACAAAAAACAGGTTCAGGAGTGGAAGGCCCTCCTACACATCCTTGAGGCTGCACCTGTGATGGATATGCCCGCCAAAGAGGCTGATCTGCTCCAGTGGATTGAGGACTTTGGCGGTCATTATGAGTCAGGGTCTTTAGAGGAATGGACTTTGAACCGGATCTGCCAGCTCCTTGAGCAATCCAAGGATGACACCCTGGGTATGATTGAGGCTGTTGACGCTGTGCTAGCTGGCTTCTGTAAAAAGGGGTCAGATAGCAAGCTTCTGCTGATTGGTCAGGCCAATATCACCACCTATCGAAGTGAGATTCGAACTTGGTTGGTGGATCGGGATGAGTCCTTTTGGCTTTTGCAGGAGACACATGTCACTGAATCAGACACCAGAGCCCTGGTGAACAAATTCCAATCTGTTGGAAAGCAAGCTTGGGCGGGCCCTGCTGCACCGACCCAGGGAGGATCTTCAGGGGGCCTCCTCACCCTGGCTCCTTCCCATCGCAATGCGGCGACTGGCCCGGCTTTCCTCTTGGATGGCAAAGGGTTTGTGTCAGTTTCAATTAGGTTTAGGGGTTGGGACCTCCTCCTGGTCAACCTTTACCTCCAGTCCGGTGTGGGCCCGACCGGAGGGGTTAACCCGGAGATTTTTAGGAGGCTGGCTGCGCTCCTTAGCCAAACCAGCACGCCCTGGCTGGTTCTTGGTGATTGGAACTGCCCTCCTGATGAACTCCTACGACATGGATACCCTACCATGGTTAAGGGCCGGTTGGCGGTGCCGACAAGCCCCACAATCAATACGGGGGGAACTTTGGATTATGCGTTAGCGTCGGCCAATCTAGCGCCGGCCATTACACTTACTCCTTGTTGGGACGTTCCGTTTAAACCCCACGCAGCGGTTACCGTTGAGCTGAGGCTTGAGGTGGTGGACCTGCCTCTCCGGCAACTGAAGGGATTCTCCCTTGAGCCAACCGCATCATGCCCTGATGAGTTGCTTCTCCCTGAGGCTCAAGCGCGTGGTTTGTGGGATACCTCCCAACCACTTGACCATGAGTGGGCTTCCTTCAGTGCTGGGGTTGAGGAGCAACTCTTTTCTGCTGCAGCTGGTCGTGGGTGGAAACTGGAAGACACGTTCCTTCCCCTTGTTAAAACCAGCAGCCCGGAAAAAATTTGGAAAGGCTCGAGGCCGGCCTTTTGGCAGTCCTTCCTCCTCTGGACTTCAAAAGCACTTGGAAGTAACCCTGAAGTCAGAGTGATGTCGCTCTTCACTCAGGCGAGAACAAGGATGAACGATCACTGGATCGACATGCCACCACACACTCTCCAAGCCTTGCAACGCCTGCTTGATGCAGATGACCTTCAAAGTCACATGCAAGCTCTTGACATCATTGGGCTCCAAGGGCGAGCCGCTCTGAAGGAAGCCGTCAAGCAGAGTGAAGAGGCCTATAGTCAATGGCTGGAAGCGGCGTGTAAAGGAGGTATGAGAGGTCTGTATAGGGCTCTTAAGTCTGAGGATATGATTCCGGACAGACCGTACAGACACATCCCCCTTGAAATTCGGCCGCACATACGCAGGGCACATTGGGCTGAAGTATGGCGGCCTCTGCCAGGAAATGGAGACAACCTCTTAATTGATTGGCGCGAGGTACAACACGCAGCAGTTGCCCAAGCCAGGACGCTCCAGCCGATTACTGGCTCTATGGTTGAGAAAGCCATTAAGAAAATGCCCCAGAAAGCCATTGGTGCTGACGGTTGGAGTGTACAGATGCTGCAGAAGTTGGCCCCAGTGCAATTGGAAAGGTTGGCTGCGTTCTTCAACACCTGGGAACGTCAAGGTTGTTTCCCGGCCCAACTTTCTCTTGTTCTTGTCGCTCTCATCAACAAGTCTGAGGATGAGGAGCGACCGATAGGACTGACTCCTGTGCCATATCGCTTATGGGCCAAACTCCGATGGCCGGTCTTCAAAGCATGGCTTGATAAGTATGCCGCCACCCAAGACTGGGACCGCGCTAAGAAGGGCTTATCAAGTCTTGATGTTGCGTTGCGCCGGAAAATGTCTCATGAGATTCTGTACCGAAAAAAGAGACACGGTGTAACGGTGCTTTTGGACCTGAAAGCCTTTTATGAGAATGTCTCTCACCACACTTTTGTGGCCCAGGCCCTTGCCCTTGAGGTACCCCCGCTCATTTTAAATGCTGCAATCTCACTTTACAGTGCGCCGAGATGGATCAGTGCTGAAAAATGTATCTCTGGGCCTATCAAGCCGACGAAGGGCTTGGTAGCTGGTTGCCCCTTTGCCCCGGGACTCAGCAAGATCCCCTTTGACAGCATTTTACGCCCGGCATGGAATACGGGGCTAGCCAAAACCATTGACCTTTATGTCGATGACACCAGTTTTGACACTGAAGCTGCTAGCCCTGAGCTAGCTGCGCGAAGGGCAGCGCAGCTGTACAAAGCTGTGGTGGGGGGCTTAGAGCAAGCTGGACTTCCCATCAGCATTGGCAAGACGGCCTTTGTGTGTTCGTCAAGGAAGGTTGAGGCTGCCTTAAAAGGGTACCTTCCTGCGTCTGAACAAATCAAGGATGCTGCCAAGGACTTGGGCATTGATTGCACTGCTGGTCGAAGGAGACGTATCCCGGTGCACCGGAAAAGGTTTGGTAAGGGGGTTAGGCGCATGTCGCTGGGTTCGGTGGATCTGACGATCGACCATGCCGCACCTAAGCGACCGGACCCGGCTTACACGATTATCTCCCAGCACTTCAAAGCGATCCACCGGTTGCTGTGTTTTATCCCTGACAGGCAAAAACAGCATTTTGAGGACATACTGCCTGACATGTGGATGGAGTACCAGCAAGCCGAAAATCCCTGGAAGCGCGCTGCTGGTCCAGTAGGGGCACTGCTGTGTTACCTGGTTGACTTGGGTTGGACCCCGGTCAGTGCATCAGCATGGAAATGCCCGGAAGACACATGTCAGATCACCACTAAGGTCGGCATGCACCATCTACTGTGCTCCCTTGCCTTGGAAACGGATAGGTGGAGGCATACTCGCATTGCCCAGCAGGATTCCCTCTCGCCCCTCTTGACTGGAATCGATTGGCACCCGCTCAAAAAGCTTAGAAGTAGGCTGCCGCCGCAGCACAAAACATCGCTCATGGCGGTGTGGCAGGGTGCAATCCGGGCAGACCCATGTGCGACCTGCCTCACGTGTGGATGCGCTGCAACTTTGAATCATGTGCTATGGGAGTGTTCCTGGTGGCTAACCAACCTCCCAGAGCCCCCTGCTTTTGAAAGATTCAGAAAAGAGTGGCCGATTTCCTCCTTATGGTCTAGGGGGATGACCCCGGCCACCTCCTACCCTGACGATGGCCAATGGGTGCGCACAACGGGGGCGTGGAATGAATCTCAGCTCATCAGTGGAGAAGGGGTTTATTTTGCCACCGATGGCTCCCCAGGCCGATCCAAGGATGTCCGATTCCATCGCTACACGTGGGCTGCAATTGCCTTTAGACTGGATGATGCTGAACCTGCTGTTATTGCAACGGCGGTTGGTACCTTGCAAACCCCGCTTTCGGTGTTCCGGGCGGAGGCGGCTGCTGTTAAATTTGTTGCCGAGCACACTCAAGGGGATGTTGACCTCACAATGGATTGTAAAGGGATTCTCCCTAGGATCCAGGGGAAACCTTCCATCCATTCGGCTGATCTTTTCGAGCCCATCAGGGAGCATTCCCACAGAATCCGCCCCACTTGGATTGCGTCGCACCTTTCGGTTCCCAAGTTCATTGCGCGGTTTGGTGCCAACCAACTCTGGCGCAGGCGGGCCAATGAGCTGGTCGACCGCCTGGTGGGTGAAGCGGCTGAACAAAGAAGAGATCCCATCTATGAGTCCAGCATCAAGAAGCTGGATGCTGTGATCACTCAGGTCAACACCTTGTTGGCCAAGCGCTCTGCAGCCCTTTTCTCTTATGACAAGGACCAGGGCCCTCAGGTGCAGTGGCCGGATGAGGACCAGCGGAAAGCTCGGGCGAAGCCTCGTGTTCGTGATTCTGCTGTCATCAAAACGAAGAAATTTTCAAAGGAAAAGGGACCTAATAAGCGGCTGCAACTTGAAAACTTGATTGCTGGTAAACAACAGCTAGGGCATGCTTGGGTTGAAGGGAGTCGGAAGCCGTCTAATCTGACTGCTAAATGTTCGAAGTGTGGACTGTATATCCAGCAGACAGACCCCATTCATGCCTTCTCCGTTAAGTCCTCGCACCCGTGCCTTGGAGTCCCAGCTGACCCCCCCCCATGGGGCCCTCACCCTGACCACGTGTGGGTTAATTTGGGGGTGTCGTGGGTTTGTTCCAAGTGTGACAGGATGGTCAAGGTAGGAGCCCGCAAAATTCCCTCTTGGATTGGCCAACCCTGTAAGCCTAATGTGAGTAAAGCTGCAACGGCTAGTTCCAAAAAGGCGAAGGAGGTGACTGACACTGGTGTTAGGAGTGTGAAGTCTTTCTTCCAGCCTACGGCCAGTCAGGAACCACATGCCCGGAACGTGCTCCCGAAACCGAAACCCAAATCAAAATCGAAGCAGTCTGGGCTGAACCCCCCGCCTCCTAGGCGGAGAAGGGTGGAACCACAGGACGAGCAAGCCCCTGAGCCCGGGCCACAACACGTGCAACCCCCTGAGCCCTTGGTGGATAACCAGGCTCAGGGGATGAGGAATCCTGGAGTCGTGCTTCGGGAAAATCCTCAGCTTGAGCAGCACAATCCTGTGCACCGCCCCCCAGCCGTGGTGGCAAACCAGGCTGAGAGGGATGAAGCTCCTGGAATTGTCCTTCGGGAGAATCCCCATGCACCTGGGGCTGGTCCGGTTTTGGGTGCCCCAGACCAGGACAGCTGCTCTGAAGAAAGCGAGGAGGAGCCAATGGTGCCTGATCCCATTGTGCATCCGGAGCCTCCCCCAGCACCGCCAGCTGCGCCTATGCTGCCCGCCCCGTTGAACTTTGATGCTATGGATCAGGAAGCGGGCGCAGCCTTTGCTATTGCTGAGAGGGCTCGCAATACCAAGCCAGGCTTGGTGGCTTTCAAATCCGATCTGGGCTATGCTGGTGTCTTCCAGGCCCTCCCCAAGGACCTGATCCACGTGTGGTTCAATGACACGGGGGACAGCACTGCGGCGTATATCCACAATGGAAGAACCAGGTACGGATATGATGTTGGCGGTGGCTACGTCTTGAAGGTTGGGACGAAGCAGGCGTTTGGGGATGAGGTGGCGATTTCGGCCTTGCTTCCTAAGGTGGCAGCCACCATCATTGGGGCTGGATCAACGACACTGCAGGTGCTGCTCTCTGGGCGACCATGGGAGTTCAGGTCCCATTTGGTGGCTTGCTAGGAACCAGATCCACCCTCAGTGGTCCTTGTATGCCTTCGCCCTCCTTTTGCAATTGAGCCGTCACTTTGCTCTTCGTGATGTGTCAAAAACCAACCTGGGCATTAAACCAGGACTCAGTGCTGCGACGCCCATGTTGTGCTTTTTCGATCTCGCGGATTGGCACTTCGAAGGGCTCAATGCTGGAAGTTGGTTTCCCAAGTATAGCTTGCGCAGCTTCATCGAGACCCTTCGATGTGTCTGTGACGTCACGCCTTTGGAGCCGTATCTCCGCAGGCAGGAGGTGGTCCCTTGCCTCAACGATATCATTGCGATTCTCCCCGATGCGCTCAAGGCAAACTTGGAAATCCAAATGGTCCTCATGAACGGCCGACGCTCACCTTGCTGCACTGGCTCACCAATAGGCTTGGGCCCAGGCTTGTTGTGTCAGTCAGGTCTTGGGTTCTCCAGACCATGTCACCTGGGGCCAGCCTGGGTTGACGTGTGGAACTGCATACGCACCTCTATGCTGAGCCACTGGCATGTGTTACCCGGCCTAACCTCTCCAGGCTAGAAGGGTGCTGTGAAGGCCAGTGGTGTTACCAGGCCTAAGGCGTGGTGATCCAGCCTGCATATGAGCCGGCAGTAGTTGCTCTTGTGTACCATAGGGTAGGTGTTCCACCGACTGTTTCACCTGAGCCATTGTGGCCACAGGGTAGGTGTCCCCCGACTGTTTCACCTGAGCCAATGTGACTCCAAAGGCCTACGGCCGCCTCGTGCGCGTGGTGTAAAATTCACCTGGCTCAAGTTTCTGCTCAAACCCCGGTGGGGTAGGCAAAGTAGCTGAGCGTTTAGCTGTGAACCAGGTTCTGGGCCTCAACTGGGTTAAGGTACCAGGCCCCCTTTGTTTTCGGCCTTTTCGCTTGAGCCATACTGTGCCTGAGCACCCACCCGGCCTCTGGGCTGTGGCTGCATAGCACTCACCCAGCCTTAGGGCTGCGGCTGCCTTGCACTCACCCAGCCTCAGGGCTCGGGCCTGTTTTCTCCCGGCCTTAGGGCTGTGGTCCTCCAAACCCACGGCGGGCAGAGAGCGATCCCGCACCCCTGAGGTGCAGCGCTTTGGGGTAGCCGAGAGGGCGCCCTTGGAGGACTCGATCAGGTCCTATTTGCAAGCTGAGTTTGAGGAACAGCCCAGTGCCCGCGACCTCACACCGGGGCAGAGGGTCACAAACCAACTCCGTGCTTTGGCTCGCTGGTCCAAGACCCGGAACGATTGGATTGCCGACGCCGGGAAACTTTTGTCGGAGGCTCGCCGGCAGAGGTGGTGTGCCGAACTCAACAAGTCCAACATCTGAGCCCAGCCTTTAGGGCTCGGGGCCTCTTCGCAGTCACCATGGCTGGTGGACGTTATCACGTTTGCAAGAAGTGTGGCCCGGCCAGCTGGATTTTCGCGGCAAAGGTGCTCAAGTTCCCCAAGTGTCAGTGGTGCGGAACAAAGTGGCCAACGGATGTGCCCAATCCCAAGATCTGGACCAAGCCGGAGCCGAAACCCCGACCTCGCAAGCCCAAGACCAATAAGGTCCATGACTGCTTGCGGAAGGTATGGGACACTCTTCCTGACGAGGCCTGTGTGCAGCTGAAAGAAGCAGGGTTTGAAGCCAAGCCGGCTCGCACAGAGGATGTGGATCTTGTTGCGCTCCTGCAGCAGCATGTCGGAGACCTTCCCCAGGTCATCGTGGACGCCCTGCCGGCCACCCCAACCCCGGACCCTCGCCAGGAGGGCAAGGAGGCTGGGGATGTTCTTCGCAGCTCGGTGGGCAAGCTCCGTGATCTGGGCCAGAGGAAACTGAGGCTGCAGGAGGAGATTGACACAGCAAAGGACACTTTGCGAGCAATGCTCCACAAGATGCAGGACATCCAGCTTGCCATCGAGGAGGCAAAGGTGGAGGTCGCAAAGGCCACCAAGGAATATGAGGACAAGGTGGTCAAGCATTGCGCGGAAGAGGTCAGCAATGGAGTGGAATCTGTTTTGCAGGCCTTGGGTATGCAAGAGGCCAGCCTTACCGAGGAGCAAAAGAGAAAGCTGGAAGCTCTTAAGTCCGATGAAGCCAAGCGCAGACGCATGCAGGTCGATCCAGGCCTTCCCCCGGGTCTGCCGCCCTCGCAGGCTTCGACAATGCCTGACCTCGCAGCAAGAGGCCGCAGTCGAACCCCGCCAGGGGGACCAGTGGGGGGCCAGGCCCCGGGTCAGGCATCGCAGACGGGTGAGGGAGCTGGGTTCGGGGCTTGTAGGGCGTTGGGGGTTTTGGATTCCAGGGATCACCTGTTTCCCCCGCACTTGTCAGAGCCGTCCCTCTCCCCGACAACCCGTGTTTTTCCCCTTGGCCAAAATTTTGTCACCTTGCCCGAGACGTTTTGCCACTCCCCTTCCCAAGCAGATGTTTTCAGCCTTAGCTGTTGTGAGGTCTGCAGGTGTCAGGCCGGGGAGGACCCGTGCCACACCCTTTTCCAGGTAGGGGATGGTCTCGCGCTTGCAGTTTTGTGTCGGCTGTGCCGAGGATGGGCTTCCCATGAATGTGCCGTAGTGCCTGAGTGTCAGAGTTGCCTGGTGGAGCTTCCAAGATACACCCGGTCATCTAGACACGCGGTTCTGTGTGGCATGTGTCAGGGTCTGCCCCTCCAGAAGGAGTGGGATTTGGGCTTGGGGCAGGTTTCGCTTGGAGCGGAATGTGTACCAGCCAAAGATCCCTCACCAGTCCCAATTTCTTTAGCAGCGCTATGCCAATATGAGGTGGTCCACCATCCCTTGGTGACGGGGCCGAGGTATTTTCCTCTGGAGGCTTTGGGCGACATGCAGTTGTATGAAACCCCCAGCACTTTTGTTCCCCTCGCCTCAGGAGGTGGATCTCGACCCACAGGTACCCAGTCGTCTTGTCGCAGCAGAAGAACCCGACGACGTCGCAACAGGACGGCCCGGCCTCTCAAGGCTAGGGAGCCTTTGGATTCAGCTATCGTAGCCTGGAACACGGCAACTCAGCATGAAAAAACGGAGAAGTGGGGCCAGTTAGCGGGTTTGGTGTCCCGGGGCTTTCAGCAGGGCTTTCTGTCGGTGGAGTCTAGCATGGTCGGCCTTTTCGAAGATGACGAACCCACCGACCCCCTGACTTTGGAGTACTTGGTGGTCCACAAAATGTTTCAGGCCCTTGCTTCCCCCAACCCGAGCCCAAGTGACTGGGTTTTTGTCCTTCGAGGTTCGGAGGATCTTTCTGCCAACTCTTACGAAATTAAGCCTAGGAATCTCAAGGTCTGTTCGGCCAATGTCACCCGATGGCGGTCGAGTCACCGGAAATGGGCCCATACCTTGTCCCCGGACATTCTTATGCTGCAAGAACTTCACCTCACCAAAGAGGACCTTAAGACTGAGACCCGTCATTTGCTGAATTTGGGGTTTGTGCTCTTTGGTGTTGCTAGCCCGAAAAGTGCAAAAGGCAACCCCCTAGGAGGAGTAGGGATTGCGGTCAAAAATCACTTGGGGCCCAGGATTCTAGTGACCTTCCACGCCTCGCAAGGCTGCGGCTATGTCATTGTGGCGTTGCGCTCCAAAGGGGTTGATTTCAATCAGGACTTCCTTAACTCCAGGTATGAAGAAAGGTGGCAGGGCCGGGTGGTGGGCAGTGGGTCTCCTACGGCGGGAGGGGACTCCGAGATTGACTTCTTCGTCGTCCACCCCAGTCTCCAGTCCCTGTCGACGGTCCGGCTGTCTTTTGACACTCCTTTCAAGCCTCACGGCCTTCTAACCTTGGACGTGCCAGTGCACTCCGTCCAGTTGAGAGTCCCCACCATCAGGTCGGTGGTGTCCCCGGCCCCCTCCTCCTACCACGCAAGCACCCCAGTCCAGCTGGTCCAGATCTTGGATGTGGCGTCACAGGAGGAGTCCTCTCTCGCCTTGGGCCAATGGTCCCGCGACCTTCAGTCGGAGGCCCAGGCCACCATAGGAAAGGGCTGGTGGGTCGACCTTCCCCGCAGACCGTTGGCCTCGCACCCAGTTGGCGGAGGTGCCTGGACAGGAGGGCCTATGGCTATCTGGGATAGATGGCGCACCTGGCTCCAGACAGGGATGGTCCCCAAATCCTCGAAGCCTTCGCCTCCATCCCTCCGGACGATCCCCTTCTCCCCGTCCTAAAGGACTGGGTTCATGCTGATGACCGCAGCAGCCTCACCCGGGAGTTGGTGCCCCAGGTTGAGGCAAAATATGAGGAAGCTTTAGCCTCCCAGACCTCCCAGAACTCCGAGTCTTACTCCAAGTGGCTAGAAGAGGCGCAAAATGATCACCTCCGCCCCCTTTACCGCTCCCTTCGAGCTGATGAGCAAACCTTGGAACGGCCGTATCCAAAGTTCACTCCCCTGGCGCGGCCCTATAAACGGCTCGACTTTTGGTGCGAGGTCTGGCAGGGTAACCTGGTGTCGCCAGCTCCCCTCCAAGGGGAAGTATGGGACGCATTGGCTGACTTAGCCCGGGAGCAGGTCCGTTCCCTGCCCAAGCATTCTGCTAGCTCTGTCGCTAAGATATGCGCCGCTAGGAATCCCAAAAAAGGAGGCCCGGACGGCTGGGATTTCAATGATCTTCGAGACCTGCCTCGGGACGCGTATGCAGTCCTAGCCAACGTCTTCAACAAAATGGAGGAGGACCTTGCCATTCCCCTCCAAGTCTCCCAGGTCCAGATTGTTCTTCTGGCCAAGAGTGCCTTGAAGGAAAGACCTATCGGTCTTACATCGGTCCTGTGGCGGCTTTGGTGTAAGACTCGGCGATTCTTGGTCAGCCAGTGGCTGGACTCCTACATCCCGGATCATCCTTTTGACTCGGCGATTCCAGGTCGAACCTCGTTGGACGTTGCCCTGGCCAGGAAATGCTCCAAAGAATCCGCCAGAGTCAAGGGTTTGCGCACTGTCTCGTTGTTTGTTGACATTAATGGGTTTTACGACAGCGTCTCTTGGCAGCGGCTTTGCGAACAAGGCTTGCGGTTGTCTTTCCCAGCCTTGGCCCTGTGCCTTTCTAACAAACATTTCACTTTTCATGCCCGACTGTATATAGGCTCAAGCACCGCCCCTCGTGGAGAGCCGCGAGTGAAGGTAAAAGTGTGCCGAGAACCTGTGTTCTAGAAAGGTTGAGATTAGCCTTTAAACTTTTATGGTAGCGGAGCTGTTGGCAACGGCCAGCAGCTGAAGAAGCAGATCCAGGGAAAGAAGGCAAGCCCAGCCAGAGGGCTGGCAGCCAGCTAGCGAGCTGGAAGGAAGAAAAGGAAAAGCAGGAGTTAAGGTTTCTCAACTACGCCCTGCGAAAGGAGAAGTTCGTTTTCCGGTGGACGTTATCACCGGAGGAAATTCGGAAAGAAGTCAAGAGGACAGCAAGAGTTAAGGTTCATTAACTACGCCTTGCTGAAGCTGAAGAAAACAGGAGTTAAGGTTCATTAACTACGCCCTGTTGGATCAGTAGAGAAAAGAAGGTGAAGAAGAGAGAGCCTTGAGTCTGGACGACTTGCCTAGATCGTCAGAGCAATGGCGGAACAACAAAGAAACTTTGAAGCAATGTTGGCTGGTATTGGCCAGGCCACAGAAGCTTTAGGAAGAGTTGCGAGCCAAACCGCGACTCAGCAACAGCAGCTGACAGAAGCGATGCAAAGGCTTACTGAGGCAGCTAGCCAAGGTGCTGCCCAGGCTGCAAGGAACTCCCGAGAAGTGTGGGAGGAGAAGGAGCGCCAAGGGCGCAACCCTCAGGTGTCCCATTCGACACCGGAGGAAAGATCTTGAAGCCGCCAGAAGTGTTCAATCCGGCAACACTGGAAGAAGAAGTCTCTCAATGGAGTGACTGGAGTTTCGCCTTTAAGAACTTTCTAGCATTCATGGACTATGAGTTCTTGGCAGACCTGAAGAAAGCTGAAACATCAACGGATGCGTTGGACATCGAGGACGACATCGATGGATTCTATGCAGCGAGCGAAGGACGAAAGATACGAGGAATGAAGCTGTATTCCGTCTTGAGCAGCTACTTGAAGAATCGCCCGTTGAAGGTGTTGAGAAGCATCGATAACATGGATGGATTTGAAGTCTGGAGGCGACTCACAATGGAGCTCGAGCCATCCTCAAGATCTAGAAGTCTGGCAATGGCCCAAGCTTTGGTAGGATTCCCTGCAATGACAAAGGGAGCCAGCCTGATGGATTATGTCCTCACGTTCGAGAAGCTGGTCAATGAGTACGAAAAGTCATCGACAACGAAGTACGATGACAACTTAAAGATCGGAACGTTGCTGAAGGGCATCCCGCAGAATCTGAAGCAGCACATCATGGTAGGAATCAATGAGAAGACAAGTTACAACGACTTGAGAACGAAGCTGCTACAATACGAAAGAAGCAACCAAACGTGGTCTGCTGAGAACATCTTGGGGTCACTGAGCGTTCAGGCCCCAGGAACAAGTTCAAGCTCCAAGGAGTACCAAGGACCGATCCCAATGGAGATCGATCGTTTAAAAGGAAAAGGAAAGTATGAAAGAGGAAAAGGAGGAAGAGGAAAAGGAAAAGGAAAGTTCGAGAAAGGAAAAGGAAAAGGAAAAGGAAAAGAGAGAAAAGGCGGAAAAGGAAGAGGTCGCGGCAAAGGCCGTGGCAAAGGACGAGGAAAGTCTGTGAGGCAAGTGGAGAATGGTGGCTACGGAAGCCAAGGAAAAGGTTCAGGTGGAAAAGGATCAAGATCCGGTGTAGAATGCTACAAATGCGGAAAATATGGTCATTTCGCATCAGAATGTTGGACGTCAGCGAAAGGAGGAAAGGACTCCGGGAAAGGAGGAAAGTCGAAAGGAAAGATGCGACAAGTGCGCGAAGGCGAAGAAGATTGGAACCAAGATCAAGAATGGTCAAGTGGTGTGTGGAATGCACCATCACAGTCAAGCGCCAGTTCACAGCCAAGCCAGTACCGAAGTCAAGAGCAATCGCAAGTGCGAGCTGCACAAGCTGCAAAAGGGAGTGAACAAGTGAGAAGAGTCAATGAAAGGTCGATGACAAGAATCGAGGAAGTCGATGAAGAAGACGATGATGAGATCGTAGACCTGATCAAGATGTTTCGAGAATGGGGAAACAAGCCTTACGCAAGAATGGTGAAGATGAAGGAAATTCAAGTGTTCGACATAAGCCAAGGAGATGAAGAGCTGAACGAGTTGGACGAGTACCAAATGTGGTATGAAGAAGACCGACCAGAAGTCAAACAGGAATCGGTTGAGAATCCAAGCCCAAGTCCAAGTGCTCAAGAAGAAGACCAACCAGAAGTCAGACAGGAATCGATTGAGAATCCAAGCCCAAGTCCAAGTGTCCAAGAAGCAAGTAAGGATCGAGTACGAACGGTTCGGTTCCCCGGATATGAAGACCTGATCGAAGTTGTCCTAGACAGTGGAGCAGACTGCCATGTCTTGCCGTTAAGCTACTATAGCGAAGACCTCGGAGAAGTGGAACTTCCAGCACTAAAGATGGTCATCACGGATGCACAAGGAAACGCAATCAGAACGACTGAAGCGAGGACCAACATAACGTTCGAATTCCAAAGGTCCGATGGAAAGGTGATTAAGGTCAAGGACACCGCCGTGTTTGGTCAAGTGACCCAACCGCTGTTCGCAGTGGGGAAATTGTACAAAGTCGGTTGGGGCATCGAACCCCAGGATGCATACAGTGCTTTCCTGACGAAGCTAGTGAAGCGGAAGAATGGAACGTCGGTATCGTATGTCCCGATAAGGTTTGCAAGAAACTCAACGGTGACAGATCTGAGGATCTACCGAGCGGCAATGGAAAATGGACAAGGCGGAGTACCGATTTCAATCAGGAAACTCACCCTGACGAAGGAACTGAAGGATGACATAGAGAATGGCAAGTACGAAGAAGGTTGGTTTTATCTCACCGACGGACGACCGGTGAGAATTGACTGGGACGTGAACACTACGTACAGCCTTGGAAGAGATGAAGGAAAGGCGTTCAAGTACAGAACAACGCTAAGGACCAGATATGAAGAAGAGCAGATAATCTGGGAAGAAATGGAATTTTATGAGTGTGCCGAGGAGTGGAGAGAAAAGAGTACAATGGTCATAGTACCAGAGATCGAGAATTCAGTGGTCATCACGATCATGGAAAGATTACCGAGAAGCGTTGAAGATTACGGAGAGTACAAAAGTCCGTACAAGGAGAAGGAGACAGAAGAGAAGCGTGATGTGGAAATGGAACCACAAAGACAAGAAGATCTATGGAAAGGTAGGTCAGAAGAAGAGTTGCAACGAGACATTGAAAAAGGAATTGAAGAATTGGCACAAGCTCCAGGGCCTGGGTCGAACCCAGGAAAGAAATTACAAGAAGACAACGATGAGAATGAGCGAAAGAAAGTTGAAGAACAACTTCCGAAACTCGGAGAAGTAATGGAAGAGAGAATGAAGATTGGAGGAATTGAGCTTACACCAGCGAGTACGATAAAGCAATTGAGGAATGCTTGCGAGTTCCTCAAGATAGGAAAGACAGGAAGCAAAGCTCAAATTTGGCAGAGACTGAAAGAAGCTGTAGCATCAAACAAGATGAAGGAACTAGTAGAAATCTCGAAAGGACTCGAGGTTGAGTTCTCAAGAGAGCCAGATGGAGAGAAAAGACCGGAAGCACCGAGCGAAGAAGAAAGAAAGAGACACGAGCTGACACACTTACCAAAGGCGGACTGGTGTGAGAGTTGTTCGGCAACAAGAAGTAGAGAAGATGATTTCAAAGTGACAGAGAAGAAGTATGAAGCATCGTTGGTAAGCATGGATTTCAAGTTCACAGGAACAAGGAACGAAGAAGATGCGAAAGATGTGAAAGATGCATTGTGCATAAGTTTGGTCATGGTGGATCAAGAGACAAAGTTTGTCCATGCAATTCCAGTTCAAAGCAAGGAAGTCACGAACTATCTGGTAGAAGAAGTTTGTAGAGTACTGATGCTAATGCAGCCAAAAGTGATCCTGAGAACGGACACCGAACCAGCGATGATTGCATTGAGGAAGAAAGTGCAAGCGATAAGAAAGATGCAGAAACTTGAAACAGAGATTCAAGATGTGGCACCAGACACACACCAAGGAGCGCAAGTTGAAAGATGGGTACAAACAGTGAGAAATTTATCGAAGACTTTGGTGTATGGAGTTGAAAAGGAAGCGAAAGTGAAAATCACGAGCGAAAGTACACTGTATCCATGGGCACCGAGACATGCAGCGTTCTTGTTGAACAGGTTTGTTGTTCAACAGGGGAAGACCCCATTCGAGTTGGTATTTGACCGTGAGTACAAAGGAACTTTGGTACCATGGGGTAGTGTGGTTGTGGCGAAACCACTACCGAAAACGAAAGAGAAAGGTGAAGCATGGAAGAAAGGAATCTTCGTTGGAAAGGACATGGTTTCAAACATGAATCTGGTGAGTACACGAAGCGGAATCATCAAAAGTCGGACAATGAGACAATGTTCGCCAACGTTCGACGTGGAGACATTGGCAAATGCATGCGGAACGCCGTGGAATCATAGCCAAGAGCAGTTGACAGGACGGTCGAAGCAGCCGAAGAGGCTACCGCCATCGAGTGGAATCGAAGTGGCGCCGATCGAAGGACCGCCCGTACAAGTCCCGAGAACTCCAGCAGTTGGTCTGGAGACGCCGCAGTATAGCCCGACAGCGTCGGAAAGACCGAGCGACGCAATGGCGTCTGATCCACCGACAAGTGATGATGATGACAATGACGAAGATCCCGGCGAAGGCCAAAGAAGTTCTGAAGCAAGTAGCAGGAAAGGAGCAGCGGCAAGGAAAAGAGATGAAGCAAGTATGACCTCGGGTGAAGCCGAGGAAGAAGAGCCGGAAGGCACGAGCAAAAGAGAGCTCGAAGGAGCAGCCGCAGAAGAACCTGAAGCCACAAGGCCGAGAGTCGACGAAGGAAGCGGAAAAGTTGAAGAAAGACCTGAGAAGATCCAAAGAGGAGAACCCTCAGGAACGGTAAGAAGGATAATGGCCACAAGAAGTGTACAAGAAGTTGCGTCATTCCTCAGGAAAGATTTGCCGAAGTACCACGATGACGAAGAGGTAGAGTTGGAAGAGTTTGAAGGACTCGAAGTCGAGTTTGAAGAGCCTGAAGAGGAAAGAAGCTCAGAACTCGGAGAAGACGAAGAGTTCGAGGAAAGCATGCCAAGGTGGTCAAACAAGTTCGAAGATGGACCTCCGAAGTTGGACGAAGGCGAGTTGACGAAGGTCGACGTTGTGTCAAGAGAGCACGAGATAAGCCGACTCACAGAGATGAAAGTCTTGAAAGAGCTGCCTGAAGGCACGAGTGTGAGCAACTACAAGTACCTTTCAACCAAAGTTGTCTACGATTGGAGGCATCGAGACAATGAATGGCAACGGCGTGGCCGGTTAGTTGCCCGCGAGTTTAAATGGTTGGGGTCAACTGACATCGCATCGTTATTTTCTCCAACGGGAGTTGCGAGCACAGTGAAGTTACTCTCAGCAATGTTTGTGTCGTCGAACGACCACATCCTTGGAAGCATCGATGTAGGAGATGCCTACTTGATGGTAGAACAAGAAGAACCAACAGTCGTCGAAGTCGATGGAAAGTACTATGAACTCGGATTCACGTTGCCAGGACAACGGATAGGATCAAGCGCATGGTTCAACAAGCTGAAAGGATACCTCGAAGAGTATGGACTCAAGTCCGACGAAGGACTACCAGCTTTGTTTTACAGGAGACAAGAAAAAGGAAAAGCTGGAATGGTTGTGTTATCACACGTTGACGACATGGAACTGTACGCGACTGAGAAAGAGTTCCAAGGATTGATCGAGTTTCTGAGAAAGAAGAAGTTGAAGATCAAGGTCGAAGGACCGTTGCGAGAACAAGAAGGCTCAATGAGTTTTCTGAAGAGAGGATTCAGCGCAGTGAACGATGGAGACGTTGAGATCACGATGAATTCCAAGTACATCGAAGGATTGACCGAAGTGTTGGAGTTGGAAAATTCCTATCCAAAGAAATTGCCATGCCCAGCGGACAATGGAAGGGCAATGCAAGCGAAGAAAGGAGGAATGGAACCGCTATCGGAAGCGGATCACCACACCTACAGGAAAGGTGTAGGTATACTGTTGTACTTAGCGCCAGAACGGCCCGATCTGATGTATGTGCTGAAGAAACTTTCAACGAAGCTAGCAGCGCCTGTGGAAGCAGACATGGAACTGCTAAGGCATGCTGCGAAGTACCTGAAAGGAACACCCGACGTGTCGCTGATACACAAGAAGAGCTACCCAGGAAGAAGTTTCATCGAAGAGCGAAATGAGAGAAAAGATGAAGAAGTCGAGAGAAATGTCTATGAGCAAGAGTCACTGTTGGAGATAGTGACGGATTCCGATTGGGCAGCCGATAGAGAGTCGAGGCAAAGTGTGTCGTGTGGAGCGATCATGCTGAATGGAAATCTGATTCATTTTCAGAGCAAGCGGCAGAAGAGCATAGCTCTCAGCTCATGCGAAGCGGAGACTATCGCCGCAACGTCAATACTTTCTGAAGGAGTGTTTCTAAAGGCACTGTTAACGAGAATCCTCGGAAAAGAACCAAAGATGGTAATGTATTCAGATTCGAGCAGTTCGAGACAACTGATTGCTCGGAAAGGACTGGGGAAAGCCCGTCATCTCGACGTTGATCTGTTATGGATCCAGAGTATCCCGAGGTTGATCATCAAAGCGATCAAAGGAAAGGACAACCCAGCTGATCTGGGAACAAAGAGCTTAAGCAAAGACAAGATCCGGAAGTACATGGCAAGCCTCGGATATGTAGGAGAGTTTGTGGACCAAGAAGAAGTTGAAAGAAATGTGCAAGTGCGAAGAACGAGCGGCAATGGCCGAAGTGGCAATGGCCGGCGAATGGACGATGAACGATTAGCGAAGATCATACAAGCTGTAACGATGGCTGTGTTGATAGGAATGGGAGAAGCCAAGAAAGCCAAGGAAGAAGATCAAGGACCGGGAATAGTCATGTGTATCATGATTGGTTGTGTGACATGCATGGTTTGTTGCACAGTTTATCCCGCAGCCGTTCTCTTGCTCAAGCAAGTAGGAAGAAGAGAAAAGAAGGTAGAAAAGAGAACGATGGAAGGAGAGAAGACTCACGAACAAATGATGGAAGAGAAGGTGGAAGAGCTAAAGGAAATGAGGATTGGAGCTGAGGAGAACAGAAGGAAGTTACTGGAGAATGCTCCAAAAGAAGAAGAAAAGGCTGAAGAGCCAAAGGAGGAGAAGAAAGAGAAGAAAGAAAAGAAAAAGGAGAAGGATTCGTCGTGCAGTGACTCTGCAAGCGAGTCATCTTCAAGCGAGTCAAGTTCGAGCGACGAGAAAAAGGAGGAGAAAGCAGAAAAGGACCAGAAAGAAGACAAGGACCAGGAAGAAGTCAAGAACCAGGAAGAAGTCAAGAACCAGGAAGAAGTCAAGGACCAGGAAGAAGTCAAGGACCAGGAAGAAGTCAAGGACCAGGAAGAAGTCAAGGACCAGGAAGAAGTCAAGGGTCAGGAAGAAGCGCCTGAGAAAGCAGACAAAGGAGGAAAGGAAGAGGAAGAAAAAAAGGAGGAAGAGGCCGAGAAGACCGAAGACGATGGAAGATACGTCCTCCTGGCAAAGGAAGGCCTATGGCCAACGATCTTAAGCTCAATGCAGCTGGACGAAAGGGGAGCGAAGATGCTCGAAGAGACAGGGATCGATGGCGACGCCGTAAGGTCCGAAGCTACGCAAAGAATGTTCCAAGAGTTCAAGGAGACGATGGAGAACCCAGTCGTGAAGATCCCAACGGGATATGGAACAAGGGTGCAACAATGGTTGGCAGCCCTGAAGGAGCAAGAAGAAGATGAGAAGGACTCGGACGAGTTGATGTACGAAGATGTCGTCAACGCAGAAAAGGAAGCGGAAGATGCCGAACGGGCATATGGCGAAAAGTACCGCGAGATCGAGAAGATGATGGAAGAGTGCAAAAGCCTTAAGTCCACGATGCAGAAGAAGAAGAAGGAAGCTGAGGGACATTTGGCGGAGTACAATGAGTTCAAGCACTCAAGAAGAATGCTGAGCGTGGTAAGGATGCTTGCAGAGACAAGTGAAGAAGTGATGAAGTGTTTGGTGGAAGCATCGCCAGACTACGGTCGAATTTTCGAAGAAAGACCGAGAGTGTCCTTACTCGAGCGAATGCGCAAAAGGAAGATGGCCGAAGGAGCCAGCGAGGCAGAGTCAATGGCTGCAGGCTCGGAAAGGCAGGTGAAGACGAAGGCAATGCCAAAGCCATTGAAGCTACGCAAGGAGATGGCAGAAGTTGTGCAAGTTGATGATGCCATCGAAGAGAAGAAGGATGAAGGTGAAGGAAAGGAGAAAAAGAGAGAGGAAGACCTGAGCAAGGTCAACCCAAGGTGGCTTTTGAAGTCAGGGGAAAAAAGCACCCGAGACGAGAAGGAGACCGGAAAACGCCCGGCAGGATGCTTTTTCTGCAAAGGCCCGCACCGAGCTGTAGACTGCCAGTCAATGCTGGAGCTGGCAAGAGAGACAGCGGGAAAGGTTCCAAGTGCTGAGTGGCGAAAGAAGGAGAACCGTGGCCTATGGTGCAAGTGGTGCTGGTACACGAGCAAGAACCCGACAGAGTACACGGGGTGGGGAAGCCATACCCACCAAAGATGCTGGTACCAAAAGCAAGGCCAAGCAAATGAAGACAAGGCCAAGGCAGAAAAGGAAAGGGCAGGAGCAATGGAAGTTAGCGAAGAACTCCAGAAGATGATAGACACAAGCGAAAGGCCTGCCGAGCCAAAAGGAATGCCACCGAATCCCCAATGGGGGATGGAGACGCTCAAGAAGAGAAAGGAGCCGGAAACGCCAGGACCGAGTGTCGAAGAAGTCCAAACGAGCGATGAAGAAGCGAAGAAGAAGCAAGCGAAGGAGAACATCAAGAAGATCAAAAGAGAAGAAAGGAGAAAGGAGCGTGAAGAGAGAAAGAAGGCAAAGAAGGAAGAGAAGAAGGCAAAGAAGGAAGAAAAGAAAAAGGCCAAAGGAAGTGAGGCCAAGGAGCCGACAGCCGAGATCGACAAAGAGGATCTGTAAGCGCTGAAGATCTGAAAAGGAAGAGGGCGAAAGCCCAGGATTCTGAGGGCAATGGCCCAAATACCGCAATTTGCGAAGACCGGAAGGTAGAAATCAGTTTCACAAACAATTCGTTTCACCAAGCCAATGGCGAAAATGGAAGGTGCTTTGAAAAGCAAAGAGACAATGCAAAAGCCGCTTGTGAGAAAGGCGTGCAGTGGTCTCGTGTTTCAAAAGAAGCTACGAAGCAATGGTATGATGGTTTTGTTGCAAGCCACGGAGCACCACGAACGAAAGCACAAGTTTCAAAGAAACGAAATGCTGAGTTACTGCTGGACTACGACGAGCTCGACATTGGCGAGAAAAAGTGAGTGCAAGCAGTAGATGAGATTTGGTGCATGAGGTAGATTCACAAGTGCACAGAAGTGTTTCAATTTGTTCCAGGAGCCAAAGAAGAAAGAAGAAGGTTAACCCGAAGGGGTATGTGAAAAAGGAAAGATGAGCTCAATGGAGCATGAGAGAAAAGTGAGAAGGTGTTTGAAAATCGTTTCACCCAACGAGTTTCAAAGAGGGCGTAACAAACATTTCACTTTTCATGCCCGACTGTATATAGGCTCAAGCACCGCCCCTCGTGGAGAGCCGCGAGTGAAGGTAAAAGTGTGCCGAGAACCTGTGTTCTAGAAAGGTTGAGATTAGCCTTTAAACTTTTACTTTCCCTTCGCCTCTACCAAGGAGGCCACGGTGGTGGGTGAATCCCAGCCCAGCCCCACTATTTTCCCAGGCCGGGGCATGATCCAGGGATGCCCGTACGCCCCCACCGTGGCCAAGCTCACCATGTCTGAACCCTTACACAGACTGAAACGAGTCACAGGCTTGCATCATTGCGACGTATGGTTGGATGATGTCTCTGCAGACTCCCTCCATGCCTCGCCAGATATAGCCGCGGGCGCGGCATATGAAGCCTTTCGAGTGCTCAAGGCCAGTCTTCAGGCTGAAGGTCTCGTCCTCAGCCAAGAGAAAACAAAATTTGTGGCCGGGACACCCCGCTCGGCCGCGGCGCTGCGACAGCTGCTGCGGCCGGGGGACCCTGACATAGTCGACGTGGTCAAGGATTTAGGCCTTGATAGTGGCAGTGGCCGCCGGCGCAGGACTACTACTGCCCAGAAACGCTTTCGGGTAGGTAGCCTTCGTAACCTGAAGTTGGGCAAGCTTCGTATCCCGGCACGCCGCGTCCGGCTACGGTTGCACCGTTCTAGTGTGGTCACCTCGGGTCTTTATGGCCATGAAGCACAAGGGGTTGCCCCTAAACATATGAAAACCATGCGCGCAGCGGTAGCCCGACACGCAGGCAGGAGCCGATATGGTTCCACGGATACCATCCTAGATATGACGGCCCATGAGGTTCAGGATCCCTACCTTATTGTGGTAACCCAGCACGTGGAAAGTCTTTTCAGGATGATGGCCAGATGTAACCGCATGGGATGGGAGGCAGTAAAGGACACTTGGCGGGTGGTCTGGAAGCGGCTGGAGGCTGCGAAGCACGGTTGGCCCGTGGTCACTGGACCCATCTCTGCCATGTGTCAATACCTCCGCGACCTCCAGGTCGACGGCCACGATCCTTCCCGCTGGGTTTTTGAGGAGCGTGTTCTCGAAATCAAGCCCTCTGAGGTTTCGGTTGTCTGTCAAACCTCGTCTTTCCTCACGGACATCATCAAGACCCAGAGGTCTCGTCGCATCGGATCGGCCTCGTCGGCAGCGGGTGCTGCGGGGGGTCGATTGGACGGTCCCGCGTCGCCTGCTCAAGTCAGTGCGCACCAAAACAACCCGGTACGCCTATCGGGCTGTTTTCCAAGGGTCCATTCTTCATAATGGCAATGGTGGCAAGGATGTCTGTAAGTTTTGTGGCGATCCCGGGGCCACCTTGCGTCACCTCATGTATGAGTGCCCTTCCTTCCCTGGTGGCATGCGGTTACCGGGGTACGTTCTGGCGGAGAAGCGCCGTTTCCCTGATGACTGCCTGTGGCTTCGGGGTATGCTTCCCCTTAAATACCTCCCAGTCGCTCCCTCGGGGGACCTAGAAGTGGTCAAGACAGGCGTGTTTCTCACGTCCTCCCAGGTAGTAGCAGACGGGTTGGTGGTTGCTACGGACGCGTCAGGGGGAAAGTTCACCAAGGATCCGCGATTGCGAAGAGTGAGCTGGTCTGTCGTCGTGGGGCGGGTTCAAGATGGTCTGTTTCAGGAGTTAGGGACCATGTCCGGCCTCACCCCCCCCGGCACAAGCGTCGCGCACGGTGAATCTTATGCTATTGTGCAGACGATTAAACACACCCTTGGTCAGGTTGACCTCACGGGGGACTGTAAACCAGCCCTAAGGACCCTCGCCAAAAAATCCTTTCAAAAAACAACCCCGGCTTTTTGGGGCCCGGTCTGGGAGGACCGTGGTAGGATAAGGCCCACTTGGGTAAAATCCCACCTAACTAGCCGTGAGTTCGAAATTAGGTTTGGCTTTTCCCAGCTTTGGAGACACCAGGCCAACCAGTGCGCCGACGAGTTGGCAGGCAAACGAGCTGCCACCATACCGCCTGTAGCAGGGCGGAAAGTCCAGGACCTGGATAGGCTCGTAACCCGGATCTGCGATTACCTGGCGTCGCGAGCTGTGGTTGTTTTGAAACATGCCTCAAAAGATGATTTTGTCCCCCGAAGCCAAAGGCAGGAACCCCAACCACCCAAAGGGCCTAACAAGCGCCAGCTTTTGTTGGCGAAAGTGGACGTCCCGGAAGCAGTAGGTGGCCATGTCTGGCAAGTAGGGGGGTTAAAAACAAATAATCTGTCAATCACTTGTGAAGTGTAAGCTTTACCTCCAGCAGGTTCATGAGATGGATAGGCTAGAACGTTTGCTTGCTCAGCCGTGCATTGACATGCCCCACAATGGCCCCCAGTTCTGGCCTACCCTTCACCCGACGCACCGGCTCAAAAATGAGGGACGTAGATGGCTGTGCTCCGGGTCCTTCCAGGCCACTCTCAGCCTTGTTTAGGTCTCCAGAAACCCTGTAAAAAACTTCACAACAACCAAACCCTGTCCTTTCATGCCCAGGCCTCGGTTTCCACGCCTCCTGGGCGGCCGGACTCTCCAGGTTCTTCTTCAACTCTGAAGGAAGCGGCTTCCCTTCCTAAGGCTGCAGAGTCGCACGTGTCTGAGGTGGGGTCTGGCAAAACAAAGGAAGTGGTTTCCCTTCCTGGGGCAAGTGCACGCGTAGCCGGGCTTGCAAGGGAGCCTGCCCCGAAGCCGGCTGGCAAGAAGAAGAAAGAGCTTCCCTCTGGTCAGCAGACCCTTTGCTTCAAGAAGCAGTGATGGGGGGCTCGCAGGGCAGGGGTCGTGGCCCCTTCTGGCGCGAGCAGCGCCAACGAATGGCAGAGGGGAAGTCGTGGCGCTCTACGGCGACCCTCCAGCATTCCAAGCGACGACCTCCACCCCACATCCGCAGGCAACAACGCATAGACCAGGGCCTTCCTGTAGGAGACGACCAGCAGGAAGGGGCACCCCTCCCTGAGGAGGCGGCACCTGGGGGTTCCAGCTCGTCGGCCCAACCGGCGGCGAAGGCTTGGCCGCCTCCCCCCCCTCCGGCTCCTCGGCGTGACCGTCGGCGCTCTCCTTTTCCTCCCCTCCCACCCCTCCGCGAAGGAGGCGGCCTCAGGTAGCAGGGTCCGGTGTGGATTTGCGTTCGGTTCCGCGTGATTCAACCCATTCCCCTCCACCTGGGAGGCGGTCAGAAAGGGCTACGTCCAGCCGTGACCTTCCCAACCAGCATGCACGGCCTAGATCCCCCTCGGAGTCCAGGGCCCGGCCCCCTGCAGACCCGGCCCCTGAGGCTGAGGAGTCCCCCTGGGGCCGGCGGCAACGCATGCGTAGAGAAGCTCAGGACTTACCCCGGGTGTGCACGCGGCTGGTAAAGCAGCAAGCTACATCAAGCGGCCCACCTCGCCTCGGCACTTCCTCCCTCCAGATCTCACACTTACATGGGACCCGATTCGCCAGGTCGTGGTGGAAGCCCGAGTTCTCACGCGCCTGGGCTGGGGACAAAGCCGTGTAGGCTACCAGCTGTCTCAGGCGTTGGTCTTGAAGCTCACGGATGATGCATCCTTAAACGGTCCGGAGATTGATATGGCGCGGCGTTTTCCCCGGCTCATGGCTCCCATCCTTACCAGTGGCTCCATGTGGATTGGACTAGGGCCTGAAGGAGAGCCAGGTGCGGGCCTGCATCGTTTCCTGTACCACGTGCAAGAGCATCGCTGCCAGGCCCGTGAGTGGCTCCAGGAAAATGCTGCCAATGGTCTCCGTGTTCACTCCTACCTCCTGGCCACGTTGGCCACCTTGTTGCACTTGTATGCCTGTGGGGTTGATGCCAAGGATGTGGGCATTTCAAACCTGAGCCACAGGCCGCTCGGCACGAGGGTGGTTCCCCTTCCGGCCTTCATCGATGCCAACAACTGGGGCCCCTCCCAAGGGAGGCCGGAATGGACTGGCTTTTGGAGGGTAGTTGCCAAATACTGCCCAAATGATGTGGGCTACTTTCGGCAAGTTTCCAGGGGTCCACCTCAAGCGTGTTTTGACCAGATCTGCAACACCCTTGGACCTTTGGGGGAAGAAGTTCGCTGGCTATGCACTACCCCGGCCTAGGAGGCTGTGGAAGCTGGGCTGCTTCTCTGGGGGCATCCTTTCCCAGCCTTAGGGCTGCGGTCGCAACCTCTTCCTGATGAGTAGCTGTCACATCGTTCCCTGTAGATGGCCTGTGGGTGCACCACATTCCCAGCTTGTAAGCTGTGGTTTTGCCGTAGCAGGGTGACCGACTGCCCGAGAGACTGTGTCTCGCCCCAAAGGGGCTCCGGGCGAATTCGTTTTGCATGCAGGACACCCACTGGGTAACGCTCTCGCGCTTGCTGAAGAAAAAAAATTCACCTGTAGTGTTTGCCCAGTTGGTGCCATGTGGTGTTTGACCATACAGAGAGAAGCATGAGAGTTTTTCTGCTGCATGACTTGGCATGAGCATGTTTGGTTTGTCCCAAAGCCCTTAAGCATGTGTGGCATGTCTTGCTTGACTTTGGCATGTTCTTGTCTTGTTGGCATGGCCTAGGATGAGTTTTGAAGCACTTGGAACTGCTTGAGAGCAGTAGTGAAGAAGTG
This sequence comes from Symbiodinium natans, assembly GCA_905221605.1. Classification (NCBI taxonomy): domain Eukaryota; class Dinophyceae; order Suessiales; family Symbiodiniaceae; genus Symbiodinium; species Symbiodinium natans. The sequence continues at coordinate 467,631 of CAJNDS010002198.1, read as the reverse complement.
CGTGTCAGAACTCTGAGGTTCTGTCTTGTTGTAACTCACTCCGTGTCCCCGCCACTTCGTTCGTTGCCGTTGGACGTGTAGGATGGGAGTAGGAGTGCAGAGTGGACTCTGAAGCTTCGCTGTTTTGCTGTTCGGAAGTGACCTGAAGTCCCCGAGGTGTAGACCAAAGCAGTTGCATTGCTCTTTTGCTTTACCTCCTTTGTAGAACAAAGTTGAGATGGAATTCGTAGCTTTTTGGAGCCCTTAGCTCTTGGAGAGAGCTTGCTGCAAGAACTGAAGCTTGCTGAACACTTTGGTGTTTGGCTCAAGTGCGAAGTGAAAAAGAGACTGCTGCGCGAGCTCTGCTTTTCACAAAATAAGTGCAAGCGAAGCGAGCAAAACACCGGAGTACATCTGACATGTGTTTTTGTTGTCAGAGCTTGATTTTGATGGTTTTACATTTTGATCGTCTCAGTTGATTGTCAGGTTTTGCTTGTGTTGTTTTTTTTCAACTTACTTTTTTTGATGAATAATTTCAAGGTTCCTTTTTTCAGACCTTGCAACTTTCTGGCAAGCTTAAAAAAACATCTGCAGAATTTCTTGGGATCTTTCTGCAATCCGAGACACTTCATGGTTCAAAGTCTATCAAAGTGGTTTTAAGACACACGTTTTTTTTTTCTGCCCAAGTAGTGTTGAGACACCTTTGAGCTTGATCTTACCGCAGAGTCAGGAACTCCAAAAAAATTTTAAACCAAAAGAGTCTTAAGGGCCAAGTCGCTTGGGTGTCAGGTTTCTGGAGTTGGTGTGGCAGGCGCAGCAGCAACTCTTCACAGGTTCTATGGAAGCCAGACCTGGAAGGGCGCCTTCCAGGCACGGACTTCCAGGCTCCCGGATCTTTCTTGCTCTTCTGTCAATCTTGGTTGGCTTCTATTCCTTGGTCTTCCAAGTGTTCCGTCTTGGGGTCCTGGAGTTCTTGGATCCTATTGATTGTTGGTTGTTTTTTTTTTTGTGTTTTGCTTTTTTCTTCTGTCTGTTCTCTCTCTGCATTTGTTGTCTGTTTCATGTTTGTGTCCATGTTTCTTCCTTTTGGCATTTTGGCCTTTCTTTAATTTAACTTGGTTGGTGATTTGGCATGTTTCTTTGGGTTCCTTGGTCCTTGCGGTCGTCGGTTGTCCTGTATCGTGTGTCTGTGTCGTGTGTTGGTTCTCTCAATGCAGTCTCTAAAAGTACGAAATGGAGCAAGTTTGGGACCAGAATTGGGGGTGCCTGCAACCATGAATTTCTGGCAACGCACGTCTGGCCCCCCAAAGTGGGTTTTTAACTTGAGATCTGCAAAATTTTTTTGCCGGACCAGCTTTGCAATTCTTGTTCTTCTGTCCTGCATGTGTGTCTGTGTGTGTGTGTGTGCTTTTGTGGTGGCTTTAGCGCCATGGAATTTGCAGCTGTGGGTTGCAGAAGCAGTTTTGAACCCATTTTTGGGGTCCCAATTTTGGGCCCATTTTGGGGTCATAATTTGGGACCCAAGCATGTAAAACAATGAAAAGACCTCCTTTCTTTCTGCCAACAAGTAGGTCCAATTTTGGAAGCTTTTTTGGGCCCTGTTTTCGGGCCCCCCAATTTTAGGGAATTGCTGCTCCATTTTTGTCCACAGACAGCACGCCTGCAACGACAGCTGTCGTGTTGAGCTGAAGTAGAATCTCTTGTGGAGGTGGTCTGTGTGTTCGCAGCCCGTGAATTGTTGTCCTTGTTGCTGCTGGTTGCGGCTGCAACTGTGGGGGGCTGGAGGGGTGTAGTTAATTTTGCGGGCCAAATGGACCCCCTAAACTAGGACCCCCAGGTCCCCTTTCCTGGCACGACCTCGATGCTCAGATTCGGTTGCTGAAAAGCAAAAAGAGGTGCGTTCCAGTGGCTTTCAAACATCTTTGAAGATGATGAAAAAAGCAGCTTGAAACAATGGCCAAGGAATCCGGCAAATCTTCCAACACTCCATCGTTTAGAAGTGCTTTGAACAATGGTCAGGAAGCGCGTCTTCTCCGTGAAAAAGCTCCTCTTGACCTCCCAAGTCCGCGATTTGAAATTGCTTGAAACAAGCGTTTTTGAAAGCCTCTGACAGTGCCGTTTGGACAGAAATCAACTGCAGGACGAGACGAGTTCAACTGTACTGCTGAGACGTGCATGTTGCGCGCGACGCCCAAACCGAACCGTTTTGAAAAGGCAAAGTGTCTTTCCACAATGTGAATAAGTGCAAGCGAAGCGAGCGAAACACCGGAGTACATCTGACATGTGTTTTTGTTGTCAGAGCTTGTTTTTGATGGTTTTACATTTTGATCGTCTCACTTTTGTTGATTGTCAGGTTTTGCTTGTGCTGTTTTTTTTCAACTTACTTTTTTTGATGAATAATTTCAAGGTTCCTTTTTTCAGACCAACTTTTGCAACTTTCTGGCAAGCTTAAAAAAACATCTGCAGAAATTTCTTGGGATCTGTCTGCAAATCCGAGACACTCCATGGTTCAAAGTCTATCAAAGTGGTTTTAAGACACACGTTTTTTTTTTCTGCCCAAGTAGTGTTAAGACACCTTTGGGCTTGATCTAACCGCAGAGTCAGGAACTCCAAAAAAAATTTTAAACCAAAAGAGTCTCAAGGGCCAAGTCGCTTGGGTGTCAGGTTCCTGGAGTTGGTGTGGCAGGCGCAGCAGCAACTCTTCACAGGTTCTATAGAAGCCAGGCCTGGAAGGGCGCCTCCCAGGCACGGACTTCCAGGCTCCCGGATCTTTCTCACTCTTCTGTCAATCTTGGTTGGCTTCTCTTCCTTGGTCTTCCAAGTGTCCGGTCTTGGGGTCCTGGAGTTCTTGGATCCTATTGATTGTTGGTTGTTTTTTTCGTGTTTTGCTTTTTTCTTCTGTCTGTTCTCTCTCTGCATTTGTTGTCTGTTTCATGTTTGTGTCCATGTTTCTTCCTTTTGGCATTTTGGCCTTTCTTTAATTCAACTCGGTTGGTGATTTGGCATGTTTCTTTGGGTTCCTTGGTCCTTGCGGTCGTCGGTTGTCCTGTATCGTGTGTCTGTGTCGTGTGTTGGTTCTCTCAATGCAGTCTCCAAAAGTACGAAATGGAGCAAGTTTGGGACCAGAATTGGGGGTGCCTGCAACCATGAATTTCTGGCAACGCACGTCTGGCCCCCCAAAGTGGGTTTTTAACTTGAGATCTGCAAAATTTTTTGCCGGACCAGCTTTGCAATTCTTGTTCTTCTGTCCTGCATGTGTGTCTGTGTGTGTGTGTGTGTGTGCTTTTGTGGTGGCTTTAGCGCCATGGAATTTGCAGCTGTGGGTTGCAGAAGCAGTTTTGAACCCATTTTTGGGGTCCCAATTTTGGGCCCATTTTGGGGTCATAATTTGGGACCCAAGCATGTAAAACAATGAAAAGACCTCCTCTCTTTCTGCCAACAAGTAGGTCCAATTTTGGAAGCTTTTTTGGGCCCTGTTTTCGGGCCCCCCAATTTTAGGGAATTGCTGCTCCATTTTTGTCCACAGACAGCACGCCTGCAACGACAGCTGTCGTGTTGAGCTGAAGTAGAATCTCTTGTGGAGGTGGTCTGTGTGTTCGCAGCCCGTGAATTGTTGTCCTTGTTGCTGCTGGTTGCGGCTGCAACTGTGGGGGGCTGGAGGGGTGCGACCTCGATGCTCAGATTCGGTTGCTGAAAAGCAAAAAGAGGTGCGTTCCAGTGGCTTTCAAACATCTTTGAAGATGATGAAAAAAGCAGCTTGAAACAATGGCCAAGGAATCCGGCAAATCTTCCAACACTCCATCGTTTAGAAGTGCTTTGAACAATGGTCAGGAAGCGCGTCTTCTCCGTGAAAAAGCTCCTCTTGACCTCCCAAGTCCGCGATTTGAAATTGCTTGAAACAAGCGTTTTTGAAAGCCTCTGACAGTGCCGTTTGGACAGAAATCAACTGCAGGACGAGACGAGTTCAACTGTACTGCTGAGACGTGCATGTTGCGCGCGACGCCCAAACCGAACCGTTTTGAAAAGGCAAAGTGTCTTTCCACAATGTGAATAAGTGCGAGCGAAGCGAGCGAAACACCGGAGTACATCTGACATGTGTTTTGTTGTCAGAGCTTGTTTTTGATGGTTTTACATTTTGATCGTCTCACTTTTGTTGATTGTCAGGTTTTGCTTGTGCTGTTTTTTTTCGACTCACTTTTTTTGATGAATAATTTCAAGGTTCCTTTTTTCAGACCAACTTTTGCAACTTTCTGGCAAGCTCAAAAAAACATCTGCAGAAATTTCTTGGGATCTCTCTGCAAATCCGAGACACTCCATGGTTCAAAGTCTATCAAAGTGGTTTTAAGACACACGTTTTTTTTTCTGCCCAAGTAGTGTTGAGACACCTTTGGGCTCGATCTAACCGCAGAGTCAGGAACTCCAAAAAAAATTTTGAACCAAAAGAGTCTCAAGGGCCACTTTAACAACCTGACTTTTTGAACCAAGGGGCGTCTCAACACCAAAGGGTGTCTTGCACATTTTTTTAGTCCATGTTGGTTCTGTGTCTTTTTCGGTGGTCTTGTGCTGATTTTTCTCCTCACTCTAAGTCTTACCTTGTCCTATTCAGCTGCTGATGGAGTGAAGAGGCTGCCTTGAGTCGCTTGGGTGTCAGGTTCCTGGAGTTGGTGTGGCAGGCGCAGCAGCAACTCTTCACAGGTTCTATACGCGCGAAGTTGCTCAGAAGCCAGGCCTGGAAGGGCGCCTCCCAGGCACGGGCTCCCAGGCTCCCGGATCTTTCTCTCTTCACTCTTCTGTCAATCTTGGTTGGCTCCTCTTCCTTGGTCTTCCAAGTGTCCGGTCTTGGGGTCCTGGAGTTCTTGGATCCTATTGATTGTTGGTTGTTTTTTTCGTGTTTTGCTTTTTTCTCCTGTCTGTTCTCTCTCTGCATTTGTTGTCTGTTTCATGTTTGTGTCCATGTTCCTTCCTTATTGGTTTTTTTGGCATTTTGGCCTTCCTTTAATTCAACTCGGTTGGTGATTTGGCATGTTTCTTTGGGTCCCTCGGTCCTTGCGGTCGTCGGTTGTCCTGTATCGTGTGTCTCTGTGTCGTGTGTTTGGTTCTCTCAATGCAGTCTCCAAAAGTACGAAATGGAGCAAGTTTGGGACCAGAATTGGGGGTGCCTGCAACCATGAATTTCTGGCAACGCACGTCTGGCCCCTCAAAGTGGGTTTTTAACTTGAGATCTGCAAAATTTTTTTGCCGGACCAGCTTTGCAATTCTTGTTCTTCTGTCCTGCATGTGTGTCTGTGTGTGTGTGTGTGTGGCACACCGCTGTACATGCGGGTTCGTGAACAAGCAGGAACATTTTTGAGCACATCAACAAGTTGTCGTTTGAAAACCAGCAGGGGGCCGAGGAGAGTGTGGACTGGGGTGTGGGGGTCCTCGGCCAACGAAGACGCCCCCACGCCCCACCCACACTCTGTGTAAACGTACCTGCGCTTCAACATTTCTTTTCGTTGTGCATGATGCATGGGTGAACACTTTTGGTGACAATGCAGCTTTTCCAACATGATTCTGCATGAAGCATGGATGAATTCTTTGAGCTTGACATCATCGCAGCTCCAGACCTACGGTGCACGTACGCCAGTCCTGATCACCCCGCTGCAGCACCCCCAAGACCCCCTCCACTACAAGACCCCGGCATTCATGACATGTCACACCTTTGCAGCTGAAGACCCACCACCACCCACAGACCCCTCCAGCACCGGCTACCGCTACATGAACGGGATCATGCACGACATTGCCCACATCACTCAGATCCGAGCATGTCCAGCACGACCATGTCTTCCAGTAGCAGTACAACATCCACTACATCGACCTCTTCGACATCCAGTTCGTCCACGTTAACTTCATCAACGTCTACTTCAGCCACATCTACGTTATCCAGCGGAGGGTTTAGGGTTTAGGGTTTAAAACCTCGACCTCGACGTCATCGAGCACCAGCTCATCAAGCTAGACATCGTCGACTTCTACGTCCGCAAGCAGCACCGGCAAACCCTTGCCCTAAACCCTAAACCCCAAACCCTAACAGCACGTCGAGCGCCTCGAGTACCTTGAACGAGTTCAGCGTGTTCATTGCTTTGCTTAGGGTGATATATCATATAAAGCTTCATTCGTGACCCCTCTACCTCATCATCATGGACGTTCGCCTCGGCAGCTTGCTTGAGCATGTCCTTCTCCAGCAGATCTCCAACTACATGAATATGTGGAGCACTAAAACAAAAAGTGTGTTATACAGCCAGCCCGCCCTCGCCTTGGGCCGCGGGTGTAGGTGGAGCCTCGCTCCTACGCGTTCATGCTGCCTATGTTAGTCTTCACTTCGGTGCGGACGCATAGGATAATCCAAAAATGTGAGCTCACCTGGCGAGTGAGAATGAAAAGTCCTATCGTTTTCATTGCACTAGTAACATGCCGGGCCCATTAATGTGAGTGCCAACGATGCTCAGCAAGACGGCCGGCGTGCCGTATGTTTCTCGATTGTTAGTCGTGACCCAGCCCCCGGCGAGATTGGCAACTTTTTCTGTTTCCTTTTCTTTCTTTTTCTTTTTCTTTCTTTTTGTTCAAAGCTACCGCCGTAATAACTAGTTTTCTGAAATAGTTTTTTGTCGACATCATAGTAGTTGCTTATAACACAACACCATGCAGAATGCCGCAATGCGTGGCAGCTTGCAGTCCTTGAGCTTCCAGACCAGCCTGTGAAACCCGGCCCCGGTCGACTCCCACGATTGTAGTACCACTCTCTACGGCCCGAAGGAGCACATGGAGATCCCTTCCCCTAACCCCGAAAACCTTTCTAATAGATTGCAGCCTGGCCTTTGGCCCTACTGGGGACGACTACATCGCCTGGAAGATCAACGACACAGACTACAACATCACCGACCAGAGTTTGGCAGGGATCCAGCTGCCCAGCACCCTGCAGACGTTGACGTTTGATTTCGACTTCAACCAGAGCTTGGCGGGACTCCAGCTCCCCAGCGGCCTGCAGACGTTGACGTTTGGATGGGCCTTCAACCAGAGTTTGGCGGAGATCCACCATGCAGACAGGGACGTTTGGCTCCGAGTTCAACCAGAGTTTGGCGGGGATCCCGCTGCCCAGCACCCTGCAGACGTTGACGTTTGGCGACAAGTTCAATCAGAGCTTGGCGGGGATCCCGCTGCCCAGCAGCCTGCAGATGTTGAAGTTTGGCTCCAGGTTCAACCGGAGCTTGGCGGAGATACAGCTGCCCAGCATCCTGCAGACGTTGACGTTTGGATGGAACTTCAACCAGAGTTTGGCGGGGATCCAGCTGCCCAGCACCCTACAGACGTTGACGTTTGGCCACAAGTTTAACCAGAGCTTGGCGGAGATCCAGTTCCCCAGCACCATGCAGACATTGACGGTTGGCTCCGAGTTCAACCAGAGTTTGGCGGGGATCCAGCTGCCCAGCACCCTGCAGACATTGACGTTTGGCGACAAGTTCAACCAGAGCTTGGCGGGGATCCTGCTGCCCAGCAGCCTGCAGATGTTGAAATTTGGCTCCAGGTTCAACCAGAGCTTGGCGGAGATCCAGCTGCCCAGCATCCTGCAGACGTTGACGTTTGGATGGAACTTCAACCAGAGTTTGGTGGGGATCCAGCTGCCCAGCACCTTACAGACGTTGACGTTTGGCCACAATTTCAACCAGAGCTTGGCGGAAATCCAGTTCCCCAACACCCTTCAGACGTTGACGTTTCCATGGGACTTCAACCAGAATTTGGCGGGGATCCAGTTGCCCAGCAGCTTGCAGACGTTGACGTTTGGCTCCGACTTCAACCAGAGCTTGGCGGGGATCCAGCTGCCTAGCAGCCTGCAGACGTTGACGTTTGGCTCCAACTTCAACTAGAGCTTGGCGGAGATCTAGTTCCCCAGCGGCCTGTAGACGTTGACGTTTGGATGGGCCTTCAACCAGAGTTTGGCGGGGATCCAGCTGCCCAACACCATTCAGACATTGACGTTTGGCAACGAGTTTAACCAAAGCTTGGCGGGGATCCAGCTGCCCAGCACCCTGAAGACGTTGACGTTTGGTGACGTTTGACGACTAGTTCACTCCAAAGTACAAGACGCGCTATAATTAGCTAGCGTGGACCAGACTGTGGAACCCTGCCCCGGTCGACCCCCGCGATTATAGCACAACTCTCTACGACCTCAAGGAGTACATGGAGATCCTCACCAACATCTCCACATCAACCTCTTCGACTTCCAGCTCGTCCACGTCAACTTCATCAACGCCAACTTCGGCCACATCTACGTCAACCAGCAGCAGGGTTTAGGGTTTAGGGTTTAGGGTTTAAGGTTGCACGTCAGGAAGATCTTCAACGAGGACAACTTCCCCCTCACTGAGAACATCAGCAACCTCGCCAAGTCCCGGAACAACCCTCTTCCTCCACACCATCGACGGCAACTTCCCAGGTGACGGAGATGTTCATGTGCATCCCCGGCATGCTCAAAAAAGTCGTTGCACCTTTGCTTCAGAGCCACGCCAGGGCCTCTCCAGTGCAATCCCAACCTCCTGCCCCAACCTCCTGTTGACCAACACCAAGTGGACGCCTTCGTCACACACCGCGCCAGAAGTCGCAGCAGAACCTCCTACGAGCCCAGCCCAGCATTCCCCAGGAGCTCCAGATCTACGCGACACATGCACCTTTCCCGGTCACCCCACCGCCCTGTCCCCAACACCCCCACTACGACGAGCAGAACCCGCCGACCACATGAGGAGGACATCAACGTGATCAGCGCCATCCCAGCAACCAGTACCATTTTAACTCGTTGGTCAATTTGTTTTCACCAAAAACGATTCCTGCTCTATTTCACCTACCTCCGACGCTTGGCTTGGAGTGAGCAAAAGAATGGAGACCAAGTGCGAGCCCAGTTCCTTCACGCATCATGATAAGCTTCATTCATCTACCCTAAACCCCAAGACCCATGCCACCGACGAGGCAGGACCACGAGTATCGGCGCCAACCTAACACCCGCAATATCCCGAACCCAACATGTGGAGCCACGTACTGGACTTCCTGACCGGTCCCTTCCACGTGATCTTCATGGATGAACACGAACTAGACATGGAGCACCTACGTAGAAAACCACGCCACGTCATGGAACCCTTCTACAAAAGGTACAACTACATCGATGACACGTACCACATGGTGCCATCATACTACACGGAGAAGTTCGCCGTCCACAAAGTCCTGGACCCATCATACTTCAAGGAGTATGAAGGATGGTACATCAATGTCAACAACGCCATCACCTACACGGCACTGAGACAAACGACGCCACCCGACAGCTTCAAGGACATGTACATCTCCACCAGTACCAGAGCTTGGAGAATGTGGCCTTGACCAGAAGCTCGCAGTCTTTGCCACAGTACTTCGAGGCGGGCAACAACACGACGATTTCAACCAAAGCTTGAAGAAATTTACCTTGCCTACCACCTTGCGGTCCCTGAGCTTGACATCCACTACATCAACCTCTTCGACTTCCAGTTCGTCCACGTCAACTTCATCAACGCCAACTTCGGCCACATCTACGTCATCCAGCAGCAGGGTTTAGGGTTTAGGGTTTAGGGTTTAAGGTTTGCATCTTCGACTTCGACGTCCTCGAGCACCAGCTCATCCAGCTAGACGTTGTCAACTTCTACATCCACAAGCAGCACCGGCACCAGCACGTCGAGCGCCTGGAGCACCTAAAACGAGCAGCACGACTACGCCATCTGTGACCCTAAACCCTAAACCCTAACCCCGAAACCCCGTTCCAGCAGCAGTACGACATCCACGACGTCGTCAACTTCTAAACCCGCGGTCCCAGAGCTTCAGACACGATTTCCTCCAGAGCTTGGGCAATGTGGGGATACTCGGCAACTAGCACACCATGAGCTTGGACAATGTGGCTCCAACCAGAGCTTGGAGAATGTGGCCTTGCCCAGAAGCTCGCAGTCTTTGCCACAGTACTTCGAGGCGGGCAACAACACGACGACCCCATTCCCCAACCCTCCCCATCCTCCACGACTTGGATTGAGTGCACCAGCAAGCGCCATAACCCCTTCCCCGCTGCATCCCCATCCTCCAACCCCCGAAGACGAGCTGGATCAACCCTCGCCCCGAAAGGGGTGTGTGTGGCACACCGCTGTACATGCGGGTTCGTGAACAAGCAGGAACATTTTTGAGCACATCAACAAGTTGTCGTTTGAAAACCAGCAGGGGGCCGAGGAGAGTGTGGACTGGGGTGTGGGGGTCCTCGGCCAACGAAGACGCCCCCACGCCCCACCCACACTCTGTGTAAACGTACCTGCGCTTCAACATTTCTTTTCGTTGTGCATGATGCATGGGTGAACACTTTTGGTGACAACGCAGCTTTTCCAACATGATTCTGCATGAAGCATGGATGAATTCTTTGAGCTTGACATCATCGCAGCTCCAGACCTACGGTGCACGTACGCCAGTCCTGATCACCCCGCTGCAGCACCCCCAAGACCCCCTCCACTACAAGACCCCGGCATTCATGACATGTCACACCTTTGCAGCTGAACAGACCCCTCCAGCACCGGCTACCGCTACATGAACGGGATCATGCACGACATTGCCCACATCACTCAGATCCGAGCATGTCCAGCACGACCATGTCTTCCAGTAGCAGTACAACATCCACTACATCGACCTCTTCGACATCCAGTTCGTCCACGTTAACTTCATCAACGTCTACTTCAGCCACATCTACGTTATCCAGCGGAGGGTTTAGGGTTTAGGGTTTAGGGTTTAAAACCTCGACCTCGACGTCATCGAGCACCAGCTCATCAAGCTAGACATCGTCGACTTCTACGTCCGCAAGCAGCACCGGCAAACCCTTGCCCTAAACCCTAAACCCCAAACCCTAACAGCACGTCGAGCGCCTCGAGTACCTTGAACGAGTTCAGCGTGTTCATTGCTTTGCTTAGGGTGATATATCATATAAAGCTTCATTCGTGACCCCTCTACCTCATCATCATGGACGTTCGCCTCGGCAGCTTGCTTGAGCATGTCCTTCTCCAGCAGATCTCCAACTACATGAATATGTGGAGCACTAAAACAAAAAGTGTGTGTGTGTGTGCGTGGTGTGTGTGTGGTGTGTGTGTGTGTGTGTGTGTGTGTGTGTGTGTGTGTGTGTGTGTGTGTGTGTGTGTGTGTGTGTGTGTGTGGGTGTGTGTGTGTGTGTGTGGGTGTGTGGGTGTGTGTGTGTGGGTGTGGGTGTGTGTGGGTGTGTGTGTGTGGGTGTGGGTGTGGGTGTGGGTGTGGGTGTGGGTGTGTGGGTGTGGGTGTGGGTGTGGGTGTGTGTGTGTGTGTGTGTGTGTGTGTGTGTGTGTGTGTGTGTGTGTGTGTGTGTGTGTGTGTGTGTGTGTGTGTGTGTGTGTGGTGTGTGTGTGTGTGTGTGTGTGTGTGTGTGTGTGTGTGTGTGTGTGTGTGTGTGTGTGTGTGTGTGTGTGTGTGTGTGTGTGTGTGTGTGTGCTTTTGTGGTGGCTTTAGCGCCATGGAATTTGCAGCTGTGGGTTGCAGGAGCAGTTTTGAACCCATTTTTGGGGTCCCAATTTTGGGCCCATTTTGGGGTCATAATTTGGGACCCAAGCATGTAAAACAATGCAAAGACCTCCTCTCTTTCTGCCAACAAGTAGGTCCAATTTTGGAAGCTTTTTTGGGCCCTGTTTTCGGGCCCCCCAATTTTAGGGAATTGCTGCTCCATTTTTGTCCACAGACAGCACGCCTGCAACGACAGCTGTCGTGTTGAGCTGAAGTAGAATCTCTTGTGGAGGTGGTCTGTGTGTTCGCAGCCCGTGAATTGTTGTCCTTGTTGCTGCTGGTTGCGGCTGCAACAGTAATTGGGATTGGGCTAGGGCATTAAGGGCTGAACTAAGTTGCGAAGTGCACGCAGAAAGGCGTTGCTCGGCTTGGCTGCCGAGCAAGCCTGGGAGCTCTTGGGCTTGGAGCTGGTTGTGCTGGTGGATCACGAGGTCTTGCATGAAACGTACGTCCCACAAGATCGAGGGCAGTCGTGCTTCCACTGGGAGTTGTTCGACTGGGCAAGAGGCCCCTGTGCTGTAAAGGAACTCCGAAGGCGGCCTCTGAGCCGTAGGCAGGGCTGTCACCGAAGCTGCTGTGCATCGCGAAGGTGTAGGCGGCGAGGAGGTCGGGCATCCAGCGGGAGCATACTCAGTTGGTGTCCCTGTGCTGTAGAGGAACTCCGAAGGCGGCCTCTGAGCCGTGGGCAGGGCTGTCACCGAAGCTGCTGGGCATCGCAAAGGTGTAGGCGGCGAAGAGGTCGGGCATCCAGTGGGAGCATGCGCAGTTGGTGGGCCCTCAGGCAAAATGTGCACGATATTGGGGCCCGGCGGGCTCTCAAGCGCATCGTGTGGAAACGCAGAGCGTTGCCAAAGAGCGATGCGCCGTTGATGCAAGTGAAGTGGATCAGCTGTTGCCAGCTGCGGCAGTAGGCCTCATCAGAGGCATCTTGAGCTGTCCAAATAGGCATGGGACTGTTCGAGGCCATGGGCGCGGGCGATTCTCTGGGCAAGGCAGAGAGAGAACACCGGGCTTACCGGGGCCTGGAGCCTCTAGAAAAGCAATTAGGGGCGTAGCGGCCTCGAAAAAAAGCTCACGATCTATGCACGGCCCCAACTCGGGCTAGGTCAGGGCCAGCTGAGCCAAGAGTCAGCTGGGCAGGGGCGAACATGGGTGGTCATGATTCGTGCGTGTCAAAACACCTGGGACAACAAAAAACCCAGTGCCAACGTGGATCAACCTGCAATTCATCATGCATCGGAGCCAACAGTGGCAGACCTTCGCCCAGCCGTGCAGGAAGAGCCGTCAGATCTGGCAACTGAGAATGCGGCAAAGTCCAAGCCGATCGTGGAATCCACACCCAGCGTGGAGATGGAGATGAGTGAGGTGGAGTGTGACATCATCGTGGACAGGATGGTTCAGGTTGCGAAGACCGCGGCAAGAGATTTGGGGTCACAAGCGAACAGCTCCTGGATGCCATGCAGATGACCTGGCTCCCGGCGCTGGAGCAGAAACTTTGGCGTACAACGGAGACATGTCTCTTGTGCTCACACAACCCCGGCAGCCTGAGGGCCTGGCAGCGGCACCTGCTCACGACTTCCCACTCCAGGATTGCCAATGAGGCAAAGATGACGTGGTACCACCTCTACTTGGTCATGAGCATACATGATGATAGAATGCACCCCGGCCTCTCTATCATGTTTGTTGCAAGTGCATATATTGAATCACGTTGCGTGTGCCATGCATCCTCACCTACGCCACAATCAGGCGCCGCCGGACAGGGAGCTCGACATCACAAACAAGTTCGAATGAACCCAGCATTGTGTCGCAGAATGCAGCTCTGCTCTTCAAGCAGCTGGTTGATGACCTTCAGGGGGCGCAATGACGCCCAGTTTCGGTCTCTCTTAGGGAGGCATGCCCGGCAAAGGCCTGAGGTACTTGGAACACCAGACCTCCCGCTCAAGCATCAGTTGCCGACGCTGATCTCTGCGTGCACGGATAAACAGAGTAGAACCATCCAAGGAGAGCCAAGAATGCATCACCACGACTTCAAGACACCAGTCACTTCAAGTCCTGACAAGTCACGATGGAGAACGCGCAGATGGAAAGTACGAAAGTGGCCTCGCAGGTCGCGTACGACACGTCGGGGGCGAGGGTTGCGACAGCTGCCCCACTGTCGCGGGAGCCTGTTCACAGACTCCACTACGAAGGCTTCAGGGCGAAGCAAGGGGCCAGACACCAACTACAAGCGAGCGACTCAGATTTTCCCTCATTGTTCCCAGGAGCTGTGTTGCGGAGAACTGTACGCGCATTACCAGTAATAGGCTTTGTGCACAGGTGTCAACAAATGGGAGTCGCGGCCACCGCTGTCCCGCACCACGGAGGTGGCTCATCTCATGGATGGACTGCCAAGAGGGCTTACCGTAGAGCCAGACAAAGAGCCAGCGCTGTAGGTGCCTAGGATGAGGGTCAACGGCACACTGCCGATACCCTGGGGGCCATTGCCACCACACCGACAACGCCAGCTCAGTGCTTGTCCAATCGGTTACGCATTTGTTCGCACAATGTTGGCATGCTATCTACGGATGCACATGATGAATTGATGTCATGGTTGCAAATTAATCAACACCAGTATGATGTGATTTGCATTCAAGAAACGGGATGGTCCCTGGAACACCTGTATTTGAGTGGGCCGTGGTGCGTGATTAGCTCGGGACTCTCGGCGGATAGGAACAGCGGAGTCATGGTGCTCGTTGCTCGACGACTTCTTCCATCCGACCGCGTCCGATGTGCGGCAATAATCCCGGGAAGAATCCTCCACGTCAAACTTGAATTCTACAATCACCATGTTGATGTCATCAATGTGTATCAACATCCTTGGAACACAGCGGTCACCGCGTCCAAGGTTCTGCATAATAGAGACCAAATTTGACCAAAACCATACCATTGGACAAATGGCGGTGAGGAACACACTGCTTGTCTGCGGAGACTTTAACACCCCTTTCAGCTTGTCAGGAAGAGTGAGCTCGGGCATCCTTCAGACCCAAAAATCAGGCTTTTTGAATGGGGTGGCAGACATTTGTTGCATGGCTCCATTCCATGCAAAGTACACCAGCCAGCCCCCCCAGCCAAACATGCTCACGCACGCTAAGACCTCTTAAATGCAGCGCAAAACAATTCGCAACCACACCGGGGAACATCGCCAGCAAGGTCTCAAATTGCAGGGCCTGTGAAAAGTTTACACTTTCCTTGGTGTGCTTAGTTGTTGGCAGTACAGAAACTGTCTTACAGTTGCATGTCTGAGCGAGAGCTTTGTTTTGGCATGGCAAGAACTTGTTTTGGCATGTTTTGGCATGGCATGACGTTTGGTTCAGTTCCCTGTGATGAGTGTTGAAAGCACTGAGCTTGCTTTGCAAAGCCTTGAAGCAGTGCGTGTGAAGCTCTGAGGGACAGACCTTTGCAGTTACTCACTCCGTGTGCATGCCCACGTCGTTCGTACCGTTACGTGTGCGTTGGGAACCTGACTGAGGCATGGTGAGTGCATGCTGTTGGTTTTGAGACAGACTTGAAGTCCTGAAGCAATCCCCAAAGGTTTTGCATGTTTCTTTTGCTTTCCTCCTTTGTGTAGCAAAGTTGAGATGGAATTTGCAAGCCTTGAGACCTGAGCTCTTGGAGAGAGCTTTCTGCTGACATGGACAGTCATGCTGAACACTACGGTGTTTGGCTCAAGTGCGACTTGCGAAAAGAACTGCGCGAGTGCTCTGCTTTTCACATGGTAGCGGAGCCGCCGGAACTAGTCTGGGGCTCGTAGAACGCCATGGCCGCGCCTTTGTCTCAGCCCACAGGGCAGAGTCCCCTAGCGAGTCCAGCAGGCTCCGTAGCCGCTGAGATTCCTGTGCCACCAGAGACAACGCAGCAGGAAGAAGAGTTGCTGTTTGGTACTGGCCAGCCTGGTGGTCAGCAGACAGCTGGAGGCAACCCTTTTCAGGGTCTTGGAACTGCAGCAGCAACTCCTGCTGTTCCGACTGTCCAAGAACGCATGCTGGAGATGCTTGCGAATATGGTGCAACAGCAGCAAGAGCAGACGAAGCAGACGCAACAAATGCTCTCTGCCATGCTGCGAAGAATGGACTTGGAAGACGAGAGGCGTTTCAAGGCCGAGCGTGAACGTGAGGAAGAAGCAAAGAAAGAAGCAGTTCCAGTCGCGAACCGTGACCCGTTTGCAACTTCGGGAACAGCATCGGCAAGTAGCAGTTCAGGGCCGAAGCCGGCTGGAAGCGGTGGGATGGCGTCCAACCGTGCAGACAAATACCTGCCACAGCTGCCTGTCATAGCCCATCAAGAGATGGGTAGAGACAGGATGCGAGAAATCGAGGCTTGGCATGGTTTCTTGGAGACGCTGAGTTCATGGTTGGCGCTGCAAGATGAGGCCTACGTGAACAATCTTCGACTCTGCATAGGTGTAAAGGACGAGATCCAACAGGACCGTTTGCCAGCTGACACCGCAGCACGGTCAGCGAAGCTGTTTTACCTGCTGTCGCAAAGTTTGGCCAAGTGGGAACGTGGTTTGGAGTTGCTTCGAAGCTGCAGCAAGAGACAGAACATGTCTGCGACCGGCTACGAGGCAGTTCGCACCATCCACATGAACTACTCGATAGTGTCCCGAATGGAGGCGGTCTACGTGCGAGAGGCATGCATGAAGATCCATGCTAAGTGCGGCCACCTCAAGAAGCCCATGGACATCATCCGACATTTAGAGGATGGCATCGCCAAGGCAGAAGTGAAGCTGAGCAACTTTCCAGAGCTCAAGCTTACAGAAGCCGACCGTTGTTCCTTGCTGCAGGCCGTGTCGCACCAGGCGCGGCAGTATGTAGCCCTTCACGGAAATGCCCAGTCTTGGGGGGAGCTCACAAAGAGCCTCAAGTACTTCGAGGAACAGTTGAGGATGTGTGAGCCCATCCCGACTTCATCGTCTCGGTCCATGAACGATGATATCCTTTGTGACTATTGCGGTCGAAAAGGCCACAAAAAGGATAAGTGTTGGGCTAGGGAAGGGCGTCGGCTGGCTTACAGAAGAAAACCTGGAATAATTAATTTTTACAAAATTTCTGAAAAGATTTCTGAAAAAAACTCTGACTCCAAAAACATTTCTGGAAAAAAGTCTGAAATATTTTCGCGGTAGAAAAATATCAGACTTTTTTTCAGAAATTCCGAATCCCCGCTCCAGTGGCTGGAAAATCAGAAAAACCATGGTATATACAGCATATTTCTGAATTATTTTCTGATTTTTTTCTGAATTCTGATCTCCCCGCCCCCCCCGCCCCCCCAACCCCTGGACCCTGGAGGGGGACATGTCAAAAAAAACAAAAAAAGTGCTGTGTGTACCATGCTTTTCTGACTTTCCATGCCCCATGGCGGGCATCCGGACCAGAATTTTTTCAGAAATTTCTGGGCATCCGGAACGGGGAGGGGAAATCAGAAAAGGCATGGTATATACAGCATATTTCTGAATTATTTCTGATTTTTTTCTGAATTCTGATCTCCCGCTCCTAGGGGAGCATTTTCAGAAACAATCATAATTCACCCCGAAGCAAATTCAGAAAATGAATCAGAGATTTTTCATAGACCAGAAAAATAATCAGAAACTTTTTCAGAAATATTTCAGAAATTCAGATCCGCATTTGCTTGATAAGCCAGAGGTGCCAGTTACTATGTTGGGCTCTGATGCAGGACAGGAAGTGCTTTCGTCATCGTGCCGACGAAGTTATGCAGGGACAAGCCGAAAGTACTTCTCGGCCCCTGGCTTGTGCAAAACGGCCCCATTGAGGGAAGCCGATGCGTTGAGCAATTTGCCAAGAGGGCTCCACAGAATGGCGCTGCTTTATCTCTGGCTCATGCAAGGGATGAGCGACGGGGGCCTCCTCTGCTCTGGGAGCATGGGGTCGTGCCGACGGCGCTCTGATGCAGGACAGGAAGTGCTCTCGACATCGTGCCTACAGTGCTGTGCAAGGGTCCATCCAAAGCCGAAAGTACTTCTCGGCCCCTGGCTTGTGCAAAACGGCCCCATTGTGGGTAGCCGATGCGTTGCGCAATTTGCCAAGAGGCCGCTCTGCAGAATGGCGCCGCTTTATTTCTGGGTCATGCATGGGATGAGCAACGGGGGCCTCCTTTGTTCTCGGAACATGGGGTCGTGCCCGACGGCGCTCTGATGCAGGACAGGAAGTGTTATCGTCAAAGTGGAGCTTGCTGTGGGTGTCAGCCAAACACAAAAGAGCCGGCCCGGTCCCAAGTCCGGGGTACGCAGATATCTCTACAGCCTGTTCAAGATTATACATCTAGTTGGGTCTGCGTATGGTGTGAGGGTTCCGGTCCTGTCCGCAGGGGCCGGGGGAAGCGACATGCAACAACCCTGAACAGCTTTCAAGCGCTGAAGCAATGCGGAACACAGCATATATATGGGCAACGTGGGCAAGATCCCACCCAAGGTCGTGTGACTGTCGTTATGACTGTGCCCTTAGTCTTGATGCTTGGGCATTTGTGTGTGCCGACTCTTCGGCCACAGGAGTTCCAATCAGGATACGACAATGTATGGAATTGCTCTGATGTCCAAACTCATGGAGCTCTCACCTTCGAACGCAATAGCTGGAAGGAAATGTGGCGACATTCGTTGTGGACTGTTCGCTCCTGCTCCCCACCTAGCCCTTGGGAATCTGTGGGTTGGCCCGTGGCTAGTTCGGACAATGAGGCAACTTGCGCGATGCGACGAGTCACTGTAGTTCCGAACTCTCCATGGAGGTCCTCAACTGATTGCTTCTGAGTGCGATACATCATTGAGCTGACCACGTTGTTTTGCACCTGTGCTTGTATAGTGCATGTACTGACCGTGGGTGTGATTGGTGGTTGCTTGGCTATTCGTAGCGGATCACCTGCCTTTTTTCTCATGTGGAAACGGAAATCCGTTGCGCTCTTGAATCTTGAAGCGCCGCTGCAAGGCAGTGCCACTAGGCTGTACGCTAAGCTGTGGATCGAGACTGCGGCTGCGACTGGAATGGAATGGAATAGTAGTAGTAGTAGTGCCGCACGGTTCACAGCAGTTGGGAAGTCAACCAGCCTCCAGGCCGAACGCGCAAGAGCTCAGCAACAGGCCCTGCCTTCGCAGAAGCTTAAGGATTCTGCCTTTGCCTGAGCCATTTTGCCATTGGAGCTACGAGTCGACTCTGCTGTGAACCGCCGGGTCCCAATTCCCGGGCCTCACGCACACCGACAACAACGAGTTTGCAGAGGTAAGCGGTAGGGTTTCCACTGTTCCGCGAGGTGGAAGGAGTACCCTCTTTAGTGACTTCATCATCTATGTTTCTGGAGGGGAAAAACAAGCGGATGGCGAGCCGAACGCGCCTCAGTACATTTCTCCTGCCTACACTTTTCCATTTACAAAAGGTTCTGCAGCACAAAGACATCCTTGGAGCAGTGCAACATTGGTCGACTTCAGAGCCTGGTTGCTATGCAAGCAGTATCAGTGCTGAGGCCTTTTGTGCTTCAAGCAGCTTCCCCGGGATGATCCACTCAGAGATCACTGCAATCCTTTTCTGTGCAGTTTATGCGAAGTGGCAGCTTCTTCTCCGAGACACTCATGCTCAAAAGCCGCTTCGCAGACAAGTACGTGACTGGCCACGACACGCCCCCTCCCCCCCCCAGTTCGAGCTACGTATTGCTTTGGATACTGTTGAAAGGGATTGCAGCGCAGCTGACATGCTGCTTGCTCCGGGGAAAACGTCAAACGTTGGTGAGGATGAGAAGTCTCCGATAAGGTTGTACGGACTTGCAGCACAGCTGCCAAACACAAAGCTATCCAACGGCCTTCAGCACGACGTAATCCTCCCAATGCTGGCCCCGCTGAGCACCCTTGTGTCTTTGTGGCCCAGACGGGGCGCCGGGCCGGTCTTGTCTACAGGACAAGGTGCAGGTTGGGACACTGCAACCACAGTTCTGAATGCTGGCCCCAACATGTCACCAACGCCTAGTCTTGCAGCGGGGTGCGAGAGCCGGGACTCGCTCTTGTGGCGAGGAGCAGGTTCGCCCTCTAGCAGTTTCTGCACTATATGGTACGGCTCCACGACACGGCTGGGCACAGACTTTCTGATGAGCGATATGCCGCTGCCGCAACACAGTTGTGAGCATCCAAGGACACAGTCCTTCACGGCCTTTACCGGCTGAACGTCTTACGGCCCTCCGCTGGTTGTCGTGAGTTACCTAGTGTGGGACGCCACTAGACGGGAACTCAGGGTGTCGGCCCATCCGGGTACGGCCCACCGGCACCAGTGCGTGAGTATC
Source organism: Symbiodinium natans (assembly GCA_905221605.1). Taxonomy (NCBI): domain Eukaryota; class Dinophyceae; order Suessiales; family Symbiodiniaceae; genus Symbiodinium; species Symbiodinium natans. The sequence continues at coordinate 447,735 of CAJNDS010002198.1, read as the reverse complement.
GGACGCGATGACTCACATTTAGGGTGACGGAGACAGTCAAAAGCGAGTGAGTCTGAGCTGGGCCTTAGGCAGTTTCAGTTATCATTTGAAGCCGATTTGCGAGCCTGATGTTTCTACAGCTTTGTACAGCCAGCTCAAGCAGGCCTCATTTTAAACTCTATTCCTTGTAGGCATTTCCTTTCCCTTCTCTGAGGCATCGGCAAGTCCAAGGATGCGCTTGCCTTGTGTTCTTTTCTTTTCTTGTTATCGTACGTTCGTGGCAGAGGTAGCAGCCTGGGCCTAGGAGCTTTAGGTTCGTCCATTGCTCTTCAAAGGGCTGAGGTAGGTAGCTGCGATTATCGCAGTGCAGTCCCCCCGCGCCCGCTCCAACGCCTAAGTACGAGATGTTCTGCGTGGTCTGAGGTTGGCGCTTGACAAAATTCGGAACTTCCAGAAAGTCCGCAAAGTGTGGACGCGTTTCTATGGTGAGCAGGATGCGGCCAATTGGGCACAAACTTCCACGGCGCTGCTTCTAGACCCTACGGATTTCAGCAACAACCTGTTGGCCAGGGAGCGGTGGCCTTTCTTTGAGAAGCTGGCCGTGTATGCAAATCACACCCTCGACCGTTTGCATCATCTTGAGCGGGGAGTTCCTGATGTGTTGATTGGTTTGTTTCGCCCACAGCCAGACATCTGGGTGCAGATGCCCTTCGTGCCTCGGAAGGGCTCTTTTCTCCTCGGCGGGGAAGGGCAGAACGTAGAAGAGGCGCAGCCGCGAGCTGAACTGCACAGGCCTGTTTGTCCACTACATGACATGGACATCATTGCGCACATGCTGCATGGCATGCTGGTGGCCAGGCGCTTTGCCCTTTTGGAGGCAGGCAAAGGCGCTGCAAATATCAGCAGCGATGAGCTTCAAAAGATGATCTTCGCCGATGCTCTGCACGAACTAGAGCAATGCGTGAACACGGCGTATGGCACTACAACCTGGAGCCCCTCCTCGGAGTCTTAAGCAAGTCGGTGGTTCTCATCTTGCCGGTGGCAGCGGCCGTTTCAAGTCGGGTTCGAGGATGCCAACTCAGAGATGATACCGGGAGTTCATGTCTCGGAACAAAGCAGCCCGTACTGGCACCGCCAGCACCTTCCACGGATGACCGCCTACAGCGCTTGAGCGCTAGCGACGAGGGACTGAATGGTCTTAACAGTTTTGCAGTTTTGCAGTTGTCACATGGCGGCTTTAGTTTACACTTGTTTTCGATGAGGAAGACAGTGCTCCAAAATGATCTGCTTGTGAGCAACAGCAAGCTTCACCACGGCATGTTCAAAGCATGTTACCATGATATTGTCAGGCAGCATGGAGACCATAGACATCATGGAGATCATCATTACGAACTTTGTACACCCCAAACCCTAACGCCGCTACTAACGCCTAAATCCTGACGATCTTCGGGGTTATGTCCGATCTTGAACCTTCCCCAGCCCCCAAGCAAGTCCCATAACATGACTGGTGAGGTGAGCACAGGCACCGGCACAATCTTGTGGAGTGGTTGAGGGGGCAGCAGTTGGGTTGTAAGCAATCTCGCATGCGCAGGGTTCTGTGGAGCCCTAGAGCTTTAGAAATTTCCAGAGTGTGTCGGTTTACACTTGTTTCGGCGGTTCATCCACGGGCACGCTTTCCAAGTCATGAACACACTGTCAACAAGGGATAGAAGCAGACAAGGTGCATGAATCTTGTAAGGGTTTTATGGTGTGTGAAAAGCGGTGTTCATGACAGGTGAAAATCCTTATTATAATGAGTCATTAAGGCAGTAAAACCCGTACTATGAAGAGAACAGAATTTGAATGGGTCTTGTGATGCAAGCACGAAGTCCATTGAAATAATGTGAACGAAATATGAGGCCCTTGTGTACGTATTGTTTGGTATTTTGGGAATCTAAACATTTAGAAGTTACATCAGATTCGTTTTGCTTTCTTATTAATAGTTCTTGGTGATTATTCTTTGCTCTGCAAGTCGAATCCGCAGTTTGCATGTTGAACATCTCCTGACCAGGCTCGAGGCCCACGATTTACATTTTGCAGTACTGTAGACTCTTGTTTGGCCATGTTCAGCTCAGTGTCGCCATGGTCCTTTTGTTCCGCTCAGACGACGACCCCGTTGATGTGCCACGCGGCGGCGCTCCGTGACGCCAAGGAGGCAGACCCATGGGGCGCAGCGCTCTTCCCGATGTACGTGGTTGCAGCAGAGGCCGTGCTCAGCATGACGGAGATCAAGCCGCACGAGACGCTCCTCTTGGATCGCGTAGTCAAGGACTTCCAGCACTGCGAGGGGAATGCGATGTTCGTGTCACACCAGTGGGCCGGCTCCCAGCATCCCGATCCGAGTTTCAAGCAGTTCAAGGTTCTCCAGAAAGCATTGAGGAACATGGCAAAGGCACCGGTGGTTTCCGCCAATATCGGCCTCGAGTTATACGCGAACACGCAGCCCCACGACGCAGGAGATCTGTCCAAGGCGATCTTTATTTGGTATGACTACTTCTCGATCCCCCAGGCAGACCCCACGTCGCGAGGGCTAGCGATCAGTAGCATTCCCAGCTACGTGAGGCGGGGCATTCCCAAAGTTCGGGGCTCAGCGCGACTGTCTCTGCTGTGTTTTTGGGGTTGCTCTCGATCTAGGGTTTCCGACCCCGTGCAGGCGATGCCGATTCTTCGTCATCTTGTGCCCACACATCTATCACCACGAGCAGCGGACGTTGCTGAACAAGGCCACGTGGAAAAGCCGCGGATGGTGCAGACTCGCACCTCAGTGCAACGTGAGGAGGTTTACTCCTAAACTGTAAGCCCCAACCCTGAATCTACGCAGTCATCGCACCAGCATGGGAAAGCCCGAACACTTGAATGCGAAGCTAACCTAAAAACCCTAAAGCACGAAGACACAAAACATCATCATCCCCGAAGAGGCCTAAGCCCTAAGCTGCTTAAGCCCAAAAACCCTGCGCACCAACCCACTAGCCAGAATCCCTATGGACCCCGCAGCCCAAATCCTGAACCTTAAGCCGTAAGCCCTAAAGCACTAACCCACCAACCATAATTAGGATTTAGGATTTAGGGTTTAGGGTTTAGGGTTTAGGGTTTAAGGTAATGCCCCCAAACAAGGAACAGGCCGCTTGGGCGTTGAGCGCATCGGCCGAGGAGGAAGAGGTGCCGAAGGGAGCAAAAGGGACTCCCCCCGCCCAAACCCCAGATTGGGACCTGAAGTATTTAAACCCTAAGCCGTGAACCCTCAACCCTTGGGTTTAGGGTTTAGGGTTTAGGGTTTGGGGTTTAGGGTTTAGGGTTTTGGATTTTGGGTTGAGGGTTTAGGGTTCAACCCCTTGTGATTACACGGCAAGGTCTGCCCGATTGAGATACAAAGCTCCACGCAGCAGGCCTTGGTGGCCTTTCGGCTAGCAGTCCATTCCCCCGCGCAAATATTGATGGGGCTGGGGTTCAGGGCTTAGGCTTTTTAAGGTTTAGGGTTTAGGGTTTAGGGTTTAGGGTTTAGGGTTTAGGGTTTAGGCCTTAGGGCTTCATTTAAAAGCCATGATCATGCCACAACATACTGAAATGGGATTACTTGTTGGTAGAGGGGCGTGGGTGGGTAATCAAGCGGTGCAAGGGACAACCGTAGTTGAGAGCTGCCATCTTGCCAGCATCTGAGGATTCGTGGGATTGGACCCGTGCGCCAGTGGGTACCGTGGGCTGGATCTTAGAGTCGTAAGCCTAAGCCCTAAACCCTAAACCCTAAATCCCAAACCCTAAACCCGAAACCCTAAACCCTAAACCCTAAACCCTAAACAACCCTAAACCCTAAACCCTAAACCCAAACCCTAGACCCTAAACACTACACCCGGCATCCTTTGAGCCCTCAGCCAGATTTCAAAAACAGGTGATGGGCAGTTCTCTTTGGCCTCCGATCGCGGGAAGCTGGCCCCGGTCTTCGAGGGGATGCTTCGAAGGAAGTTGAACTTCCACCTCGCCCGTGGCCTGGTGGCCCACTAGAGGGTTTAGGGTTTAGGGTTTAGGGTGTGGGGTGTAGCGTTCAGGGTTTAGGGCTTTCCTGTTTTGGGTTTCGGGTCGAAGGTGTGGGGGCTTGGGGCTGTTTAGGGCTTAGGTGCCCGAAGCCTAAAACCAAAGCCCAAAACCTAAGAAAATGTGCGCCTGTCCCAAACTGCTTCCCCCCCATAAGTAACCGACAAAGTAAGCACAAAAGATCAAATCAAGCCCTGGAACGCCAGATGCCTCAATCATCCCGAAGATCTGCACCCTAAACCCCTAAACCCCAAAACCCTAACGCCCTAGAATGTCCTGAAGCTCCAAACTTCCGACCCTCCCCTAACTCCCAGGTGGTGAGCTCCACGATTATCGCATACTCCTCAACTCACAGCGGATTCACCTCCGAGGCCTCCCCATCGATCGAAGCTCATCTTTCATATTGCTTTGCAGGGATGTGTGGGATTTAGGGTTTAGGCTTAGGGTATGGGGGTTTAGGGTTTAGGGTTTAGGGTTTTGGGGATGTTTGGGAGTTTGGGTTTAGGGTGAAACCCCTGAACACAAACCTTACACCCTATAAACCCTACTCCCCGAAACTCGCCCTCTTCTGCCCCCACAGCCTCGAAAATGCCTGGATCCTGCCCCGCTTATGCGAAAGCCTTCCTAAACCCTAAACCTCAAACCCTAAACCCTAAACTTTAAACCCTAAACCCTAAATCATGAAGCCTTAACTGGCCTAAACGCTTCCCTCCAACACCTCCGTCAAATGCTAGGAATTGTGGATGTAGTGCCCGGCTTCCAATGCGATTTTCAAGATCCGGCCGCCTATGACCTGGCGCTCTTCATGCACTTGATGCTGGGCCAAGAACCATCATGTGGGGTTCAGGGTTTAGGGTTGAGGGTTGGGGGTTTAGGGTTTGAGGTTTGGGATTTAGGGTTTCGGAGAGGTTCCCAGCGGCACCTGATAGGAACCCGAACATTTAAGGTTTCAGGGCTTGGGGGGGTAGGGTTCGGGTTTATGGAGACTCCAGTATCCCCTTAAATCAGTTGATGATGTTCTCATCTCGGATTTGTAATCATCATTGTTCTGAATGAGGGGAAGTTCTCAATCAACAAAATATAGAAGAGGGATGAATGTTGGAGGGCTGAAAGGAGTAGGGGTTAGGGTGTAAGGTTAAGGTTTAGAGTTAGGTGACAGGGACACTGTTCTGCAGACCTGGCACTCTCGCTACACCTGCGGGTTACATGCACCTGCAATCAGGGCAAAATCCATCTGGGGTTCAGTGTGACTTTCGATGGCTAGCAGAGTTCCGTGGGAATGTTGTTCTCTGTGGGGCTTTACTGTAACTTTAGATCCTTCGCCTTTTTGGGTTTATTGGGTTTCTTAATACGAAAAATTTAGTTTACCCTCCTAAGTGCAGCCAAGCGTTCTGCTTGAAGGAATACGCTGCAAAACCAAAAAGTCCGAAGCGTCATTTGTTTAGCAGCCCCAGCTAGGCTAAGCCCTAAGCCCTAAGCCCTAAGACCTAAGCCCTAATCCCTAAGCCCTAAGCCCTAAACCCAAAACCCTAGGCCCTAAACCCGAAACCCTAAACCTTAAACCCTAAACCCTAAACCCTAAACCCAGCAAGGAATGGCTTCCAAGAGGTGACGGCTCCTCGACTGCTCAAGCTTCGGCCTTATGCTTTAGGGTTTAGGGTTCAGGGTTCCTAAGAAAGGTTGGGTTTAGGGTTTAGGGTTTAGGGTTTAGGGTTTGGGGTTCAGGGTTTAGGGTTTAGGGTTTAGGGTTTAGGGTCTAGGGTTTAGGGGTTCAGGGCTTAGGGTTTAGGGTTTAGGGTTTAGGGTCGAATCAGCCACGGCAATAGTAACTCTACTAATAACCCCACTTCTCACGACGCATGAACCTGCAAGAGGGGTTTATGAAGGCCTGCTTCGAGCCTTTGGGTTGTTTGTGCCTTTGAAAGGGGGTTGAGGGTGGCCAAACCTGGTTTAGGGTTCGGGGTTGATGGGGCAGTTTGGTGAAGTGATCCCTAGACCTAAGCCCTAAGCCCTAAGCCCTAAGCCCTAAGCCCTAAGCCCTAAGCCCTAAGCCCTAAGCCCTAAGCCCTAAGCCCTAAGCCCTAAGCCCTAAGCCCTAAGCCCTAAGCCCTAAGCCCTAAGCCCTAAGCCCTAAACCCTAAGACCCAAAGCAGTGCGAAGGGCGGGGTCCGCAGGAGCGCACGGCGGAAGGGTGGACGCCGATTTGCTTCGCTGCGCTGGACGGGAGCCCTATGCTCATCGCCAGTCTCCTTGAACACGGTGGGCCAGGGGTTTAGGGTTTAGGGTTTAGGGTTTAGGGTTGAGGGTTGAGGGTTTAGGGTTTAGGGTTGAGGGTTGAGGGTTGAGGGTTTAGGAGGGGGGCTACCCTAAACCCTCAACTTGCAACCCGAAATCCGAAGCCCCAAGCTTTGAACTGTTGGATCTGGTTTAGCGTCCATGTATTGGGTGTGTTGGGAGTTTTGGTACTTCTTGGCTTCGCACAGGCGATCTGTATTTCTAGCGAGAGGTTGTTTAGAGTTTGGGTCCAAGGGAGGTGTCTGAAAGAGCTTGATGGCAGGGCACATGAGGGTGGAAGGGGCATGAGTGGGTTCCCTTTCCGGGAGTGTGCCCTAAACCCTAAACTCTAAACCCTCCTAAACCCTAAACCCGAAGCCCTAAGCCCTAAGCCCTAAACCCTAAACCCTAAACCCTAAACCCTAAACCCTAAACCCTAATGAGGTCCTTAATGGGGGGCGGCCTCATGGGGGAACAGGACCAGGGAACCTTTAGGGATCCTCACAGAGCCTTCCAGAACATTGGGGGTTACCTTTCTAAACCCCCCCCTCCCTTAAGGACCTTAGAGCTGCGGTTTAGGGTTTAGGGTTTAGGGTTTAGGGTTTAGGGTTTAGGGTTTAGGGTTTAGGGTTTAGGGTTTAGGGTTATCCCCTAAACTTAACACCCGAAACCCTAAACCCTACGTGGCTTTCTTGTAAGAAGACCCAGTCGCCCAGCAGCATCCCACATACGAAGTTGCAGAGAGTGCAGAGAGGGGTCTGCGCTATAGTCTCGGAGTTTAGAGTTATGGTTTTAGGGTTCTTGAAGCTTCCCTGCGAGAAGTTTTGGTGCCCTAAACCCTAAACCCTAAACCCTAAACCCTAAACCCTAAACCCTAAACCCTAAACCCTAAACCCTAAACCCTAAACCCTAAACCCTAAACCCTAAACCCTAAACCCTAAACCCTAAACCCTAAACCCTAAACCCTAAACCCTAAACCCTAAACCCTAAACCCTAAACCCTAAACCCTAAACCCTAAACCGTGCTAGCCTGTTCACTTCCAGGTGCGGACATGAACGATGTGATTTTAAAGGAGGACCCCCTCTACCACTTCATGCCCCGGACGGGTGTGCCGCATATGTGCGCGTTCCCAGCTTTAACTGAAGCAGCGCTTTTATCAGAAGGCTTTTTGGGAAAGTGTGTGCGGGGGCCTTAGGCTCGAAATAGGTTTCGGCACCAGCTAGCCCTAAGCCCGAGACAGGGGAGATTCGTTGGTAGAGGGGGCTCGATTGAGGGTTGACCGAAGCTGAAAAGTCCCAATATTTCAGGTTCCTGGGACACAACGAAGCCCTTCGCTTGCTCATTGAGTGCAAGGCCGACTTAGCGCGGAAGGTCTCTCGGTTGCAGTGCGGTGTTGGGTTTGCAGTTAGGGTCCTAAACCGAATCGTAAACCCCAAACCCTATAAGGTGTGGGGTTGAAGGCATAAGGTTTGGGTTAAAGGATTCGGACAACAGGTGGATTGAGACTTAGGTTGGAATCTTGGCACTTGGTCTGCGGAGTTACCCGAAACCCTACACCACAAACCATAAACCCTAAACCCTAAACCCTAAACCCTAAACCCTAAACCCTAAACCCTAAACCCTAAACCCTAAACCCTACACCTTATGTCTTTTTTTGTAATGGTTTTGTTGTGCAGGGCTTTGGTTTTGCACTTTGAGAAGGATAGGGTCGGACTCAGTCTTTTGGCGGCCCTTGTGGACGCACGCTCGATGAGCTTCCTGAGTTTCAGCACTGAAAATTCTGGGGTTCCAGGAGGGCGGCTCTGCTCTCAGTCCTCAATACTGGTGCTAGGGTTTAGGGTTTAGGGTTTAGGGTTTAGGGTTTAGGGTTTAGGGTTTCGGGTTGAGGGTTTAGGGTTTAGGGTTTACCTGGCATGAGCAATCAAGGATTCTATCAATGCCACTCCAATGCACTGGGCGGCGATCGGCAGCAATCTGGACGGTATTGACATTCTCCTGTGCCTCAGCTGCCTGAAGCGTTAGACAGCAAATATTCCTTCCAGGATCCCACCCTAAACCCTAAACCCTAAACCCTAAACCCTAAACCCTAAACCCTAAACCCTAAACCCTAAACCCTAAACCCTAAACCCTAAACCCTAAACCCTAAACCCTAAACCCTAAACCCTAAACCCTAAACCCTAAACCCTAAACCCTAAACCCTAAACCTTGCACTCCTTAATGCAGGGCTCTGGGGCTTCATCATGGGCTGACAGAAGAGCACTAGATGGTCGACTTCATCTGGCAAGTATCTAGCAGGGGCACAGATGATGTACATGTGGCCCGCGAATTGCCCCTTTTACAAAATGACACGTGGGAACAGACTGCTAGTGTAAGGAGGAACATCCCAAGAAGACACCTTAGGTTATCTGGGCACCCCCCTGTTATGAAGCCCGAAACTGAAGACCCATAGTCGGAGGTTCATGATACTTATTAGCCAAGTGTAACTGTACTTAAAACTGAACTTTTCCAACAGACTAGGGCACTTCAGGGGCCGTTGTAAGTACAGTTATAATTGGTTAATAAGTACCACGAACCTCCAAGTACTCTGGACCCTAAACCCTAAACCCTAAACCCTAAACCCTAAACCCTAAACCCTAAACCCTAAACCCTAAACCCTAAACCCTACACCCTACACCCTACACCCTACACCCTAAACCCTACTGAGGAATGCCGGCTGCAGCTGCTTGGAGCCCAATCTGCTGGGACACTCCCCCTTCGAGTTGACCTGTATGTCGGGATCAACAGGGTGCATGAGAGAGCTGCTTCTTGGCTGGAAGGTTTAGGGTTTAGGGGTTTAGGGTTTAGGGTTTAGGGTTTAGGGGTTTGGGGTTTGGGGTTTAGGGTTTAGGGGTGATGCAGGTTGCCGTATGTCACGAAGCGCACGATCTCACTGGGGCTTCATGCGACCTTCATTCACGGCGGAAGCTCCGCCCCGATGGTGAAAGCACTGCCCTTTGGAATGGAGTTAGGGTTTAGGGTTTAGGGTTTAGGGTTTAGGGTTTAGGGTTTAGGGCTTAGGGCTTAGGGCTTACCAGGTGTAGGAGGCTTATCCTTGGTGTTGTCCAAAGGACTTTCCTCTTTAAGCCCTAAACCCTAAACCCTCAGCCCTTAGCCCTCTTTTTATTGCAACAGGAAGCTCGGTCGGCATGTAAGGATCGAAGCGAACGCAGATGTGAACCTGGGATGCTGTTGAGTCAAGCTCTGTTGTTGTTGAAGAGCCCAAGTGAAGGTAACCTCAAGCGCGAAAGCCCAGATCCTTGAACCCCGTGCCTGTTTCTCTGCCTCCCTAAAATAAACACCCACCAAAAGAGGCTTCCCCTCACTAATTCCTGACTTCTGGACCTTGGGTGTTTGGGGGTTGGTGCTTCGGGGTTCAGGGCTTCGGGTCCCTGGATTTCAGAATTTAAGAGGGGGGGGGGGTCTGTTTGGGCAATGCCGTGTTCGTGCCTGTGCCCCCAGCACGCGAGACTTCCGCAAGAGGGCACTGCGACAAGTGCCCGCCTCAAAATGCCATAACCCTGGTTATCGGAACCCCAAGATACCGCATGTTGATGACATGGCAAACCACTGCAGACCCACGAACCGCTTGAAATGCTTCGAGATCGTGTTTCCCCTTGGTTTATTGAAAGAACTAGGAAGTCTTGATTTGTGCTACGTTGACGCATCTTTTGTTGCAAGTCTGGCAGGGTCCAGTGCCCTGCATGAGAAGGAACCATCAGCAAGACGTTCCCTTCTTCAGCGTCCTTGGCGTGATCTTCGCGGCTTTGAGCATGAAGCATCGCCTGAACTTGTCTCAGAACTCCATGCTCAGCAACTATGCCTACCATCAGTATGATGCCACGCCCCTGATGTGCAGCATCCTAAGCGGCTGCTTCGAGGCAACCTTGGTGTTGCTGGCAGCAGGTGCAAGAACCGACCTTCAGAACGCGCGCGGGCAGACCGCCGAGGACTTTGCAAAGGACGTGGTGGCTCCAGACCACATCGTCTCGGCTCTGGTGGAAGCTACCGGGAGCCCCCCACTGGGCGAGAATTGCATTCGAGAGGACTGGTGGAATGAGACCATGATACGGCCCACCCTTTCCTGCCGCAGCCAGTGACTGCAGCTTGGCAGTTTTGGAAGCCATTCAGCTCATGTGGATCAGCTTGCCTGTGTTGTGAGTCATGTGGTGTTTGACCGCCTTTTCCTCAAAACAGGCTGAACACATTTCGGTTTAACGAGCCACCAGATTGCGAGATGTGCAGCCTAAAGCCTAAAGCCTAAAGCCTAAAGCCTAAAGCCTAAAGCCTAAAGCCTAAAGCCTAAAGCCTAAAGCCTAAAGCCTAAAGCCTAAAGCCTAAAGCCTAAAGCCTAAAGCCTAAAGCCTAAAGCCTAAACCCTAAACTTCCAATTTTTGAACAGCCCTTGAACTCCGAATTTTCTTGCATCCCTTAAAGGGATGCAGCGGTCTCCTGGAGGCCGCGAGTTACTGACCAAAGAGCATTCCAATTCCAATCATCTCGTCATTTTTGCAAAAGTATTCTCATGTTCTGAAAACAGAACTTAGCATTCTGGGTTCCTGCTGCCTGAAGCAAACTTAGCATGGGTTTAGGGTTTAGGGTTTAGGGTTTAGGGTTTAGGGTTTAGGGTTTAGGGTTTAGGGTTTAGGGTTTAGGGTTTAGGGTTTAGGGTTTAGGGTTTAGGGTTTAGGGTTTAGGGAGCCGGGCAACTTGGCATAGAAGGGTTTTGTAGCAGAGAGCAAAACAGGAACCCGGAAGCATTTTATCAAGGCAGAGAACTTCTGCATTTTTGGCTGTGAGGGCCTCTGGCTTGGCTGGTTGAGTTCTTTAAGGCTCAAAACCCTAGGGTTTAGGGTTTAGGGTTTAGGGCTGCACATGGCCACGCCTGCAAAGCCTTCACGAGCATTTAAACTTCTCTGGTGCAGCATAGGGAGTCGCGGAGCGTCCACAAGGGCATCTCACACTTTAGGGTTTAGGGTTTAGGGTTCAGGGTTAAGGTGATTCGAGAACACTTGCTGTCCAAGTTCTTTGTCGTCCGCGATTCCTTGACGTATAGGATGCCGGATACAAAAAGCCACGTGTGGCCCTGGAGTTCCCAGCGGAGCTGGAAGCACCACTTTGTCCCTCAACCCCAAACGCAGAGTACCCTAAACCTAAACCCTAAAACCCAAAACCCAAAACCCTAAACCCCTAAACCCCTAAACCCCTAAACCCCTAAACCCCTAAACCCCTAAACCCCTAAACCCCTAAACCCCTAAACCCCTAATTAAACCCCTAATTAAACCCCTAATTAAACCCCTAATTAAACCCCTAATTAAACCCCTAATTAAACCCCTAATTAAACCCCTAATTAAACCCCTAAATAAACCCCTAAATAAACCCCTAAATAAACCCCTAAATAAACCCCTAAATAAACCCCTAAATAAACCCCTAAACCCCTAAACCCCTAAACCCCTAAACCCCTAAACCCCTAAACCCCTAAACCCCTAAACCCCTAAACCCCTAAACCCCTAACCCCCTAACCCCCTAAACCCCTAAACCCCTAAACCCCTAAACCCCTAAACCCCTAAACCCCTAAACCCCTAAACCCCTAAACCCCTAAACCCCTAAACCCCTAGCCCTGACTTCCCCCAGCGTCGCGAGCACGTGCAAGTCAACCAGGGAGATCCCTAGCGTCGAAGTGCCCACCTGCAAGCTGCAGGCTGAGGCTACTAGGGTGCTAGGGTACTGGGTTTTGGAGATTTAGGGTTACTAGGGTATGTGGGGTATTTGGGTTCAGGGGTACGAAGGTCGAGGGTATTAGGGTGCACCAGTTGGCTGCAGTGTGGGTGCAGTTCACGTTTAGGGATATGCAGCGGGTTCCTTGGCACATGGACACCCAGACCAGGCTGTTGCGAAGCACAGCTGGCCAAGACCGGGCGGATAAAAGCAGCTTTACCATGGGGGATGGATCTACAGGACTTTTTTAGGAAATTATCGGACCATCTTCCAGCCTGAGCAAAGCAATGCCATTTTCCACTGACTTGCCTTAGTTGACTAGGCCACAACATGCTTGGACGAGTGTTGCGACAGACTGCATGTTCCTTAGTGCTGGTGAATTGCGCAGGCCAAGAATCCCCCAGAGGCTGACATATTAACCTGAGTCATGCACGTGCGCTTGCGGATTTTTTTTTGCAGTTTTCGATGCCAGAGAGGTTCGAAATTCCTCACCCCCTATTCCCTCACTTTGAACGAGCGATGCCTCTTGTCAAGGGCATGCTCTCTTCCCAGAAATCGGGTGCACGCAGTCGCGCGGTAGGAGCATGCAATGCAGAGACGCGCAACCTGAACCTTCAACCCTCAACCCCTCAAGAAAGCCCTGAACCTCCTGGTGAGGTGAAGGCTTGAGGTTATGGTTTCGCGTTTCCTAGAGAGCACGGTTTAGGCTTGAATTCTTGTTTGTGGCCGTGGCTGGAAGTTCTGACATGTGCCTTCCCTTGATGCCGTCCCCCCTCCATTGCATCGTGCTATCGCTGCCTTCAAACCCGGGTTTAGGGTTTAGGGTTTAGGGTTTAGGGTTTAGGGTTTAGGGTGCTTGACTACTCTACACGAACCCCCAGCATTCAGCGAGCCTGGCGACTTGTGACCTTTCGTGCCATGTAGAGATGCGAGCGTCATGGCCGCGCCAGTCCGACGTGTGTTGGCGTTAAGTTACGCAGGGGGGATCTCAGGGCTTTGGGATGTATGTTGTTCAGGATTTCGGGCTTAGGGGTTGAGGGTTCTTAGGGTTTTATTGGTTTAGAGTTCAGGGTTCTTCCCTAAACCCTAAACCCTAAACCCTAAACCCTAAACCCTAAACCCTAAACCCTAAACCCTAAACCCTAAACCCTAAACCCTAAACCCTAAACCCCGCAGCGCGACGCCAGGCGTGGCTTCGGCAACATGGTGCATCCCAATGCGGTGGTGGCGCGACGAGCCGAGCGGGCTGCATTTAGACTAGTTCTCATACCGCGCCCGAAGCCCTAAACCCTAAACCCTAAACCCTAAACCCTAATCCCTGAACCCTAAACCCTAAACCCGAAACCCTAAACCCTATGTGTGCAAAGGTTGGGGCTTTCTTCCTACCTAAACCCCAAGGATTTGGGGTTTAGGGTTTAGGGTTCCGTGTTTGAGAGCCATCAACGTGTAAAGTCAGGGCAGCTGTCGGAGGGGGGAGCTAGAGTACCAGATAGCAGGGCTCCATGCGGGGTATGTATGGGTACTTAAAGGACCCCGAAATCCCTGATCCTCGAGCCCCCTTCAGGCGCCCAAACTGTGAGGCCCCTAAACGCCCCCAAACCTAGACCCTAAAACCACTTAAACCATCTAACTCCTCTAAAACTTTAAACGCTAAACCATCTCAACCGTCTAATAGATCGCAACCTGGCAAGGAGCTCGCGCGCCAGGAGACCGGTGCGGGAGGGAAGACGACCCAGCAGTGAGCTTTCTCAAAGTTTCAGGGTTCGCTACTTCAAGCCCTATACCCTAAGCCCCAAACCTTAAACCCTAAACCCTGGAAATCTAAAGGCTCAGTCTTGGAAGTTTTGGGGTTTGTTCCTTCAGGCAACTGGTTTGAGCAACCAACATGCAAAACCCTGGTAAGGGTCCTTAGAGGAGTCCTTCTTGCTTTAGGGTTCAGGGTTTATGCTTAGAGGCCCGAAAAATCCCAAAGCTTACTCCAAACCCCCTTAGCAGCCCGTGAGAAGCTCTTGCTCGGTTTTCTGGCTTAAAAAATGGGGTAGACACCTTTAGCCAGACATGCGGGTTGACCGAGATATCCCTCAGGGTTTAGGGCATCCTTAAAACCCTAAACCCTAAACCCTAAACCCTAAACCCTAAACCCTAAACCCTAAACCCTAAACCCTAAACCCTAAACCCTAAACCCTAAACCCTAAACCCGAAACCCGAAACCCTAAACCCTAAACCCTAAACCCTAAACTAAAAGTACCAGGCCTCCCTGAACGCCCCACATGCGGAAGGGGCATAGCCCAGTCTTGATGGCAAGAGTATGTCGGTGAAGGTTTCGGGTTTGGGGGGCTAGGTTTTAACCTTCAACTTTCTAAAGCCGACGAGTCCAAATCCCGCGTCTGCACTCCAAAAGCCTCCACGCCACCCCTCACCACCAAAACAGTGCCGCAAACCCCTAAACCCCTAAACGTCCTTAAAACCCTAAACCCCTAAGCCCCTAAACCCCGAAAACGCGAACCCTCTAAGCCACTAAACCCCTAGCCCTAAAACCCCTAATTCTAAACCCCTAAATTCCTCACCCCTAAGTACCCCTAACCCGAAACTAAAGTCCCCAAGTCTGCCTTTGCTTCTGGGCGCGGAGCGGTCCCTCGTGGCGCCATGCCGTCCATCCGCGAGGCGCTGGCGCCCAGCAGGCCCAGCCGTTCTGGGCTGCGGGACGCTGGGGCTCAAACCTGGAAAGCTTGGGTTTCGGGATTGTTTTGGGGGAACGCTTCGCTGAGTGTGCCCTAGAAGATCGCCTTCCGTTCGGGGTTCAAGGTTTCTTGGGTCAAGTCCGAGGTGGTCTTCCTGGACTTGGATGGCGTGCTGAACCGCACGAAGGCTGCGACGCACATCCGCCTCGATGAGGACCTTCTGTGGCGGTTCAGAGCTCCCTGGCCGAGCTCAGAGTTGGGGCTTTAGGGTGTAGGGTTTAGGGTTTAGGGTTCAGGGTTCAGGGTTTAGGGTTTAGGATTTAGGGTTTAGGCTTTAGGGCTTTAGGGCTTGAGGGCTTAGGGCTTTAGGGTTGGGTTTCGGTTCCTCGGATCAAGTGCAGAGGCTTGTTACGGACCCGGAAGTCAGAGACCTGGCACAACCGCTGATCTCGTAACCTTTCGCAGTGTTCGGCCCGAGGTGCAAGGTGGAAAAAGGGGGATCCTCGTTTAGGGTTTAGGGTTTAGGGTTTAGGGTTTAGGGTTTAGGGTTCTAGTTTCCAGGTGATCGGTTTGACAAAGAAAAGCTTTCACAAGGTTGGGGCGCTTCATCCGCTTCCAGGGCCGAGGGGTCTTTGTCTTTCCGGAGCAGATCCTTCTGGGATAGAGACATCCGCGTGAGGGCGTCGTGGTGTTGTGTCGGTCATCCTGCCTTCCGGTCTTTCATGTGTGTGTAGAGGGGTTTTGCAGAACTGATGTCTCATCTGTCTCAAAAAGGAAGGCCCCATAGAAGAGTAGCTCTCTATGGGCTCACCAAATCCTACCATGAGCCCTGCTTTCTCTGGGAACTCTTGTCATCAAAGCCCTGCCGCGACTTAGGATCTCCTCCAGCGAGGGGGGGAGGACGTGCACATAGTGCTTTCAACATACTGGCCGGGCCCTGAGAGGCCTTCGGTGGTTTGAGTAGGAGCCCTGGAGACCATTCCATTCGTGGGTGTAGAGTGAAGGGTCTAGAACTCAGCATGGCTCGCGTACTCAACTGACAGAAATCCAAGACGAGCAGCCGTTTGCAACCGATGTCACACTCCGTGCCTTAGAGCAAGCGGTTTTCACCACCAAAACTCCAAACCCCCCAGTCCCCAACTCTAGCTATGATGAACTGGGATCCCTGATGGACCCCTGCCTGTCCCCCCCTGGCGGCAGTCAGCACAACACGGCTTCATGATGAACCCCCCATCCTGCTGTTCCCGAGTTGCCTGGGGGCTCCTAGTCCGTGCCCTCTTTCTACCCAGGCGCCGGTTCACAGACTACATCTCCTACGTCTTGTCCAGGCAAGGGCCCATGAACCCAAGAAAGCCCAAAAGCCGAGACCCTCGAAGACAATAGGCCCCTAACGGCTTCGAACCCTGCACCTTCAGCCCCTGCAACCTCAAGCCCGAACACCCGAGGTGACGAAGGCCTGGGATCCCGAAGCCCTAAACCCCAGGCTTAGGGTTCCGGAAGGTACATAAAAGGAACTCCTGAAGGTGTAGGTCTAGCTGGTGATTACCTTGGTTGGGGTTCTTCTTACCCTACTTTGTCTGCCTCCGAACCCCAAAACCCTCAACCCCAAGCCCTAAACCTTAAACCCCAAAACCCTCAATGCCGCGCCAGCAAAGCGTTAAAGCTTGTGAGAGGTACGGCATCGCCGAGGCTTGGTGTGGGTGGGACCTGAAAAGCCCCAAGCCCTAAACTCAATAAACAAAAGGGTTTAGGGTTTAGTGTTTAGGACACATATTCAGGGATTCTAAGGTTGAGGATTTCGGGTTCGGGTGAGGGTACGATGTCAGGTCCCCCATCTCCTCAAAGTCAAGCTCGGAGCGTTTCGCTGCCAGTTGGGGTTTACGACCATAGGGGACCCCTTAATAAAGGCCCCCAAGTAGTGGGATTCCCTTATCATCAGGACCCCAATATGGTACCCCTATTTTCGTGGACCTCCAGAGGTCGTAAGAGTTAAGCTTCTGAGGCTGCCTTCAGGAAAGGCCCCCGATCAAATCAACTGTGTTGCCTTTTCCGGCGGCTCCGCGTGAACTTTTCATGAGCTGGTGCTGGATCATGGGGTTTCAAGGCTTGTTGGGCTTGAGGCCAAGATGATCTTCAGGGACCTTCCACCTCGACCCTCGACCTCAATTCTGTGTATAGCCGCCCTTAATCCGAGGACTCCCGACCTTAAACCCTAGAACCCTAAACCCCAAACCTCCAAACCTCGTCCCTAAAGCCCTAAGAAGCCCAAAATCTTCGCTGACAACAGGAGCGCGTGTTGGGCCGCACCCCAGGCCAGGGCCACCTGGCGGGGAGTTGCGCCGACGACAAGGCTGGGCCTATGTGAGCGCCCATGTGAGACAGGGAAGGGAGGGGGGGGTTCGGGGAGGTTAGGGGGTGTTAGGTGGTGTTTAGGGGTGTGAGGGTTTGGGGGTTCACGGGTTCTAGGGTTCTAGGGTTCTCGGGATGAGGCTTCCGGTCGGGGTTTTCAGGGTTTAGGGACTAGGGTTCAAGGGGGTTTGGGGTTTAGGGATCAGGGTTCAAAGGGGTTTGGGGTGTACCTTCTTGGGTCCTCATGAGGGGGATCCTTCCCAGACCTAGAACTGATTCTGGCTTTCAAGGCCGGTTTTCACAGGATGTTAGTGGTTTCAGAGGCTTGAGGGCTTTGGTTTTTAGGTGGAGCTGCATGTTTGTCTTCGAGGTTCGGCTTAAGTGGCGCACGTGATGCCTGTGGTTTGACGTCAGCCCCGGTGCTAGGAAGAGAGGGCCAGCATAGAGAAGGGAGGTACCAGGTGCGACGCTCTCAACACAGGCTGCACTTCTGTTTGGGTGTTTGAGTTGAAGATTGAAGTTTGCCATGCCCAGCTTTTGTGCAGCCTTAAACCGAGTTCCAGGTCGTAAGCTCCGAAAATCGTAAACTCCTGAGATCCTTAAATCCCCAAACCCGCCCTTGAGCGGTGTGTGGTGGCCCTCGCGAGGTCTACGAAAGCCGCAGTCAGGAGATCTGCGCCTGGCTTCAGGACGGATCTCCTGATCATGCCCCCCCCCCCCCCAAACATGGGGGCGCGCGTGCGTGTGTGCGTTGTCAAGACTTCAGGAGCACCCCGAGGTTGCGGGCTACGTCATCCTGGACGATCGCGATACCGCGGGCCAGACAACTCCAGCTCGAGGGTTCATGGCTTAGGGTTAAGGGTTCAGGGTTTAGGGTTTAGGTGCTAGAGTTTACGGTTCAGGGTTGTAGGGGCTATTCTTGACGGAATGTGCCTAGAAGTGTGGCTGTGCAGAACATGCATGCAGGGCATGACCGCGCAACCCGGTGTTCAAGAATAAAGGTTTTGGATTGGGATGTTCCCCCCTTATATGACCAGTGTCTAAACTCACTTGTTTACAAGCCATGACGACTTTGCCACCTTCGACATTAAAAGGAGTCGGCATGTTCTGAAACTCTGTGATCTGACACCTTGCCAAGTCACAGCAAGTCCCAAAACTCCAAAACTTGGGATGTTCCCCCTTATAATAACCGTCCTGAGTAGGGACTCTAGTACCCCTATATAATCCCTATTAAGGATATGTACCAAGGACATCATTATGGGATTTCGATACGTCCTCAAATGCAGGCATACAGCCTTGATTATTAGATGCAAAAGGCGGATTCACTATATCATTGCATTTGAGTAAGCATATACAATTTTGTCGCAGCTATTCCAGTTCGAATGTATCAACTGTAGCAGCATCAAAGCGCAGAGAATGTTTCCACAAGAATGTTTTCCGAAAGTGCATAGCTTCTTCAGTGGGTTTAGGCCTAGGCCTAAACTCAAAATTTTACTTGCATGACCTTCTGGAACCCTAAGGCCTAAACCCCAAAGCCTAAACCCCATAAGCCCTAAACCCTAAATCCTAAACCCCATAAGCCCCAAACCCTATATCCTAAGGTTTAAGCTGTGAATTATGGAGCCTCTAGTGTGGCACCTTGCAAGGGCTTGGGGGATACACACGTTATGGATGTCTCATGTCATCCATGTTTTCGTGGGCTAGGGTTCAGGGTTTAGGGTTTAGGGTTTAGGGTTTAGGGTTAAATGTATGGTCAACTGGTACTCCTATTTTGGGAACCAAGTGCAGGGTTTCGGGATGCCTTTTGCCAGGCCAGGGAGTGTTGAAGCCACACTTCGTGCACTGCAGGCGCGAGGGACTCGGGGTGGAGGGACTTGCTGTAACCAGGGTTTTGGCCCACAATCCACAGTGCCCTTAGCTACGTCTGTTGGGAATGACGAACGGGGGGGGGGGAGGGGGCAGTGGGTGGGTGGGGGCTGTTCGGGCGGTGGGTGGGGTTGAGGGGTTAGCGAATCCCAACCCTTCCTGTACCCTAAAATCCTTAAACCCTAAACCCTGAACTCTAAAGTCCTTAGTCCTAAACCTTAGAGCCCTGACCCCTAGGAGCGACTTGGGTCTCACCGCGGACGACGTGGAGAAGGCCTACAACCTCACTCCAACAACCTAACCTTACACGCCTTGCAATATAGGGGTTGGAATAATTTCTTATGGTCCCTTTGTAATTCTACTATGATAACCCCGACAGTGCGGTGTGTTTTGAGTTGTCTCATAGTATAAAACAAAGAGACCCACCACATAATGCATAAAGGTCCTTGCCACAAACCCCCGCATAGTGTGGCATTTTCTTGAGCCATTGGGATTCAACTGCCGTTTCCACTTGCAGGGTTCAGGTTTTCAGGATTTCGGGCCCCAAGGAAGATTTCAAGCCTACGGCCGGGGTCTCAGGGCTTTTGGGTTTAGGGTTTAGGGTAGTTTAGGGTTTAGGGTTTAGGGTTTAGGGCCATTGAGGAGTGGTTGAGGATACATTTGAGCACCTAAACCTAGACCCCAAACCCTACGAAAACTTTGAGATCCCAAATCCCCTCTTCGCCCCCCCCCCCCCCCCCCCCCCCCCCCAAAAAATAAAAGGTAGGTACAAGCCCAAAGTCATACCTTTCAGGTCTTCGTCAAGTCTTAATCAGTTTGCTATAGTGTGCTTCGCTGCTGTTTGGGAGCGAGCTGTGCTGTGCTCGGGGATTGAGGGCAAACCCCAAAAAAGCCCGAAGCCTTAAACCCCTAATCCATAAACCCGAGAACCCTCACAAGCCACCGGAAAAACCCTAAAGAATTCTAAAGAGCCATCAAATAACCTACTCCCCAAGCAAAAACAACCCTATACACCCCCAAAAAAACCGCCCAAAAAGCCCTGTAATCCCTCAGAACCCCCAACCCCAACCCGATAAGTCCCTAAGAACCCCCCCCCCCCCCCCTCGCAAAAAACAAACAAGCCTACCTCAACCTCCCCAGGGAACCCCCACACAAAGTAAACCCCAAGTGGCCGGCTCTGGAGACCCTAAACCCTAAACCCTAAACCCTAAACCCTAAACCCTAAACCCTAAACCCTAACCCTAAACCCTAAACACTAAACCCTAAACCCCCTAAGAAGCAGGCTCTGGAGATCCTGAAGCTTCCCCGCTTCGATCTCCCGGCGCCTCTCTCGGGCGGTTCAGGGCTTCCAGGGCCGCTGAGATTGTTTTTGTTAGGGTTTAGGGTTTAGGGTTTAGGGTTTAGGGTTTAGGGTTTAGGGTTTAAGGTTTAGGGTTTAGGTTTCGGGCTGGTGATGCAGTAGGGTGCTTTGCGAGACCGCCCAAACACAACTCTCGCAGCCAGTGATGTTTCTGGACATCAAGCTTAAAGTTCAAATTATCCTTCCGGCTATTCAAGGGCAAAGGGCCTTTCGAATCGAAACATCCAGGCAAGAAGCGTAGCCAGGGGGGGGGGGGTATCCGTTTTGGGGTTTGCTATAATTGCCCGGAGTGTGGTCTTTTGGTTAGGGGTACCGAGAGCGTATCCTTTCTCGTTTCTGACCAGGGGGAGGATTCGGGGCTAAAACCCCAAAACCCAAAACCCAAAACCCCAAACCCAAAACCCAAAACCCTAAACCCTAAACCCGAAGCCTTAAACCTTAAACCCTAAACCCTAAACCCTAAACCCTTATTTGGGTTGCACCTAAACAAATCCTGGGGTCAACAGCCTCCACTCCAAGGATCTCGAGCCCATCTGAGCGCCGGTCGCCGATGAAAAAAGTGCTTCCGTTTGCTCGAGCTAGGCTTGCAAGTTGAGGGTGAAGGGTGGTAGAGGTTAGGGTTTAGGGTTTAGGGTTTAGGGTTTAGGGTTTAGGGTTTAGGGTGCGGGGGTGTAGGCTTCAGGGTGCAGGGGGTAGCTTTTCGCAATTGTACCCAAGCAGGGTATGAACATGATCCTAGTAGATCCTAGGATCCCTCCACAACGTCCCACCTAGGCCCAGAGCCCGAAACCCTGAAACCCTAAGCCCCCTAAGACTCGAACCCTGGGATCCTAGAGCCACCAGAGCCCCCAAGCCCTAAACGCTAAAGAGACCTGGAGCCTCAACCCTCAATCCGCTGAACTTCGAAGCCTGAATTTGGACCCTAAACCCTAAACCCTAAACCTTAAACCCTAGACCATAATAGCCCTAAACCCTAAACCTTAAACCCTAAACCCTAAACCCGAAACCCGAAACTCTAAACCCTGAACCAACCCTTAAACCCTCACCAAGCCCTTCGACTCTGAAGCGTGGAAAACCCATGTGCCGGGGAGGAGCAGTTGCGGCTGCAGCGCCTTGCTGAGGCCCGAGAGGGCTTTGGGGGGGTTTGGGGTTTAGGGTTTAGGGAGAGGGTTTAGGGTGAAGGGTTTAGGGTTTAGGGTTTAGGGCCGTTTAGGGTTTAGGGTTCAGGGTTTAGGGTTTAGGGTTTAGGGGCGCTGGGTATTCTCTAAACTTGAAACTCCAACGTCTACGGCCGGAACTCTACACTCTAGGAGCTCCAGGCCGTTTACGCTTCTTGGGGTTTGGGGTTTAACGGCCTTCGGGTTTTTGGGTTTAAGGGGCTTGTGAAGCCCTAAATGCCAAGCCCCTTAAAAAACCCTAAACCCGCAGAAGCCTGAAAGGCCTGAAGCCCCAAAGCTCGGGTTTACGGTCAGGGCTCTCTAAGCCCCAAACCCTGCAAAAGCTTTTGTTCTTAACCCTCCCAAAATCCTCGAACCCTAGAGGCGCGAACCCCAGAGTCCTGAACCCTAGAACCCAGACCCTAAACCTCGAACCCTAGTACACCCGAGAACCGCCCTAAACCCTAGAATCCTAGAACCCTAAGCCTTGAAGCCTAGACCTCAAACCCTAGAACCCAAACCCTAAACCCTAAACCCGAAACCCTAAACCCTAAACCCTAAACCCTAAACCCTAAACCCTAAACCCTAAACCAGAAGCCCGAAACCCTGAACCCTAAACCCGAAATTCTGGACAGGTCAAGACCTCTCCCCAGGTCCTTAGCAGCCGCGCCCTACGGCCGAGTGGCGGGGCCCAGTTCAGGGTTTCGGGTTTGGGTTTGGGGTGGTTCAGGGTTGAGGGCTAGGGTTTAGGGTTGAGGGTTTCGGGTTTTGGGTTTGGTGCTTGGGGTTTACGTGGTTTAGGGTTAGGGTTTGGGGCTTGGGGCTTGGGGTTGAGGGTGGTTTAGGTTTAGGGTTTAGGGCTAGGGTTTTGGGTGTTGGGCTTGGGGCTTGGGGTTTGGGGCTTGGGGTGGTTTAGAGTTTGGGGCTCAGGGGTAGAAGTTCTGGTTGAGGGATGGGGTTTGGGGTTTGGTGTTGCGGTTTGGGGTTTGGGGTGTGGGGTTTGGGGTTTTTTGGGGTTTGGGGTTTGGGGTTTGGGGGTTTGGGGTTCGGGGTTTGCTTTTAGGGTATGGAGTTTGGGGTTATAAGTTCTTGTTTGACCCTAAACCCCTAGCCTTAAAAGGCTTCAACCCTAAAAGTGACTCTAACACAAAGCCTTCAGCCCGAGAACAGCAACTTATTCACCTAAACCCTAAACACCTTGAACCCTAAAACCCTAAGCCCCCTAAACCCAAAACCCTAAAACCCTGACCCTTAAAACCCCGAAACCCTAGAACCCTAAAACCCCGAAACCCTCAACCCTAGAACCTGGACCCTAGACCCTAGACCCTAGACCCTAAACCCTAAACCCTAAACCCTAAACCCCAAACCCTAAACCCTAAACCCTAAACCCTAACCCAAGTAAGTTCCCAGGATTTCTTCCCAAACCTCTAGAAGCCCTAAGGCCCCGTAAAGCCGTGCGATCCAAGGCTCGGCCAGCCGAGCCCGCCCGGAGAGCGGCCGGCGCAGGTTAGGGCTTGGGGTTTAAGGTTGAGGGTTTAGGGTTTAGGGTTTAAGGTGTAGGGTTTAGTTTTTAGGGTTTACGGTTTAGGGTTTAGTTAGGGTTTAGGGTTTAGGGTTCTTCTTATTCTTCTTGTTCTTGCGTTGCTTGTTGCTCCAAATGGTCCTGAGTTTCCTGTTGCTCTTATTGTTCGTTGCTGTTTTTTTTTTTTTTTCTGCGTATTTTTGAGTTGCTCGTTGTTCTTGTTGTTTATTCTTGTTCGTATTTGTTGCCCTTGTTCTTGATCTTCTTCTTGTTCTTGCTCTTGTGCTTCTTGTGGTGTTTTCCATTTTTTCGGGGATGGGGGTGGGTTGGGGTTAGGCGTTGAGGGCTTTTAGGGGTTTTCGGTTTGAGGCTTTGAGGGTAAGAGTGAGTCGCTTTGGAGTTGGTTCTCGTGTCCATCTGAACCTGGTGGGTTTGGGTCCCAATTTTGGGTGCTTCGGATTTAGGAGTTAGGGCATTTTATGGGTTTTGAATTTAGGGATAGAGCAAACATTCATGCCAGTTCGGCTTGAAAGACGGGCACTGCGCCCCATCTGCCGCAGGCATCTTGCGAGGAAACTTTTGGACAGAAGACATGCGGGACTTCTTCTACATCAAGGGGCCTCGTTTGGGTCTCTATTAGAGCATATTTCCCTAAGTACTCCAAAAAAGGGGGCCTGTAGTTCAGAGCACTAGGGCCCAGGTGTTTTAGTGTCAAGGCTTGCTGTGGGGCTGGGTCTTGAGCCTCCACCCCTCTGTGGGAGCCATGCAGCCGCGTGGCCAAAATCCCATGACGGTCGAGGCCTCAGACTACTCCTCTAAACCCTAAACCCTAAACTTTGGGAAGTTCTTCGAACTAGGATCCCCTTTGAGGTGTTCTTTAGAATTCGGCGCCTTCAAGATAGGGATCCCATCAAAAGGACCCCTAAATCAAGGATTTCCTTTGTCTGCTTCTGGGGAGTTTACGGAGTCTGCTGCTGTTTTTGGGGGGGCTTAGGGTGTCTACTGCTTGCAGCCCGCTTTAAGTGGGCCCCTAACCCGAAACCCGAAACCCTAAACCCTAAACCCTAAACCCTAAACCCTATCCCCTAAACCCTATTCCCTAAACCCTAAATCCTAAATCCTAAACCCTAAACCCTCAACCCTGCTTTAAGTGGGCCACTGTTGGGCACTTCCTCCCCAGGAGCCAAAAGG
Source organism: Symbiodinium natans (assembly GCA_905221605.1). NCBI lineage: Eukaryota > Dinophyceae > Suessiales > Symbiodiniaceae > Symbiodinium > Symbiodinium natans. The sequence goes on along the minus strand of CAJNDS010002198.1, from coordinate 423,534 downwards.
GCTTGTGAGGACTCGGTCCTCCCAGAGCCCTCGGCGCCCAGACCCTGAACCCTAGAGCCCGAACCCTAAACCGTAAACCCTATAGGGTTCAGGGTTTAGGGTTTAGGGTTTAGGGTTTAGGGTTTGGGGTCTAAACCCTGAACCCTAAATCCCAAGAACACTCAGCCGCTGAGGACATGCTGATGATTCGCAACGACGTCGTGAAAGAGGTCGAGTATTTGACCAGTCGGGTACCTACTTCACTTATGAGTTTATATAGGCCTTGTTCAAACCCTCACCCCTGAGCCCTGGACCCTAAACCCGCAAGCTCGGGATGAGCTTGCTGCCTTAGGGCCCAGAATCCAAGTTTGTTTGGGGTTTAGGGTTCAGGGTTTAGGGTTTAGAGCTGAGGGTTCAAAAGGGTGGATTTGACCAGTCTGGTCCACGGGGGCTGGTTCGATCGGTTTTCAAAGTCGCTCTGAAGAGCCACGGCGGGTGGTACTCTAAACCCTAAGGCCCTAGAACCCTACGTCCTAACCCCTGAGCCCAAAACTCCGGGCAGGATGGCTACGATGTAGGGGTTTAGGGTTTACGGTTTAGGGTTTAGGGTTTAGGGTTGACTGAGGGTTGGGCTTTAGAGAAGTCGCCCCAGCTCCTGTGGCCTAGAGCCGCCAAGCCCGACACCAAGCCGTGTGAGCTGCTTGGCTCAAGAGCAAGCCGCGTGAGCTGCCACATCCCGGGCCCGATGCTGAGCCTCAGCTCCACGGGTTCGGGGTTTAGGGGTTTAGGGTTGAGGGTTTAGGGTTCAGGGTTTAGGGTTTAGGGTTTAGGGTTCGGAGTGTAGTGCTTGAGGGTTTTTCTGCTGAACGCCCCTGCAAATCCCTTCAGGATCTTCGGAATGTGTTTAGATTTAGGGTTCTTGCCAAGCACCCAGCGTCCTTTTTGAGGGTCCGACGCAGCACTGCCCTCCTAAACCCTAAACCCTAAACCCTAAACCCTAAACCCCAAACCCTAAACCCAAAACCCTAAACCCTAAACCCTAAACCCTAAACCCTAAACCCGAAGCTTCTCCAGGGTTGAGGGTTGAGGATGAGGGTTTGGGAGGGCTTTTTGGGCCTCAGTCCTATGCCCTAGACCCCAAACTCTAAACCACCAGCCCACAGCTTGCTGGCCTAAAAGGCCCTCGACCCCAAGCCCCAACTTGCTACCCTATAAACCCTAAGCCCTAAGCTTTCAACCCTAAACCCTAAACCCTAAACCCTAAACCCTAAACCCTAAACCCTAAACCCTAAACCCTAAACCCTAAACCCTAAACCCTAAACCCTAAACCCTAAACCCTAACCCCTAAACCCTAAACCCTAAACCCTAAACCCTAAACCCTGAACCCCAAACCCCAAACCCTAAACGCCGAAACGCCAAACACGCCAACCCCAAACCCTAGTTCAGAATGTCGTGAGACGTCAGGATCAAGCGGCTGGCGGCTCGCGCAGTCGTCGATCAGACGTGGCATCCGGGACTAGAGAACGCTGCGGTCTTTTGCAGATTCGGGGATGAAGAAGGGAAATAAGGCTTGAGGGAACTAAGGCTTGTGGTCAAGGGTTTAAGGTTTAGGGTTTAGGGTGTAGGGTTTAGGGTTTAGGGTTGGGATGTTCCCTCTTGCACTGACAGCCCTTGTAATCCCAAGTAAGGAGGGGAACATTAGGGCTTATGGCTCTAGGGTTTGGGCTACAGGGTGGGTAAGGAAGGGTGTACGGTGATTTTTATCAACATGGATGTGGTCATGTGCTCCGTCCCGCCCTCCCCCCCCCCCCCTGTCGAGGTCCCTGTCCCTACCCCCTCCCCCCCCAAAAGCAGGGGAGGCAACTTGACGAGCTTTTTCATTGAAACGCGGTTTAAACACCTACCCGAGGGATAAAATTCAACCAAAACCCACGCAACAAATAACACACACGAAAAGCATTGGACAACCATTAAGAAACACATCAATATACAGAATAACAATCCGAATGAACTTACTAAACATCATCCCGAAGGAAACGTTGCAATTTCAAACCCAAAAACCACAACCGCCAACCCCAGCCCTAGCCCAACACCACTTAAAGAAAAGCCACCTTATTGTAAAATGGAGTCAGGGAGGTCCTTGTAAATGATGTTGAATACCGCCCAAAAATGCCTAGTTAAGAATTCAAAAGCCAGACTAGCTTGATCCCGCCCGCTTCTTCAATTTACCTAACTTTGCTTGGGATGCAACCCTTCTAAAGACTGGAATAAAGCGTTTCTCTGTCTCTCTTCCTTTCCGTCCCTCCCCCTCCCTTTCCCCCTCCCTTTCCCCCTCCCTCTCCCCCTCCCTCTCCCCCTCCCTCTCCCCCTCCCTCTCCAACCCTCCCCGGGGCCTAATGAGGGCCAATGGCTCGTCTGCGGGGTTAGAGATGTAGAAGTTGAGGGGCCCCTTCCGACGTGTCATTCCCAGTTTTGGGATTGGGGTTTCTGGGTCGCTCGATCTCGTTGTGGGTCCATGGGCTCTTTGACCGGGGATCCCTCCCCGACCTCTGCATGTTCAGGACCTGAAAAACTAAGACCTTGAAGCCGAAGCATGCATTCCTGAAGGCATGCCCGGCATGGTCTCAAGCACTGCAGCGGCAAGGCCCGACGCAAGCCTTGGGGAGGCCCCGCTGTCAGGTGTGAGAGTTGTAAATAAATAAATAAATAAATAAATAAATATATATATATATATATTTTTTTTTTTTTTGTATTGTGTTTGTGTTTTGTTGTTTTTTTGGTTTTGTTTCGGTTGTCGAGGTCTCGCTGTTTTTGGGGGTTAAGGAAGGGCTCTTAGGTGTTGCTTCATTCGTCTTGGGCTTTTGGGGCCTCAGGGTTTCTTTGAAAGAGGGCCGTGGGTTGCTCGGGGGTGGGAGCATGGCTGCCACCCCACCCACTTTGGTAAAGGGTTTAGGGCTTAGGATTTTGGGTTTAAAGGGATTGGGGTTTAGGCGCCTTCCCTGTTGGGGCTGGTTAGGGCCTGCGTGGGCTTTAAACCTTAAACCCTAAGCCCTAACCCTTAAGCCGACACCCCGAGCCCTAAACAGGGCCGCTGCTCCCAGCGCTCTCTGCCAGCCGCCGCGGGCGTCGCCGCGTTTTGGACGCCTCGGCTGGGCTGGTCCGAGCAGCAGAGGCTGTTCTTGGGTGTAGGGTTTAGGGTTTCGGGTTTCGGGTTTCGGTTTGAGGGTGAAGGGTTGAGGGTCTTCAAGGCCCAATATCGGATCCGCAAGGAGTCTCTCTCTCTCTCTCTGTCTCTGTCTCTGTCTCTGTCCCTGTCCCTGTCTCTGTCTCTGTCTCTGTCTCTGTCTCTGTCTCTGTCTCTGTCTCTGTCTCTGTGTCTGTCTGCGTGCTGGAACCTGCCAGTGTGCCCCTTTCCCAGAACCTAGAGGGTTTCGGGAACCCTAAGCCCTAAACCCTAAACCTTAACCTTTAAACCTTAAACCTTCAACCTTAAACCTTAAACCCTAAACCCTAAACCCCAAACCCTAAACCCTAAACCCCAGAGACCACAGCGCCAGGAGGCGAAGTCGCAAATGATGTCGGAGCTCCTCCTCGGGGCATGCTGCTTGGACTCCTGTGGGGGGTTTACGATATTTGGGGTTAGTTAATTGGTTTAGGGTTTAGGGTTTAGGGTTTAGGGTGTAGGGTTTACGATATTAGGGGTACCTCATTGGGGTCCGATGATAAGGGAATCCTACTAGTTGGGGGACTATTTAGGCGTCCCTAACTTTCGAAAACTCGGCACCCTTAGTGTCCCCCCCCCCCCCACCCCACCACAAAATACTACAATCCTTCGATTGGGACATCGGAGGGCCAGAAACACAGACGGTGGTTGTTGGGTTTGGGATTTTGGGGTTGCAGGGTTTTAGGGTCATATGGTTTACAGTGAAACTCCAAAAAGTTGGAACACCCTTTTCCCCATACACTAGAGGGGATCCTAGCCATAACCATCCCTAACCATGTTCCAACTTTATGGAGTTTACTGTAGGGCCTTGAGGCTGCAAGGCTTTGGGGGAGGTGTTCTTTAAGAGCAGACGAGGACTCTACAATGTCAGCCCTGGACTGTTGCTGGAGGTTGTTGCTGTGGTGGTGCCACCTGAAGCAGAGTCTCACTTCAGCTCCAGAGGCTCAACGGTCATCAGGCGGGTGCTGTTGGAAAGTCCATGTAGTACACACCCAACACTGTTGAGCAACCCTAAACCTTAAACCCTAAACCCTAAACCCTAAACCCTAAACCCTAAACCCTAAACCCTAAACCCAAAACCCTAAACCCAAAACCCTAAACCCTAAACCCTAAACCCTAACCCTAAACCCTAAACCCCACACCCTAAACCCTAAAGAGCTGAGGCCCCGAAGCGTTGGTGCGGCCCGGTGAGCTCGCGAACGCCGGGTTTTTTGGGGCGCCGCCTCGTGGCCAAAAGGAGGGGCTTTCGGAGCTTCTAGGTTTTTTTCGGGTTGAGGGTTCAGGGTTTAGGGTTTGGAGGGTTTGGGGTTTAGGGTTTAGGGTTTAAGTTTGGAGCTTAGGGTTTTTGGTTTTGGGTTTGGGATTTGGGGTCTGGTTTGGGCTTCCGCGTTTTTTACAGGCTTGGGGGTTGTTGTTTTGGGCTGCAGAACTTGGCGTGTTGGGTTTAGGGTTCTGGGGGTTCAGGCTTTGGGTTTGCGGTTTCGGGTTTTGGGGTTTAGGGGTTTTGGGTTGTTACTCGGAGGCTCATTGGTAGTTCAAACTGCGGATATTGTAGGGGTGCATGGTTCTAAGTAGGGTTTCGGGCTTTGGTTCCCATCGTTCAAACCCTAAACCCTAAACCCTAAACCCCAAACCCTAAACCCTAAACCCTAAACCCCAAACCCTAAACCCAAAGTATGCGAAGGTGGATGGCCCTGCCTTCGGCGCCGCTTCTGGGACTGGGCCTGGCGGGCTTCCGATTCTGCGATGACGCCTGGAGGTACTGGCGAGGCCACTTTGGGGGGGGGGGGGTTGAGCTAGGCTTGGGGGTCAGCCCCGATATCTTAACCCGAAACGCCCAAACCGGGGTGTAGGATTTAGGGTTTAGGGCTTAGGGTTCTGGGTTAGGGTTTAGGGTGGTTGCAACTTACTTCGGGTGGGCGCACTCCATGAGTGAAGAGGCCGGTACAAACAACCAAGAGGCCGGTACAAACAACCTAAACCCCTAAACCCCTAAACCCTAAACCCCTAAACCCCTAAACCTCTAAACCCCTAACCACCCCTAAACCCCTAAACCAATAAAACCCCTAAACCCCTAAACCCCCAAACCCCTAAACCCCTAAACCCCCTAAACCCCTAACTCCCTAAATCCTGGAGACCCCTGAACCCCTAAACCCCTAAACTTCAACCACAAGCCCTAAACACTCTCACCCTCTCTTGCGGAGCCGAAGTCTTCGGCCAGGCGAGCTGAGTTCAGCTTCCTTCCTTCGCGAGCCCCTTTGAAGAGAGCTTAGGAGGGAGGGAACAGGCGGCTTGCAGTTTAGGGGGCCCAATTTCACCTCAAAACCCTGAAGCCCTATAAACCCGAGTAAACCCTACAAGCCCTATGAACCCTACAAACTCTGTAAGCCCCTGTAGATCCTGTAAGCCCTATAAGCCCTACAACCCTATGAGCCCTGCAAACCCTGTAAGCCCTCAACCCCCAAAGCCCTATAACCCAGGGTTATACAGTTGCAGGTGGTAGGATGTGGGGTGCAGGAGGCTTTCTTGCTACAGGTCTGAGGATGTCTGAGGTGTAGGGTTTACGGTGAAAGGACATACCACGGGCGTGGAGGTATTGTGAAAGTTAGCAGAGCCACACCACACAGGTGTGGAAACACTCAAAATGCCATGAGATGGGAAGGACAGGCGCCAGAATAAGGCAAGAACCCTCAAAAGCCTCAACCCTAAGCCCAAAACACAAAACCCCAAAAGCCCTAAACCCTAAACCCTAAACCCTAAACCCTAAACCCTAAACCCTAAACCTCTAACCTCTAAACCCTAAACCCTCTTCCCTGAACCCTAAACCTCTAACCTCTAAACCCTAAACCCTCTTCCCTGAACCCCTAGGTGCCTGGCCTCTGCCAGCTCGGCTGGTGGCGGTGCCCTCGGCGCCTCGCTGCTGGCGCCGGCCGCCGGGCGGAAGTGCTTAGGGTTTAGGGTTTAGGGTTTAGGGTTACTGTAGGGTTTAGGGTTTAGGGTTTAGGGTTTAGGGTTTAGGGCTCAGGGTGCTGGGAAGTCTGGGGTCCTCGGGGTTTGGGGTTTAGGATCTTCAGGGGTTGGGTTCAGGGTTTGGTGCTCAGGGTTTAGGGTTTGGGGTGCAGGGTTTCGGGTTTCGGGTCCTCAGGGTTTGGGGTTTAGGATCTTCAGGGTTTGGGTTCAGGGTTTAGGGGGGTTTGGGGTTTGGGGTTTAGGATTAGGGGTTTAGGGTTTGGGGGTGGGGCTTAGGGTTGGGGATGTGGGGTGTCATGCGAGGTCGCCTGTAAGGGTCCGTGGCCTTTTTCCGGGAGCCCAAGATTCAAGAGTGGAGGCCTCCATTTTTTCAGGATCTCTGCGTTGTCACTCCCCCAGTTGCCTTCTGAGGTCTGGTTTTTTGGTCCCTAAACCCCAGACCCTAAACCCTAAACCGAAGGCGAATAGGCCCGTGTAAGCATCCAATCCATGTTCATACCCTGAAAACTGAAACTGCTCAAGTTCAAGTGTTATGGTGCGTTGCAGTTCCCGATTGAAGTACGTCAAGATGTGGTGAGGTGGCGTGATGCAAAATTTGCGCACAAGAGTGATGGCAGAGAGGGCCGAACACTGTGTGACCAACTGCGGCATGTTCAGGGCCGAAGCGCGGCGGGCCGCCAACAAAATTTTTGGCTTGTCAACCCTGAGAGGCTAGCCCTGATTGCGGGCATGAGTGAAATCGAACGCAAGAGGCGCAGGTTCACTTCGTAGATTTGTGCGCTGCAGCTTCAGCTGTTCGAGTTGGTGATAGCACTTTTGCAGAAGCTTGCAGAAGCTGCGTATCTTCATTCACTTGCAGCCTTACCAGACACTGGCATAGGATGCTGGGGTGTTGACCCTAAGTGCTGCGACCCTGAACCCGAAACCCTGGGTTCACCACGCAAGCCCTAGACCCTAGACCTTAAACTCTAAACCCTACACCCTAAACCCTAAACCCTAAACCCTAAACCCTTAACCCTTAAACCCCAAACCCTGGGCCCTCACCTCTCCGCTTTCTGGGGCCTGCTGCTTTGGAGCACCCCCTGCTGTCGGCCTTCAGCCGCAGTTCCGTGCTTGTTGATGACAGCAGCGGGGAGGATCCGAAGGACTGCCTTTTCCGACATCTCCTTTACACATCCCCGAAATCCTGCAAACGCTCAACCCTCAACCCTCAACCCTCAACCCTCAACCCTCAACCCTCAACCCTCAACCCTCAACCCTCAACCCTCAACCCTCAACCCTCAACCCTCAGCCCTAAACCCTAAGCCCTAAACCCTGAACCCTGAACCCTAAACCCTAAACCCTAAACCCTAAACCCTAAGCTGAGGTAAACCCCTTTGCCGGCTTCATGGGCGGCCTCGTCGTCTCTGTGGCCGCTGCCGAGGGCGGCCGGATGGTCTTCGAAGCGCTGAGGCCATGATTTCAGGAGTTTCGGGTTGGGGTTTAGGTTTAGGGTTTAGGGTTTAGGGTTTAGGGTTTAGGGTTTAGGGTTTAGGGTTTTTCGGGTTTTTCGGGTTTTTCGGGTTTGGGGTTTAGGGTTTAGGGTGGGTTTAGGGTTTAGGGTTTAAGGTTCAGGGTTTAGGGTTTAGGGTTTAGGGTCTAGGGTTCAGGGTTTAGGGTTTAGGGTTCAGTGTTCAGGGTTCAGGGTTGAGGGGTCAGAGCGGTTTCAGCCCCAAGCCTTGTGAGCCCCTAGGCCCCGCCCAGTCTGTTTGCGCCCAGGGAGGGTTGAAGCCCCAAAGCCTTACAAGCCCCAAAGGCCCGATTTTTTAAAATTTTTTATGGGCCTTTGGGCGAACTTAATGATTGCATTTTCTGGAATTTCGTTCGCTTGCTCACTTCGTTCGTACATGAACAAGATTTGTGTCTTCGCTGTCTTCATGTCTGTCTCTCAATAAACAACCAGATACTAATTCCAATAAGTCTTAAAGGTAACGCAAAAAGCACGCTTAGTACTATAGCTTTGCACCTTTAATGGTTTGGTTTTGGGAAGTACTACAGCAGGCTCGTAGAGCCCTTAAGCCCCACACCCCCCGCAAAAGCCCCTACACCCTAAACCCTAAACCCTAAACCCTAAACCCTAAACCCTAAACCCTAAACCTTAAACCCTAAACCCTAAACCCTAAACCCTAAACCCTAAAACCCTTCGTCCCGCTTTTTCACCTTTTCTTGAGAGGCGCCGGCCGCCCCATCTGCTGAAGTTCGGCCTGCGCCTTGCTCTCTGTTTCGGGTTTAGGGTGTCGGGTTTAGGGTTTAGGGTTTCGGGTTTAGGGTTTAGGGTTTAGGGTTTGGACATTAGTGTTTAGGGTTTAGGGTTTATAGCTTGGGGAGGAGAGTTTAGGGTTTTGGGTTCAGGGTTTCATTGAGGAACATACTTTGAGTCAGATTTTGTCAGTAACAGGCTAGCTGGAGCAATTGAGGAACATGCTTGTCAGTTCTTCTTCAACTGTGTACCATCTTTCAAGGGGGCCCTCAGTTCTGATGGCTTAAACGCTAAACTTTCAAACCCCCTTGACCCAACTAAACACCCGAAACCCTACACCCCAAAGCCTAAACCCTGAAGACTGGATTGAGGCATGGCGGTAAGGCAGAGCGACCCCACGGAAAAGCCCTCCACAGCAAGGAACCCCCAGGTTCCCAGATTACAGGGCACCGATCAGCCTTCACAGGCCCTGCCGTATCCCTTGCTAGTCTGCGGTTTAGGGTTTAGGGGTTTTAGGGTTTTAGGGTTTAGGGCTCAGGAGCAGCCTTCAGAAGCCTTAACCGGCCCCAACTATTGTTCGGAATAGCCCCTGGTTCTGAATATTTCCCAGGAAAGTCCCTCATTCTGAAAGTTCTTTCGTAGGGAGGATCTGGGGCTCCGGGTATTGAACGTTGCTGCTGAAGTCAGGCACGGAGTTGTCAAAATCCGAGGTGCCCTCTTCGGGTTTCCAATAATCAGACCTTAAGTGTTATGCACCCCATTTCGGGGTTTAGGGTTTAGGGTTTAGGGTTTAGGGTTTAGGGTTTAGGGTTCCAGCCATATTCAAAGCCTCGATTGGTCAGGACCCATCGTGCACCACTCGCTGAGGTGAAGCTGACCAAGCTCACAAGCAAGCTGGCATCAGTGCCGAACTAACCCCCTCCCCCCAAAAAAAATCAAAACCCTTAG
>CAJNDS010002198.1:356675-409175 GCA_905221605.1 Symbiodinium natans | reverse complement strand
AGCGCCACTGGAGCGCGCCGTTTATCTATAATTCGGCCATGAATCCCTTCCCGATCCCCATGACCATCAGCAAAGTTGATGCTGTCAGCTATTGTTGGGATGAATATTGCGATAAGGTAGCTGCCCCACAGCATAAGGTGGGGAACTACCAGGCCGGAACTTTTGAGGGGGCTCCCGTGGTTACACCGCCAGCGGCGGGAGCCAATCTTCCGCAAGGACCCGCGCCCTCTGAGCCAGGCCCCGGCAAGGGTAGAGGCAAGTGACGGGGTCGATACAGCATTGCGGGTATGGCCTCAGCGCCTTTTGCATGTTTAAATTTTGCAGTCCAGTGCTCCCCGGACTACACCGCCCTAATCCCACATTTAAGGCTGCATCTGCCCACCTTTGAATTTTCTCAACACAGGCTGCGCCGCGGGTACGGGTTGAGCACGGCTGCCTTTAGAGACAGGGAGGTAGCGCCTTTTCCTTCCTGGGTAAAACGCCCAGCAGATTCCAGGAACCCCACCTCACCAGTAGATGCATTGGTTGGGATAGGAGTCCTCTTCGTAGATCACAGTTTAGGGGTAAGAAGCGTCACAAACAACCCGCCTGTCCCCACCTATCTAGGGCACTCCTTTGGCATCTAATAGCAGCTTTTACAGTTTTCTACTATACCTGTCCACACCGCCATAACCCCTTAATTGTAGTCCTGGATGCCCTGGCCGTTTTCGGAGCCTTTTCCACCATGGCACGCTCCGCAACAATGATCTGCCGCTCCGCAAGATCTTGCAGAACAAAAAGAACAGAGAACACAGCGCAGGCTACACCGCCGGGTCAGGGATTTCTTAGGTTGGGGTATACCATAGACTATCTAGGTGTACTCCAAAGAACACTTAACCGTCTGATGCATACCCTCAATGGTAACACCGCAACTAGAGTAGAGATCTCCCTCAATGATCTAATACCCCCAAACCCCACTCCCCTACCTGGGCTGAAACTTTCAAGAGCGTTTCTTTTAGCACATCGGCAGCCCAGATCCCCTATCCCAGAAGAGCTCCCCACCCTCAACCCCCGAGCTACACCGCCACGAACAGGACGAAGAACATGTTTCAGAAATAAAGAGGGACTTAAGATTTCCTTCTCCAAAAAGGTTACAAAGCCAAAACGCCGTTTTGTTCAAAACAAGACGGGCTGTCACCCGCTTGGTTCCCCCACCCTCCACCCTACCCACACCCAGCCTTACCCTGAAGGGGTCGGGCAGAAAGTTTCCAAGGGCACTGGGAATTCAATGAATTTAAAGAATACTTTCATTCTTGCTAGTAAGCCTACACCGCCTCAACGAGGCTTGCCGGGTGCCACTCCGGTGGTCAACGAAGAGTGTTTGTCCCCACCCCTTCCCGCCCAAGCTCTTTTAGGTCGGGGACCCGGGGCTCGCTGTCTACGTAGACGATACTATCGTCAGTGGCGGGGGTCCTTTAGGGCTAACATATTGCCAGGGAACACGGGAAACAACCTGGTAAAGGGAAGGGTTCCCTTGAAAGCAGATCAAGGGAAAGACAGGAAGACAACCAATGCCGGAAATTTTCGTAGACTAGTTCTTCGACAATCGGCAATTGGAGTTAGGAAGGGAAAGACCACAAAGCTAATGGCTACACCGCCCGTAGCTTATGGTTCTTCTCTTCGAATAGGCACACAAAATGTTCAGGGAATGGCTGAACTCTTTAAGCATCAAGAGGTCCTCGCTCTCATGCATACCCAGCACCTCGACGTTTTGATGCTAACGGAAACCCACTCTAAGTCATACTACTCATTTCAAAGTCAGGGCTACCTTTTTGTGGTCAATGGTAACAACAAGGATAAATGGTCAGGGGTCACAGCGGTTATATCGCCAAAAATGGTTCCTCATATTTGCAACATCATTCAACACACTTCTCGTATCTTACAAATTATCATCTCATCCAAATCAGGCTCCATTCATATTATTGGGGTATATGCCCCACACGACAAATCGCAGGAAGAGGAGCGTAAGACCCCATTCTGGAACATGTTGGAGGACATCCTAACAACAATTCCACAACCTGAGCCGGTTTACGTGGTAGGAGACTACAACGTCAGGTTACAAGGTAGGTTTTCTGCTGAGCAGGATTTTTTGGGGCCTCATATCTACGGTAAGGGCAAACTCGCTGCCAACACTAAAACGCACTCCAACCGCACATTCTACACTTCTTTGTTAAAATCCCTTGGATTTGCAGACGCTTTATCCTTTAAACAGTCCAACCTGACCAAGCATGTCACCTACAGGGATAAATTCTCACCTCCGGACAACTGGGACCAGTTCATTCTCGACCCCCTAATTCTTCTACAAATGTGGGATCGTTTTGCCACGCTCCCCTTGCCAGAGTCGGATCAGCTTTCGCTGGTTTCGGAGATTCGAGCGTTCCTGGGGTTAGATACCCTCCCTCCCAATAAACTGGCTACACCGCACATAGACCCTGTCCGCTTTCAAAGCTTGGACAGACTGATTACCCCTAGGAAATGGCTCCCCACGATCCGAAAAGTAAAAGCTGTACACAATACAGGTTTTCCAAGCGATCATTACCTACTTCTTACAGAGCTCAGCGTCCGGCTAGGGGCGCGTAGGTAGAGGCAACCCAGACCCCCCCCCCTGGAGTACAACGCCACCAGACAACAGCGCGAGTAGTTCAACAAAGAATTTAGGAACGCACTATGTCTAGAGGATACCGAGGCTACACCGCCAAAACCTTCGCCTCCAGTAGAAGTTTATACCGATGGTTCAGGCTCGAGAGGTAAATGCACCAGTACAACGCCAGCCGGTTGGGGTTTCGTTACGGTAATAAATGGAGTCCCCACGCACAAAGCCAGGGGACCGGTAATTACGGGTACTTCGCCTTTTTCACTAGGAGCGGTGGTAGGTAGTAACAATACCGGAGAATTGTCCGCATGGATGGAAGCAGCGTTGTATTTACTGTCGATGGACCCTATCCCTCCCACCGTTACATTCTGCTTTGACAGTAAGTGGGTGGAAGGCATGGTTACAGGAGCATTTCGCCCGACTAGGCACAAAGCCATGGTCTACTCCGCCAAGCGTATGTATTCCCTTCTAAAGGCCAGAACAACAATCAAATGGACCTGGGTTAAAGGTCACTCAGGACAAGAATATAATGACATGGCGGATGCACTTGCAGGACAAGCAAAACGAGATGGTGTACGGATAGGTGGCCGTTCTGAACAACACTTCTACCTCACCCCTACTAACCTCCCTTTGGCAGACGCACAAGCCCCCCTCCCCATCATCAAAAACGCGCCGGACCGCATCTCACAGGCCCTATTGACGGCGGCGGAGAATACATTCGCTAAACTGCCGGTCAAACCCAGGACGTGCTGGATTACTCCAACACTTGCAGCGGACATCGAAGCAGTAAAACAGCGCAGATTACATGGAGACCCTCAGGCCTCACAGGACTACAAAAGGCTCAAAACGCAAGCCCGCAAAGTAAAACGCCAATGGCTAAGGGATCAGGTCCTGCAATCCCATAATCAGGGGTCGCAAGCGCTTTGGCGGAACCTCCGTAAAATGAAAACGGGATTTAGAGAACGAAAATCCAGGCTAAAAAAGGAAGGTCGGCCGGTACCTTGGGATAAACAGCACGAGGCGTTTGCAGACCACCTCGCCAATGTACAATGGGGTCCCACCACGGTCACGGCAGAAGAAAGAGAATTATTACGGGAGTCACCCTCTTTATACGCGCCCTCGGCTACACCGCCCCCACCCTTCACCCTGATAGAACTTTCCGACGTTATCAAGCAATTACGAAAGGCTAAAGCGCCTGGTCCAGATAACATTCACAATGAGCTGGTGCTACTTCTGGACTGCATCGGGGAACAACAGCTATTGGAAATGTTCAACGAGTGTTTCAATAGCGCAACGGTTCCCCAAGAGTGGAAAGAGGCTCTTATCGTTAGTATTTATAAAGGCAAAGGTTCGGATTCTGACCCTGCTAATTATAGGCCAATTTCCTTGCTAAATACTTTCTATAAGATCTACGCGGCATTACTCCAAAAAAGATTGGCTAAAGCGCACGATCATCAGCTTCGGAGCACGCAATTTGGTTTTAGGGCTAATAGATCCACGCAACAACCACTGTTCGTCCTACGCAGATTGCAAGACCTAGCGCTGAAAACAGGCTCTCCCTTTCAGCTGCTATTCCTAGATTGGAGAATGGCGTTCGACAAAGTTGATCATGATTCTATGATCATAGCACTGGAGCGCCTTGGAGTACACCGCCAATATGTCGACATGATTAGAGATCTTTACACCAACCAGACATTCTATACGCGAGGGCCCTTCGGGGACACTGCTAAGGCTACACCGCACACCGGTATTCGGCAAGGCTGCCCCCTAAGCCCGTATTTATTTATCATGGTTATGACAGTGCTTTTCTCTGATGTAGACCGCAGGCTCCGTATACATGGCACCCCCACTAACTCCTGGTCGGTAGGCAAACCAGTATACGATCTAGAATACGCTGATGACACGCTTCTCATTTCGGTTACAAAGCCACAAATGAACGACATACTTAAGGCAATTGAGGTAGAGGCCACCCTATACGGGATGCTTCTGAACAAAGAAAAAACAGTCTCTCTGGAGTACAACGCCGACACCCCCCAGGTCCTACACTTTGCCGATGGCTCCCCGGTCCCCATAACCACTGACACTAAATATTTAGGCTCTCAGGTTACATGGGACAAGGCCACTAAGCATGCCATAGAAGCTCGTAAATCCAAGGCGCACATTTCCTACATCAAACTCCAACATTTCTGGAGGTCACGCATCAATTCTAGAACTAAAACTAGAATCTTCCATGCCATAGTCTTGCCTACATTACTGTACGGATTGGATACGCTTACTCTGGAAATTAAGCACCTAAAGACCATAGATGCATGGTACCACAAATATCTTCGGAGAGCACTAGGAGTCAAGGACTCATATTATTCACACATCTCGAATCGAAGGGTATGGACGCTAGCGGGCCGCCCCACGCTACCATCCCAAATTCTGACCTCTGCCCAGTTAAAGCAATTGGCAAATACCTTGGCTACACCGCCCAACAATCCGGTGCACCATGTAGTATACTCTCCGGGTTGTAAAGATAGGATCAAATTCACGAAGTCTTCACACAGAGGACATCCCCAAAGATATTGGCTGGAACTCAATACCGAGTATGCATTACCGGTGCTTAAAGAATACATAAGGCTAAACCGCATAAACACGGAGGAGCAAAGGCAAGACTTCTTAGGCCTCAAACACCTCCTCAATAGGGACCCCCTCTTCCTGTCTTTCCTGGAATCTGCGCCGACGCGCTGCCCCCACTTGTTCAAAAGACACGCCAAAGCTCTTGCATGCGCATGGCTGCCATAAAAAAAAAAACCGCCAAACCCTGAATCCGCAAACCCAAAATCCTGCATTCTGAAGGAAGAAAGAGTCCTCAAGGTTGCGTAAGCCCGAAGCCCTAAACGCAAGGGGAGTGCTGACGCGAAACTCCCTAAACTCCCTAAACTCCCCAAACTCCCTAAATCCCTAAACTCCCTAAACTCCCTAAACTCCCTAAACTCCCTAAACTAACTCCCTAAACTCCCTTACCTCCCGAAACTCCCTAGACTCTCCCTAAACTAACTCCCTAAACTCCCTAAACTCACTAAACCCCCTAAACTCCCTACACTCCCTAAACCCCCTAAACCCCCTAAACTCCCTAAACTCCCTAAACTCCCTAAACTCCCAAAACTCCCTAAACCCCCTAAACTCTGAACTCCCTAAACCCTAAACTCCCGAAGCCCGAGATGGTGCAGGCGCCCCGAACTCTCCGGAGCACCAGCGCAAGTTCTGACAGGCCGCGGGGGTTCGGGGTTTAGGGTTTGTAGGGTCTCTAGGGTTGAGGGTTTGTAGGGTTTGCAGGGTTGTAGGGTTTGTAGGGTTTGCAGGGTTTGCAGGGTTTGTAGGGCTTGTAGGGTTTGTAGGGTTTGTAGGGCTTGTAGGGCTTCTAGGGTTTGTAGAGTTTGTAGGGTTGAGGGTTTAGGGTTTAGGGTTTAGGGTTTAGGGTTTAGGTTTAACCTGTAGACCCTAAACCCCGATAAATTGCAAAGGTAAGTGAGGAAAGGTGAATAATTTTCACCCCAAACCCCAAACCCCAAACCGCGAAACCCGAACCCCGAACCCCGAACCCCGAACCCCAAACCCTTGACCCTAAACCCCAAACCCCAAACCCCAAACCCCAAGCCCCGAACCCCGCACCCCGCACCCCGAACCCCACACCCTTAACCCTAAACCCCAAACTCCAAACCCCAAAACCCATAGCCTTCCTGAAGCAAGCTCCACACTGCACCCTGAGCTTCACAGGGGCCGATCGAGAAGGCTTTGTCACCGTCCGGGTCTTTGCAAACCCAGGCCGGTTTGGGGTTTAGGGTTTGGGGTTTAGGGTTTAGGGTTTAGGGTTTAGGGTTTAGGATTGAAGGTTGCTGGTTCAGGTCGATGGTTCAGGTCGATGGTTAGGGCGAGGGCTTGGGGGTTAGGGCTTTTGGTGGGGTATGTGCCCCCCCCCCCCCCCCCCCCCCCCCGAGAAAGCAAGAGCGTCCAGGGCCCAAACCGAACATCCCTACACTCCCTTAGGCCCAAGGTGGGTGTAGGGTTTTTAGGGCTTAGGGTTTAAGATTCAGGGTTTTTAGGGTTTAGGGTTTAGGGGTTAGGGGTTAGGGGTTAGGGTTCAGGGTTTCTGGAAATTAGGAAGTTTCAAGTTGCTCCCCTCAAGCCGTCCACTCGCTGGAAGGCGACGAGGGCAGCTTGAAGCAGGCCTGGCTTGGCATACTGTTGGTTTAGGGTTTAGGGTTTAGGGTTTAGGATTTTCTCCTATATAATTCCTTACAGGGTGTATATATCGGGTCCTAATTCCCTCATTCTCTGCATCGGGGTTGGTTGACTCTTTCGGGGCTTAGGGCTCAGGGGGCTTGGGATTTAAGGTTTAGGGTTTAGGATTTAGGAATCAGGGTTTTCGGTTTAGGGCTTCGGGCTTAGGGCTTAGGGTTTTTGGGTTTATGATTTAAGGCTTAGCCGCTAGGGTTCTTGCACCCCAAGCCCTACAAACCCCAGAGCCCTCACAAACGCAAAGACCCCTAAACCCCAAACCGAAAACCCTAAACCCTAAACCCTAAACCCTAAACCCTAAACCCTAAACCCTAAACCCTAAACCCTAAAAACCAATCCCTAAACCCTAAACTCTAAACCCTAAACCCCAAATCCAAACCCAAACCCTATATGAACCCTAAACCCTAAACCGTACACTTTGTGTGTGTGTGTGTGTGTGCCACCTCTGCTAGGTGCACATCGAGAAGCTGCGACCTTTAGATCTCCCGAGAGTGCCGACGGCGCCCAGCCCATGCCTGAGGGTGCGTAGGGTCTGAGCGCTTAAGGGTCAAGGTTGAGGGCTTGAGGGCTTGAGGGGTTGAGGGTTGAGGTTTGGGGTTTGAGGCGCTAGGGTTTAGGGTTTGAGGGTTTGAGGGGGATTCGGGTTGGGGCTTTAGGGCTTTTGTTGAGTGAGGGTTTAGGCTTTGAGGGTTTGAGGGTTTGAGGTCCTTAAATTTCTTCATTCCCGGGAAGGATGACGCCTGACCTGCCACACCCCAGTCGCTATCCATCCATCCACGCATCCATTCAAAGTTCTTCATTCCGTTTTGTCATTGTATGATTGTTTTTGATACTTGTTCCGCTGTTTTCGGAATCTTCTGCTGGCCCGTAGGAGAGGCCCACAAGGCCCAGCCCAAAACCCCCTGAATGCTGAGTAGCAGCGTGGCAGGTGCAAAGGTCCTCCTCAGAGGAAGTCTGTCGTGAGACAGAAGGGTTAAGGGTCAACAGCCTAACTGGTTATGGGTCAACAGCCTAACTTTCACTCCCGACCCTGAAGCCCACAACCCCTCAGAACCAAATCCAAGCCCTCAAGCCCTGGCTACTCAGAAACGCAGCTCTGAGGTCTCAAGCCCTAAGCCCTCAAGCCTCGACTCCTTAAAGCCTCCTTAATCCTCTAGCCCTCACTGGTGCCCAGAACCCTAAACCCCAAACCCCAAACCTTAGACCCTAAACCCTAAACCCTAAACCCTAAACCCTAAACCCTAAACCCTAAACCCTAAACCCTAAACCCCAAACCCTAAACCCCAATTCCCAAGCCCTAAACCCCCAACTCTCAGCCGCGCGGTTTGTCTCCGAGGCCACAGGGATCCGAGTGCTGCGGAGGCCGGGGGGCTTGGGGCTCCATCTGTTGAGGGGTTTGGTAGGGTTTAGGGTTTAGGGTGTAGGGTGTAGGGTTTAGGGTTTAGGGTTTAGGGTTTAGGGTTTAGGGCTATTCGGGTTGTAAGGGGTATAAGGTGGGACCGCCTAGAAGGGACCATCCGATTCCCCTATATCATCCCTATAAAGACCTTGTATCGTCCCTTTAGTCCCTTGACTCTGGGTTTTGGACTTAGGGTTCAAGCAGGTTTCGGGTTTCGCTGAAGCCCTGAACCCTAAACCCTAAACCCTAAACCCTAAACCCTAAACCCTAAACCCTAAACCCTAAACCCTAAACCCTAAACCCTAAACCCTAAACCCAAACCCCTAAACCCAAAACCCTAAACCCTAAACCCTAAACCCTAAACCCTAAACCCTAAACCCTAAACCCTAAACCCTAAACCCTAAACCCTAAACCCTAAACCCTAAACCCCAGCCTAAGCCCGAAACCCTGAACCCCTAAACCCACACCCTAAACCCTGAACCCTAAACCCCTACACCGCTCAGCCCCCCCATCCCCGAAGCCCGACTCCCATGAGTTCCCCTACTACCCCCCCTCTATAGTACCCCCCCCCTAGGTTCCCCCCTTTAAAAACCTTAATTCGGCTTAATCCTAAACCCCAAACCCCAAACCCCAAACCCTAAACCCCAAACCCTAAACCCCAAACCCTAAACCCTAAACCCTAAAGGAAATTTCGGGGAGACTCCCAGGTGCGCTCCGTGAGCTCGGCCTCCCGGCCGTCCCGAAACTCTCGGGGCTCCCAGGCCTCAAGCCGCAGGCCCGGGGTTTGGGGTTTGGGGTTTAGGGTTGAGGGTTTGGGGTTTGGGGTTTAGGGTGTGGGGTTTAGGGTTTGGGGTTTAAGGTTTAGGGTTTGGGGTTTAGGGTTGAGGGTTTGGGGTTTAGGGTTTGGGGTTTGGGGTTTAGGGTTTGGGGTGTAGGGTGTCGGGTTTAGGGCATAGGGTTTGCGGTTTGGGGGTTGGGTGGCGGGTGAGGGTCGAGGGTGTTTTTACGGTTTAGGGTTTGGGCTCGTCTAGGGTTCAATTGAAGGGCTTCAGGGCTCAGGGTTTGGGGTCCGGTTTGTGGTTTGCTACCATTCCGCACAGAACCACGTGGGACGTGTGATGTGGTGTGTGTGTGTGTGTGCGCCTAGCTCACTGTTCCTTCCCAACCCACCTACCGGCGTCTCAACCTTGGCAGATCTAGGGTTTTCGTTTTATGCGAGCGAGCTTGCAAAGATTCAAGAAATTGATCAGAATGACTCAGATACAAGATCCGCCTGCTGGTGTCCATGATACAAGCAGAGGCGAGTTGCCCAGGTAAAAACGTCTTGACTAGTCTAAGGTCATCCAAGAAGAACACTTATCCGGCAGTGCTTGAATCCGCTGGGCATGTCGTCTCAGAAGACACAGGGAGCCAGAAGAAAGCTAGGGTTTAGGGTTTGGGGTTTAGGTTTTAGGGTTTAGGGTTTAGGGTTTAGGGTTTAGGGCGAGGGAGTCCCCAAGCCCTAAAAGCCCTGCACCCCCCAATCCCGAAAACCCTAAACCTTAAGCCCCTAAAACTGAACCCTAAAACCCTAAACCCTAAACCCTAAACCCTAAACCCTAAACCCTAAACCCTAAACCCTAAACCCTAAACCCCAAACCCTCAACCCTAAACCCTAAACCCTAAACCCCAAACCCTCAACCCTAAACCTTAAAAACTCCTAAACCCTGAGCCCTAAACCCAAAACGCTAAGCCCGCCGATGACTCGGAACTCGGAGGCCCCCAACAGACGCCTATAAGCTTTCAGGGTTTAGGGTTTAGGGTTTAGGGTTTAGGGTTTAGGGTTCAAGACTGTTCGGGACCCTGCAGACATCCCAGAGCGCCTTAGGAACCCGAAAACTCACAACACAACGTGAACCCCTTTAAACCCTAAACCCTAAACCCTAAACCCTAAACCCTAAACCCTAAACCCTAAACCCTAAACCCTAAACCCTAAACCCCACCCCAAAACCGGCCCAAGCACCCCAAGCACCTTCACGACCATCTACAAGCAGCCCTAAACCCTTAAGGCCCTAAACCCTAAACCCTAAACCCTAAACCCTAAACCCTGAACCCTGAACCCTGAACCCTGAACCCTAAACCCTGAACCCTAAACCCTAAACCCTAAACCCTGGGATGTCCGAGGCTTGGCTCCTCGCTGAGTGCCTCGGGGCTCGCGGCACTGCGCGCGGCTGAGGCTTGGTGGGTTTCGGGTTGGATTTTTCAAGTTTGTGTGCACGTCTGAACTCGAGTGGAAGGCGCACTCCCCGGGCCTAAGCCCATAAGCCCTAAACCCCAGACCTTAAACCCCAAACCTCAAGCCCATGAACCCCAAGACGCCTAGGCTTTTGGTCTTTGAAGGGGGGTGGGGGAGGGGTTGGCTTGAACGGCTTGGGAGAAGGGTCATGTGGGATTCAAGGTTTCGGGTTTAGGGCTCAGGGTTTGCGGTTTTTGGGGCACAGAGCTCGGGTTTGAAGAGGGCGCCGTGGGTCGTGAGCCCTGATGCGCAGGCCAATCCATGAAGAGCCTGAGGGTGCCTTCAAGAGTGGCACCCTGTGAACCACTGAATTCAGTCAGCAGGCTTTCCTCAAAGGAACGCCTGACGTCTCCGGGCCATTTCTAGGTGCCTCGGCATCTTGTGACGAGCTTGAGTTGTCCAGTCATGTCCTGAAGACTAGCTGCCAAGTTCTTCTGGCACGCGCGAGCTTGGAGAATGTGATGTGTATGCTGTAGGGAGTGGTGGGCAGCATACTGCGTCCACCCAGTCTAAAAATTTTGAGCAAGCGCACTCGACACTGCGAATGCAGATGTCGCGCAGGCTGGGCTCGGTCGACGGGTGCGGGTCTTTAAGTGTAGAAGTGTAGAAGTTTGGGGTTTAGGGTGTAGAGTTTAGGGCCTGCATTCAACAGTAGCCAGGACCCAGTCAGCAGGGCTTCTGCTGACTTCATCTGCCGCCGACGTCTGTCTATTGTCGCCATCTCATGTCTTTTGATCTTTCCTGTTCTGGACTTCGTACAGCCTGACGAGCAGTGGTGCTACAGTAACCTTGTACTTAGGGGTTGGAGTTCTCATACCTCCAAGAAATGACCTTTTAGCATTTGAGGGGTGGTTCTGTAAATGAGGGTCCCTTTTTGGGATGCTTTTTTTTCAGGGCGCCGCCTTATAATGAGTACCCCCCTTACAACCCCTACCAACCCTAAACCCTAAACCTTAAACCCTAAACCCTAAGCCCTAAGCCCCCAAAAATGGGAACCCCTAAAAAGAGTACCCAAAAAGGGACCCGAACTTAGGAAACTACCCACTTAGAGGCGAACCGCCGAGCCAGTCGCGAGCCGCGCCGGCTCCGCAAAGGGCGCCTGTCCGACGCGGAGCAGGGCAACAAAGAAGTCCACGGAGACCCAAATCCCCTGGTTTGGGGTTTAGGGTTTAGGGTTTAGGGTTTAGGGGAACTCTCATGAAGGTCCCTGTCATCATGTGCGGAGTAATCCTTCGTAAGCGGGTATCGGAGTCTCCAACTCATTCGGAGCAATGTGCTGTCTTCAATGAGGGTACCTACACGTAATCACCCACAATGTTCTAAGCCCTAGCCCCCAAAATTGTAGTCCCTAACCCCAAGCCCTAAACCCTAAACCCCAAGTCCCAAACCCTAAACCCTAGACGGCAGGTCCCTAAACCCTTATAAACCCTAAACCCTAAACCCTAAACCCTAAACCCTAAACCCTAAACCCTAAACCCTAAACCCTAAACCCTAAACCCTAAACCCTAAACCTAACCCTAAACCCTAAACCCTAAACCCTAAACCCTAAACCCTAAACCCTAAACCCTAAACCCTAAACCCTAAACCCTAAACCCTAAACCCTAAACCCTAAACGGTAGGTCAGGGCCAAGTCGGTTGGTGTAGGCCACGCTCCCGGCCGCCCTCCGCACCGGCGCCTTCGCGGCCACCCCCTGCACCAGCGGCGGCGCAGTCTGGAGAGGCCTTGTTGAAGCCAGGTTTGGGGTTTAGGGTTTAGGGTTTAGGGTTTAGGAGATTTTAGGGCGCAGGGAATTTAGGGCTTATAATTGAAAGTGATTTTTCGGATGAAGGTTTAGCGTTTAGGGCTTCGGGCCAGCGACATGTAGGTTTTTTGGCTTGAAGAGAGCCCTCATCGCTAAACCCTTATCCCCAAACCCTGAACCCTAAACCCTGCACCCCTTAGCCCGAAACCCTAATCCCTAAACCCCTAAACCCTAACCCTGAACCCTGACCCCAGAACCCTCAGCTCGTTGTCCTCAGGCCAACAGCAACTCCGGATCTTGTCCAAGGCAGCGGAATCGGCCATGTGTGACGCGTTGGCTCACCTTCGCCCCCTTGTCATTCCGCACAGCTTAGGCTGAAAGAACATGGGTTAGGGTTTAGGGTTTAGGGTTTAGGGTTTAGGGTTTAGGGTTTAGGGTATAGGGTGGAAAGGCAAGTCCAGGGCGAAGTGCCACTGCCCCTGAAGGCTCGCGCCTGATGAGATCCAGAGCCAGCTGATCAAGCAGAAGCTGAGCCCATATCAGGCGGGTTTGGGGTTTAGGGTTTAGGGTTTAGGGTTTAGGGTTTAGGGGTTTAGGGGTTTAGGGGTTTAGGGCTGCCCTGAGCATGTCTTAAGTTTCTCACTTCGGAGCGAAGTACTTACCAGAACTCTTGTGAACTTTCTACGCGGCAATATAAACGAACCAAAACACCATTCCGATTTAGATAGGTCCCTAAAATATGACCCCTAAGCGCCCAAGCTCCAGGCAGGGTAGCGTGGTTCGGGATGCCAGGCCCAAACCCTAAACCCCCTAAACCTTAAACCCTCAACCCTCAACCCTCAACCCTCAACCCTAAACCTAAACCCTAAACCCTAAACCCTAAACCCTAAACCCTAAACCCTGAACCCTAAAACCAAAAAAGTGCCACTCTTTCCCCCCATCCACGGGCCAGGCCGCCGCCGCATATGCCTCGGTGGCTTCGCACGGTGAGGGCCCAAAAAAGCCTTCTTGAGGGGTTTAGGGTTTAGGGCTTTTCGGGGTTTAGGGTTTAGGGTTTAGGGTTTAGGGTTTAGGATTTAGGGCTTGAGGTGAGGTCTTCAAGCTGAGTGCTTGCGCCTCCATACTCCGCTTTCCTACAAGGCCCCTACTATTTGGGAGAGATTTTCTCTTAGGGTTAGGGGGCTAGGTGGAGGCCATTCGAGCCTGGATAGTTTCATCTTCCCCCCCCCGCCCCCCTAACATGTCGATGTCCCTCACCATGTACAATACTTCATAGTCCTTTGCATATGCTGTTTAGTATATGGGATAGATGGTTCAAGATGAAAAGAAAGCGTCAGCACATGACAAATTGCGACAGTACACACAATGGGAACATGTACTCTGAGCGGGGGGTGTGAGGCACGTTCCCTCCCATCCATCCAACTTCGCAGAGGAGCTTTCACACAAGCTGGCAGGTTTAGGGTCCTGTGCACCCTCCACTGACGTAGTGAGATATTGGTTGCCTAAGCTTGGCGCTTAATTATCACCAGCTGCAGATTGGCCCGAAGACACATTCGCCGTCCATCGCCTCGTGGCAGTTGCTCAGAGTTTAGGGAGTTTAGTGTCTAGGGCTTTGGTGTGTTAACGACTTTGACATCTTTCTGAAAGCAGACCGGCCAACTTGCAACACAGGATCCGGCAAAGCTGGGGGGAAAGGTTGGGCATCGTGGCCAAGCTGGGCCATGCTGCATCTTGCACACAGAAGCCTCAAGCAGTTTGGGTGCCTAAACCCTAAACCCTAAACCCTAAACCCTAAACCCTAAACCCTAAACCCTAAACCCTAAACCCTAAACCCTAAACCCTAAACCCTAAACCCTAAACCCTAAACCCTGAACCCTGAACCCTGAACCCTGAACCCTAAACCCTAAAGCATCGTTGGGCTCGACCTTGTCGTGTGGCAGCGGTTTAGCCGTCAGCCTCCTGTAAGAACTGGAAAGCCCAACAGCCGAGCTGTCACAAACTGCTTACGTAGGGTTTAGGGTTTAGGGTTTAGGGTTTAGGGTTGAGGGCTCACCGAAGCCTGAAACCAAACCCGCAACCCCACACCCCCGAAGCCACAACACCCCCGAAACTCGCCCGACAGCCGTTTTAGGAGCCCTCAACCCTAAACCCCCTAAACCCCTAAACCCTAAACCCTAAACCCTAAACCCTAAACCCTAAACCCTGAACCCTAAACCCTAAACCCTAAACCCTAAACCCTGAACCCTGAACCCTAAACCCTAAACCCCGAACCCTGAACCCTAAACCCTAAACCCTAAAAGCCAACGACTTGGCGCAGGCCGGAACCCCCCGGCCCATGGCCGAGCCCACAGCGAGCCATCGAAGGTCCCGGTGCCCGGGGCTCAGGCTTAGGGCTCTTAGAGAAGCTGCTGCTCAGGGTTTAGGGTTTAGGGTTTAGGGTCTAGGGTCTAGGGTCTAGGGTTTAGGGTTTAGGGTTTGGGGTTTGGGGTTTGGGGTTTGGGGTTTGGGGTTTAAGTTTAGGGTTTAGGGTTTCGAGTTTGGGGTTTAGGGTTGAGGGCTTAGCGGTTAGGGCTCCTAGCACGGCCCCGACTCTTTGAAAGAGATCCCCGCGTGGACTGACTGCAGGTTTAGGGCGCCAGGGTTTGGGGTTTAGGGTTTCAGGCTTTGGTCTCATGCCTTGCGGTTTAGGGTTTAGGGTTTTGGGGTTTAGGGTTTAGGGTTTAGGGCCGTCGGATTTAGAGTGAGCCCGCCCATCGCCTCAGGACCTACCTCACTTCGCCGCAGAGGCACCGTCCGGGGATGCAGATTGGCTAGGGTTTCGGTTTTTTTTGAACCCTAAATGCCATGCTTCCCAGTTGCCCTGAACCCGAACCCCCTACAGGCAAACCTAACACCTTTCTTGGTCTGTAAGTTTGGGCTCAGGATAATGTTTCACAGCTGTTTTCCTAAACCCTAAACCCTACACCCTGAACCCTGAACCCTGAACCCTAAACCCTGAACCCTGAACGCTGAACCCTACACCCTAAACCCTAAACCCTAAACCCTAAACCCTAAACCCTAAACCCTAAACCCTAAACCCTAAACCCTAAACCCTAAACCCTAAACCCTAAACCCTAAACCCTAAACCCTAAACCCTAAACCCTAAACCCTAAGTCCTAAACCCTCGCCACAACGCTGCAGGCGGCTGGAGGACGCGTACATGCACCTGCCCTCCACCTCCGAGGAAGCTGGGGGCTGTTGGGCTTTTGGAGTAGTAGTACCCTCGGGGCCGGTGCCTTGAGTTGCAGGCATTGCCCCGCATGCCAAGGGGATACTGTTGGAGTTTGTGCAGCCAAAACGAGATTAGCTGAACTTGCTTTTTCTCTTAGTCTTGCTGCCGGTGCGTGTGTGCGTGTTTGGTACGACCACCCCGCACCCCAAGCCCTGTCTCCGCAGCTTAGTACCTTTGTGAGGGATCGCAAGGGGAAGAGTTTCTGTTCCTGTGAAGTGGGCTGTCTTGCCTAAGTGCCCGAATCCAACCCAAGCCGCACGGCTTGGGGGGTCGGGCCCATGGAGGTTCGGGTGGCGTTATTCCCAGCTCGGATTGAGGGGCTCGGAGAGTCGAACTCTTGCCGGATCTCCCCAATGACGCAAGCGGGGAGGGGGGAAGAGATGGCGGGAGGGAACGTTTCCGTTGGCCGGACGTCCACTCACTCACTCACTCACTCACTCACCAGTAGTACCCTTTAGGGGAAGGGTCCAGGGTTCAGGGTTCAGGGTTTAGGGTTTAGCGTTTAGGGTTTAGGGTCTGGGTTTAGGGTTTAGGGTTTAGGGCTTAGGGTTGAGGGTTTAGGGTTTTGGGTTTTGGGTTTAGGGTTTAGGGTCCACGACACCCTGAAGCTAGGAAGCTTCGAAGTCCCAACGCCTTGGCCCTAGAACTGTGCAGGACGGCAAGCTGAACTGAAAGGGTGTCGGCTTAGCATTTCGGGTGTACGGTGGAGGGTGCTTCGGTGTTTAGGGTGTTTAGGGTGTTTAGGGTGTTTAGGGTGTTTAGGGGGTTTAGGGGGTTTAGGGTGTTTAGGGTGTTTAGGGTTTGAGGCTACATATGCATATGAACCCTAAAGCCTAAACCCTAAACCCTAAAACCTAAACCCTAAACCCTAAACCCTAAACCCAAACCCTGGCTCGTCTACTACATCTCCCTTCGGCCAGTCTATGTCGGAGCACAAACGAAGAGAATATTTTTAGAGCCAAGTGCTTCTTTTCGAAGTTTCCGAGGGTGGGAGATTGAAAGCGTCGGGTCGGAAACTGAACATATTCTGCAGTCATCATGCTGGAGTCCATAGACGGGTGGGTACTTCTCTGGCTTTTCATTGCGCTTACGCCGACGCCAGGAGGAGAGGGAAGCGCTGATGGAGGACGACCTCCTTCAACCGACATGGGGAGTGTGCGATATTAGGGGGTACCTTGTCAGGGTCCTTACCATAAGGGATTCCTACTATTTTGGGGGGTCGATATTAGGGGTCCCTTATCATCGTAACCCCCCACTTGGTGTTCCTCAGATAGTTGACGACAGCGTGATGTCCGGTGCTTGGCGGTGTCAGCTCTGCGTAGGGTTTCGGGCTTAGAGTCATTGCTCTTCAAGCCACATAGGGTTTAGGGTTTTAGGGTTTAGGGTTTAGGGCCTAGGGCTAGGGTTTATGGTTTAGGGTTTAGGGTTTAGGGTTCAGGGCTCAGGGTTTTGGATCGTATGGCGTTTTGCTTTGATGGCTTCAAAACCTGCGCCTGTGCCGCTGCTCGCAGCGTGAATTCGGTGCACACCATCCCCATGAACAAACGGCTAGGATGTACTGCCTATGCCCTTGTGTGGCAAGTTTTGTTGCTCAATACTTGTATCCCTAAACGGATAACCCATCAGCTCTCGCCAACATCTGTAAGGCACCCTGCATAAAGACCCTACCTCATTCGTCTCAAGATGATGCGCTTTGCAGACTAGAAGAACCGCATGTCAGGCTCAGGCATTGAAGGGGCACCATCTTTGCATGAGCAACATTTCCGCTGAAAAAAAGCCTTGCCAATGGACGCCGATGTGCTGCCGAATGCTTTCCTTGGCTGGAAGGCCTTGCAGACATGATGATTGAAAAGTGTGCTACGGAGCTCAAATATTTTGCCAACACTATCCCCGTTTTTTGCCCCTGCGCAAATACAACGTACGCCCTAAACACCCTAGACCCCCTACAAGACCCCACAACTCCTAAAGCCCTAAATGCCCCAAACCCCCAAACTTAAAACCCCCTTTAAATTCAACAGGCCCCTATATTACATGCGTCTAAGTACAAAGGCCAGTGGTAGCCCCTGCTACACCCTAAACCCTAAACTCTAAACCCTACACCCTAAGCCCAAAGCCCTAAGCCCTAAGCCCTAAGCCCAAGCCCTAAGCCCTAAGCCTACACCATGAGCCCTAAGCCTTAAACCCTAAACCCTAAGCCCTAAACCCTAAGCCCCAAACCCTAAACCCCAAACCCTAAACCCTAAACCCCAAACCCCAAACATTAAACCCTAAACCCTGAACCCTGAGAACCCTAAACCCTAAACCCTAAACCCTAAACCCCCAAAAAAGTCCCAAAAAACCTGGCAGAGGTGTCGGCGCTGGCCTCGGCGCAGAGCCGGGGGCCGGCGGTGCCACGGCTGAGCTGGGCCAAGGCCGGCGGGGGGCTGTGGGGGGCTTGGGGTTTAGGGTTTAGGGTTTAGGGTTTGAAGTTTAGGGTTTGGGGTTTAGGGTTTGGGGTTTAGGGTTTGGGGTTTAGGGTTTTGCGGGGGGTCTAGTGGGGTTTATAGGGGGGTTTAGGGGTTTATAGGGCGGGTTAGGGGTTTGTAGGCAGTTTAGGGGTTTGTAGGGGTTTGGGGTTTAGGGGCTTGGGTTTAGGGGTTTATGGGGGGATTCAGGGGTGAGGGCTCAGGGGGTTTAGGGGTTTAGTTTAGAGGCAGGGTTAGGGGGGTGTCGGGGGGCTCATGGGGTCTTTGGGGTCTTTAGGGGCTTCCGAGCCTCGGGTGCGGGCTCTTTCGGGGTTTAGGGGTTTTGCGGGGGTTTAGTGTTTAGGCTTTAGGGATTAGGGCTTGGCATTAGGGGTTGCAGTGGACTGCTGGTCCATGATGCTGAGGATTCGGGTTTCATGTACGAGAGGGGAGGGCGCTTCAGGTTCGTGGGGGTTTTCGGGTGTTAGGCGTTAGGCCCCCACAGTGTATGAACACTAAGGGGTTGAAGCGTGCTAAGTAAGCGGGCGGCTGGGCTCGCGAGATGCGGGGTCACATTGTCTCCGGTGTGGGCGTTTGACCAAGTGTGTTCAGAATTTGAGTTTTCGGAGTCAGGTTTTACTCGAAGCTTGAAAACCCTAGCCCTAAACCCTAAACCCTAAACCCTAAACCCTAAACACTAAACCCTAAACCCTAAACCTAAACCCTAGCCCTAAACCCTAAACCCTAAACCCTAAACCCTAAACCCTAAACCCTAAACCCTAAACCCTAAACCCTAGACCCTAGACCCTAAACCCTAAACCCTAAACCCTAAACCTAAACTCTAAACCCTAAACCCTGAACCCGAAACTCCGTTCAGCGAGACCGCCCCCCCCAAGGCTTGTGCCAGGCACGAGGCGCGCGAGATGTCCCTGAAGCGCCCCTGGGCCGCATGCTCTACGATTTTTCCCAGGGCGGCGTGCGTATTGCAATCTGCACCTTATGTCAGTAGAAATGCAGAAATACCTGAATCACTAGGTAAACATATAAGTAGAACTGCACATTTCAGTACAATGAATAGAAACGAATAAATCGATACAGCCAGCTAAGAGTTTGTGTTGTCACTTTGCTGTCTTGGGTGCTCTACACGTCATGTCCGGACCCCAGCTACGGAATCTATCAGTTCCCTTCCATGTTGTGTGAAAAGTCCGGGCTTATGCACCTTGAAACCCTGAACCCTGAACCCTGAAACCTGAAGCCCTAAGCCCTAAAACCGTAAACCCCAACCCTAAACTGACTTACAGCTTGGCTTCTTCCCTCCGCGAGAAGCCATCAGTTTTTCTCAAGAAATCGAAGCCAAGACTTCTATGGTTTAGTGTTTCTGCCCTTTTTTGGGCTTAGGGGTAAACCCTGAATGTGCGCTGCAGAGGGCCGCAAGGCCCATAACTTGATCCAACCCTAAACCCTAAACCCTCGCGAGTGTGGAAGCATTCAACCTCATAATCATGTGCGGTGTTTGGCTTAAGGTCTACACAGGAGCCCTGCCACACCCACAAGATATTTTTAGAAGTCAGCATGTATAGTGTACAGTAGAAGCAAAGATACCAGAAGTCACCTTCTTTCTTGTCTTGTTTTGTGTTGCTGCTTGGTGGCAAAAAGGAGAGCCCTGCGTAACCCCGCTGTGGAGCTTCCTGCCCACGCGAGGGTTATGAGCCCAACGCTAAGTAAAAGGGCCCTGTAGACAGTAGACCTTGCCATGGCAAACTTCCCGAACCCTTTCTGGTCAGATGCAGTACAGCAGGAATTTCGCCGTGCACAACAGGTCGTGCAGGACGACCCTGGGGAAGGAGGTGCAGCCATAAGGGAAGGCGATGAGTCAGAACGTGAACCGCCATATGAGCTTGGACCTCAAGCCCAGGAAACTCCTGAGGCCGGAGCAGGAGATGCTGTTCCGCAGGAGAGTGTCCCACAGCCTGCAGAAGAACTACGTAGTATCAACCCTGCGCAGCAGCAGGAACCGGAGGCACAAGTTGCCCGGGATGCATCACCAGGTCACTACAGCGTTACTGGATTGAGTGAGTTTTCGGCTATGGAGCGTGGTACAATGAAAGGCCTTGAAGCATTGGGTCTGAGAGAAGTTGATGACAGAGAGTTAGTTCCTGATTATTCCGCGCCGCCTGCTGAGACCCAGTCCGGGAGCAGAGATCCTTTTGGCGATCTGGCGTCAATGCTGCGTGTGCTGATGCAAGGCCAGCAGTCTTTGGTGGAGCGAATGGATAAGCTGGAGAGCTCCAAAGCATCGTCATCGTCTGCAGGTGCAAGCTCTAGTGTCCCTGAGCCACGTCCGAAGGCTGTGTTTCCTCCTCAGTTCGTTGGCACACCAGCTGTGACAGGCAAGCCGGCTGACCTTGGGGAAGCTGGGACGGGGTCGGGCGGGAGAGGGGGTCAAATGGGACCACCAACTGAGGCCCAGGCCCAGGCTCCAAGTGCGGGTGTGGTGGAAGTGGAAGGGTCAAAGTACGCCTGGCGAGTCACGCCCGAAGGATTGAAACTTGAGAAACAGGCCCCAACACGACCGGCAAGGGCCGTGTCCGTAGCTGAGGTCTTGAACCCAAGGGCTAGGTCACCCTTCGTACCCGTCACCCCCGATAAATCCCCAAAGCGAGGACGAGAGCCTAGGACTCGTAGTGATAGCCCTCAAAGAGCTCGTCAATCTGGAGGAGCTGCTGCAAGCTTGTCAGGACCTCTTGACATGGGTAACTTTGGGTATGAGAACTATGTTCAGCTGTATCAAGATGCCTTGCGTCCCGGTGAGCCTCCACCCATTCCCGAATTCTTAAGAAAGCAGCCCGGTCAGGACAGAGGTAGAAGTAGCCCTGCTCGAAAGGCCGTAGGTGTCAGCAGTGGGTTGAAATACCCAATGAGCCCAGGAGGTACTGAAATTAGGCCACCCCCACCTCCAGGCCTTAGAGCTCAAGCCGAAATGCAACCTGAAGAACCCATCAAGTACGTGCCTGAGCTTCCTCAACTTGACAAGTATGATCCTACTAACTCCAGTATTACTGCAGGTGATTGGCTGGCAACGTTGGGTCCCACCATGTCGTCGTTGAGTCAGGGCGCGCGTGAGTGGTGGGGAGACGTGTTGCGTGAGGCGAAACAGTTGTACACACGTTGGCTACTCGCATCACCCCTCGACCGACTTAGTATTTACCCCGAAGCCCTCGTTGAACTTCACCAAACCGGTAGATTCAGCAGGGTAGAGCAGAAAGCAGTGCCCATGTTGCTGAAGTGTGTTGGTGCAGATTTGCGTGAGGACATAGTTACGTCTAGATTGTTTTCGACCGCTGCAATCGTGTACAAGACCATGTGTAAGTACCAACCTGGGGGAAGTGCAGAGCGTGAACAACTGCTTAACTACATTACACACCCAGGAAGCAGTGCAACTGCACATGCCGCAGTCAAGGCTATTAGGAAATGGCGTCGTTGGATTGTCAGATCGACTGAAGTTGGCTTGAATCTCCCAGACCCGTCGTTGCAGGTGAAAGGTCTAGACAGTCTTCATCCTCCGAATTTGTCCACCTCTTCGTTGTTTCGCCTTCAAACCTTTAGGACGAACCACTTGCTTGACCAAGTTCCCAACCAGGATGCTGTCAGTAAGTACGCTGAGCTTTTGTTGGCCGAGTGCGAGGCTGCAGCATTGAGTGAGGACCCCAAGAAACATAAGGTTGCTCGGGTTGAGACGCCGGGTGGTGGGGAGTCCAAGGGGAAGGGTGCTGAAGCGAAGGGTGGTGGTAAGGGTGGAAAGGGCAATCCTAAGCCAGCATGCAAGCACTGGATGACTGAAGCTGGATGTCACTATGCCGATAAGTGTCATTTTACGCATGCCCCCATAGGTAAGGGAACTGGCAGGTGTTTTCTATGCAGTGCCACTGGTCACATGAAAGATGCATGTCCCCGCAAAAACCCTGAAGCTGCTAAGGTTGAGGATACCCTGCCCAAAGCCAAGGGTAAGGGGGGAACCAAGAGCGCTAAGAAGGCTGAGGCTGCAAGCGCCGCGGAGTCCGCCCAAGCTGCTAGTGCAGGTTCGGGGGAGGGGCAGCTGGGAGCATCAAGCGCCCAAATGATGCAAGAGGCCACGAACTTGCTGCGGTCCCTACAGCTTAAAGCGCTCAATGTCGGCGCTGAGTTGGTGCCAGAATTGTTCCAAAACGACCGCGCGAGTTTTGAGCCATCTGACGCAGCCCATCTGGGCGTGCCGGATGGCCGGGGCCTTAGTTGCAAGTATGGCCTGATCGATTCCGGTGCAAGCGCGTGCCTTAGACCGAAGCTTGAGGGCGAGGACTTGAGTGCTCTCAGGAGACGTGAAGTGAATCTCGCGTCAGGTTCCGCGATGTTATGGGTCAACTCACTAGGCACACTTGTCACTGACCAAGAGGCTGAGCCGATCGTTTCCCTAGGACAGCTTATCGAGCTTGGATGTCGGCTAGACTGGTCAGGTCGAAGGTGTGTGCTAGCTCATCCGCAACGCGGAAAGATTGAAGTTCTCACTACTTCTGGATGCCCCCGAGTGTCAGAAACTGAGGCATACAAGTTGATCGCCGAAATTGAGCAACATCGCATGTGGAGCTTCGCCAATGACCTGTGTGCACGAACGCTCGAAATCCGCACAGCGCACAACACTGAAATTGAGCTTTTAGACAAGTTGATTCACGACGTGCGGGTTGATGGGGACGTTGGTTCAGCTTTGCATGTTGCTGCAGGACGCATGTGGCCCCAAATCCCAAATGATGTGAAGTCCGCAGTCGCAGCGTGGCCAGAGCAGTCACATGAGACCTTAGTCTGGAATCGTAGGTTTAGGCGAAAACTTAAAAAGGCTGGGAAGGTAGTTCTTAACTTGTTTGCTGGAGAGAGCCGGCGGCAGATTGAGGATGCCGTGACAGCTGCAGGAGGTGTTTGTGTGTCGGTCGACCTAAAAGAAGACCTGATGAACCCGCTCACGTATAGGTACCTCCTTGAGTTAGTTTGTTCGGGGAAAGTCGATGCGGTGCTCGGAGGTCCGCCCTGTGGTCCATTCTCGAGGTGTCGGTTTCGGGAGGGAGGTCCACCCCCACTTCGAGCTCGCGATGGCCCCCATGTGCATGGTTTGCCCGGTTTGACTCCCTCTCAGCAGTCGCAGGTGTATGAATCTGATGTCCTTTTGCATCGCATGTACATGTTGGCATTGTTGGCATCACGAGCAGTTACCTGGGTAGACGGGACAGCTGATGAGTGCATAAAACGCGTGGGAAGCACCTCGGCAGGGGATGCCGGTACCTACACATTCAGGAGTCGATGTTGGGTGTTGTTTGAAAATCCCCAGGACCCTCAGTCGTACCTGAGCCCTGAGGTCATGGAGCATGAGGCCCCAGATGGATACCCTTCAATGTGGGCCACTCCGAGTTACCTAGCAGTTGAGCGATTGCTGGGGTTAAAGCAAATTCATGGGGATCAAGGACCGCTTGGCCACCCTAAAAGGAAGCCAACTACGTGGGCGTCCACGCAGCCAATGAGCGCCATGAGTGTGAGGGGTCCGGGTTGGCAGGGTGAGGGAGTGGGTGATCCAAACCAATCCACTGTTGGGGAATCTGCTCGATGGGCGGCATGGGCGCCAGGTGCATTGCGCATTGTGTGTGCTCAGCTTGAGGCCGTTGTGTCGGGGAGCCCCAAACTCAAACTTTCCAAGATTAGTTTTGAAGCACATGTAAAGAATGGACATTGGCCACCGTTAAGGACATGCAGAGATTGTGTGATCGGGACCGCTACCCAAAGGCAACATAGACGAGTCCGCGCACCACAGGCCTTTGTATTGTCGCTTGATTGTCCAGGTCCGTACAAAAAGTCTCAGGACGAACTCAGTCATCGTAGGCGTTATCTATTGACTGCGGTTTACACAGTTCCTGTTGACGTGCGTGGTCGGCCCTTGTTGGCAGAGTCCCAAACTCCGGCAAATCCTGATGAAGAGCGCGCTAGTCAGGTGGATTTGGGAAATGAGCCAGATGAACCTAGGGAGGTTGAGGCCGAGCCCGATAATCAACCAGGGTTGGATGGTGATGGCGATCCTGGAGTGCCCCGAGTTGGACCCGATGGTCAGCGAGGGAGTAAGTGTCATGAGTTCCGGGTTCGGGGGAGGGTTCGCTGATGCCAGATGCTGGCGCGGATGCCTCGAGTGAACTTCGGGGGAGTGTTGTGTTGGGTGAGGTTTGTGAGGAGCTCGACATAAGCCGGGGAGGTCCTCAGGCCGAGTGCCCGAACGAGCCCAGCATCCCAAGTGATTGTGAGGGCTACGAGCCTTCAGTTGTAGATCCTAGTGAAGAGGATCGCGCTCTAGATGAGTGGTTCGGTGATAAGTTGTACCCCGCGCGTGGCAGCCACGCTGCAGGTCGTGAGTTGCTTGAGCGCTGTGCGGAAGATAAGGCTAAGCTGGACGATGAAGCTGATGCCGAAAACCGCCCCATTAAAATGGTTGAGCTTGTCTTTGTTGAACCCCTTGACTCCAAAGGTCCGAACGAAGTTGCGCATGCTACTGCCCGGATTTGTGCGCAGCTTGAGGTGCTGAAGTTGCCGATTGCGCGAATCCATACAGACGCAGGGTCCGAGTTCATCTCGACACCATTTAGGCGTTTCGTTGACGCGCGTGGCATATTGCACACTGCAGCTGCGCCCCAAGAGCACAACAGCAACGGCAGGGTTGAAAATGTCGTACGCCGACTAAAGCAGCAGGTTCGTACTATTCTGCTAGCTAACGCACATCCCCCCGATAAGTGGGCCGTGGGCCTGCGCCGCAAGAGCGGTCGCCGCGAGGTGGCGGTCAGACACGCTTGCCCGCTTGGGATGGCCACCGCCCACGTTGGCACCTTACGGCGCTAAAACACAGATACTTACTAGGACGTGGCATCGCCGACGTCAGTCAGAGTGGAAGGCCCGTGCCGAAGACGATATTGTGTTGTGCCCCGCCAGCCTTGTAAAACATGGCTATGTTGTGTTGGTCGGTGACATGTTGAAGCTTGCGACGAAGTTGTTTCACGGCGACAGCCCAAACTTACAGGTAGTTGCCGCCAATCCTGATGGCGACGATCCACCGTTTGAAGAGGGAGAGCTGCCAGCCCCAGTGCGCCGGCATAGTGCCAAACGGCCCGTTGTGCTTGCAAAAGTTGGTTGCGAAAGCCGGGGAACACCCCAGGCCGTTGACCAATGTGCTGGTGAGCTTGCTGCTACAACGCCATTTGATGTTGATGCGGCTTTGGCCTTTGTTGCTCAACTGTCTCTTTCTGACCTTGACGCGTCGCGTGATAATGGCAAGCGCCTACACTCTGGCAAGCATCATGTGTTTGGTCAGTTTGTGCATGGTGGCGTGTCAGGTGTGACCAAGAACACGAAGCGTTACTCAGGTGTAGCAACGTTGTTGACCAAGCTTGTGCGGCATGCTGTGCCACACGCTGAGTTTACTACCGTTGTTTTGAGTACTGACGCTGAGGCAGTGTTGCATCGTGATGTTCACAATCATCCGTTGTACCCAAACCACATAGTTACTGTGCAAGCGCCGTCTCGTGGTGGTGGCTTGTGGGTGCAAACTGTCAGTGGTGATGAGCAACGTGGACCAGCGGTTTGCAAAACGCTTCCTACAGGACAAGTTGCGCAAGGACAAGTTTTTCCCTTAGGACAGCCGTTCCGGTTCAACTCGCACCGGTGGCATTGCAGTGAACCGTGGCCATGTGAAGAGCATCGAGTTGTGCTCTCTGCTTACACGGTGAGCCGCCCGGATAAGCTCAAAGGAGCGGAGCGTGCGGAGTTGACAAGCTTGGGGTTCAACGTTCCCCCGCAAGAGCATTTTTCCAATGTTGCTGTTGCACAGCAAGGGGGAGCCACCCCTCTGAAAGAGCTTGAAAATCCCAAAAACCTTAAAAATAGCATAATCCAAAACCCAAAAAAGCTTGAGAGTGAAGGCGTAGGTCCTGTTGCTGAAGAGCAGGCCGCCGCATGTACCTGTAGTTGCTGTGAGCGTGACTGTACTGTTTGCAGCAAGTTGTTTGTGAAGCTTGACGCCGTGTGCTGTGCTGGGATGTCGCCAGAGGCAACCGTTGAGCGTGAGGTGTCTGCCGTGCCAGACCTGTCCATGAGCGTACCTTGCTGTTGTGCGGTAGGGTGCGAGGAGTTCGAAGCACAGTTGTTTTTCGACAGTTTTCGGCCAACTAACCTTGAAGACACGCCAGACAGAGCGTGTGACGAGGAGGCCTATGAGCAAGAAGTTGAGCAGGCTCTGTTTTTAGAACCGCGCGAGCTTGAGGGTGACACGTGGGCGCTTGAAGGGCTGCTTGACGAGCACAGTGTGGTGAGCAAGCTGATCGCCCGTGAGCGACAAGAGTTCATCACAGCCTTTGAAGAGCATGGCCTAAAGGAGGCCTGTGAGGGCACCATCCTCTCTGAGCTGCTCGTGAAGCGTGAGGAGTTGGAGTGCGAGTTGCGTGCCTTGAGCTTGCGTGACGAAGGTGCGGTTGCTGTCTGCGTGTGTGAAGCATCCTTTCCGGAAACTCTTGATGAGAACGCGGTTCAAGAGGACACGCCGGAGCAGGTGTTGCAGACCAAGATCGTACCGAACTGGCAAGTTCTTCAAAACGTGGCGACCGGCAGTCGTCGCAGAGTTCCTGTCCCTTACTGAGGACAAAGAGGCGCTTGAGCCTGTGACCCAGGAGAGGCTGGACGAGTTGAGCGCGAAGGGTGTGAAGGTCACTGTCATTCCCTCAAAGCTTATCTGCAGTATCAAGGCCCCCAAAGGTAGGCTCAAAGCCCGAATAGTTGCTTGTGGTAACTTTCTTGGTACGTGCCTAGGAGAGTCAAAGGCCCAGAGGAAACATGACCTCTACTCTAGTGGAGTTGACCTTACTCGCCTGCGCATGTTGTTAGCATATAGTTCACGTCGTGGAATGCCTGTTTGGTCAGTAGACATCAAGACTGCTTTCCTAAACTCAGAACTGTTGCCTAGGAACCGTGAGGGTGCGCAAGAGGCAGTAGCTCACGCTGGAACTGCTCACGCGGTCCGACGGGACTCGCCGGAGAGCGAGAACCCAGCTGAGTATGTTGTTCTGAACCCTCCACGCGTCCTAGTGTCCAAAGGAGTCGTGCCTGTAGGTACTTTCCTCATAGTGAAAAAGGCAGTTTACGGTCTTGACCAGAGTCCTAGAGACTGGGGTTTCACGAGAGACGCTGAACTTCGTACCCTGAAAATTCCCTGGAAAAGCAAGCTTTTGAAGCTAGTGCAGTCTCTTGCTGACGACTGCGTTTGGTTTGTTGTTGACGTTGAGACAGTTCTCGTTCAGGACCCAGACTTTCCTGTGCCTGCGCAGTCCCAGGAAGTGCTCGGGTGGATCGCTGTCTACGTTGACGATATTCTTGGGTCAGGTATAGAGGATTTAGGCGAGGGGGTCATTAGGGCAGTTTGTGAAAAGTGGGCGTGTTCTGACCCAGAGAAGGTTGGAAGTGACCCGTCGAATCCAGTTCGCTTTTTGGGCTTAGAGCTGTACTGGTCAAGGGAGGGCAGGTTGGTTGTAACTCAAACCGCTTACGCGAAGGACTTGCTGAGTAGGTACACCAACGAGTTTGTCGCTTCAGTGCAGCCTCTTCCACAAGGACTGGAGGACCCTGTTGCCGTCCCTAACCCCAACGCCGAAAGCATTAGGAAGTGCCAACAAGTTGTAGGTGAACTGCTGTGGTTGTCGATTCGTACTAGGGTTGATCTTTGCTTCGCCGTTTCCAAGCTTGCTCAGTGGAGCACAAAGGACCCTGAGTTCACGTTTAGGCAGGCCCTGCAGGTTCTAGGTTACTTGTCTGTGACGCCGTCGGTAGGTCTTGTTTTCGCAGGCCCTAAGGACAGAGATGAGCACAACCTTGTAGGAACGCAAGACTATACGCACGCGCTGCAGGCATACACAGATGCGTCGCACGCACCAGGAGGTGATAGGTCTCATGAGTGCACGGTGCTTCGCTGTGAAGGGTCTACTGTTGGTTGGGTCAGCACAAGGCAGCCGTTTTGCACGCAGTCTTCATGTGAAGCAGAACTTCTCTCCACTACTACTGGCAGTAACTATGCAGTTGCACATGTAGGACTTGCTCGTGAACTGTGACAGCATGAACCAAGGGTGTTTGTGGCAAACGACAACCTGAGTGCTATCACAGTGATCAACAGCCCCACCGTTTCTTGGAGAACCCGTCACCTAAAAATTAGGGCTAGAGTCCTGAAAGAGAGGTCTGACATGAAATTGCTCGTTTTCGTGCATGTAGGTGGAGACAAGAATGGTGCTGATATAGGGACTAAGGCACTTGGCCCGCAGAGGATCAAGACGTTGATGGCAGTGCTGGGAATGTCCGCGCAGGATCCGCCTGCCGAAATCACTAAGGCAAAATCCGTTCAGCACGTGAAGGATTGCCTAAGGGCAGTCATTTTGGCCTGTTGCCTGTGCAACGCCAGAGCCACTAAGGACCAGGACAGGACCCAGAGTAGTGAAGACTGGTCTCTTGTAGTGTTTGCGGTGCTAATCTCAATCACGTCCATTGCAGTTTGGGAAGCATGTAAGGCTTGTTTGAGGGCAGTGTTTCGACAAGCCGAGGATCTCCTCAGGCCGAGACTCCCAGCCCCAGAACCTGAAGAGCTTATCATTCCTGAACAGCCCGAAGATGAGTATGAAGGCCCAGATCCTGATGAGGCCCGCGTTGCTCGTGTTAGGGAACCCGTTCCCGCAATGAGCCCTGAAGAAGGCTTGAGGCGAAGGCCCCCGAGACCTGTAGCGCAGCAGGAGCCTGATGTAGAGCCTCAAGGCCGCCCTATCACATTTGCCTTTGCTGATGATGAAGTTCAGGTGTTTATGCCAGGCCCAGCAGACGCGCCAGCGAACCCGCCTGAGCCTGTCCAGAGACGTAGTCGCCCAGCCTAGAGGCCCATTCCAAGCAAGGCCCCTACGGCTCAATCATCCGCCTGATCCGCCCTATATCCTCAGGGTAGGCTGGCCCGCCCCCACGCTGCAGCCAACTATGAGGGAAATGCGGCGCGCGAGGACGTCATGGGGTGGAGACCAATCGACTCTCTTCCAAGCTCCGCCAGTTGAGTTCAGAGATGATTTTTACCAATACGATGATGAGCGGCCAGCAGTGCTGATCAGATGGCACTCAACTGCGAGAGTGAGGAGGTTCGACCCCTCCAATAGCCGTGCACCAGTACCCCTCCGTGCGCTCACGGGTCAAAGACGAACGCTGGCCTTGTACCCTGACGGCGCCAGGGAGTTCACAGATGATAGCTGGCGCAACCCGCGAGTCGCCCGCCTACATCATCCTCATCAATGGCGAGGCCGGACAGAGTTTGAGGTCGACGTCAGACTTCTTTTGCCGCGGACCTAGCCAAGAAGAACGCTTCTGGTTCCACTACGCCGGGGATGCTCCCCAGGCCGGAGTGGAGCATTCGAAGCCCATTTCTTCAACGAAGCATTTTGCTTCAAAGAGGCTACACTTGAGCCTGCCGGGAAAGCATCCCAGGCCGCAGGATCCAGTGAGAGCCCTTTTTGCCGTTATGGTGATGAAGTTCTTCTGCCTCCCGTCATACAGTTGGTGACGCGTCACCAAGGGGGAGCGCGAGTGTGGAAGCATTCAACCTCATAATCATGTGCGGTGTTTGGCTTAAGGTCTACACAGGAGCCCTGCCACACCCACAAGATATTTTTAGAAGTCAGCATGTATAGTGTACAGTAGAAGCAAAGATACCAGAAGTCACCTTCTTTCTTGTCTTGTTTTGTGTTGCTGCTTGGTGGCAAAAAGGAGAGCCCTGCGTAACCCCGCTGTGGAGCTTCCTGCCCACGCGAGACCCTAAACCCTAAACCCTAAACCCTAAACCCTAAACCCTAAACCCTAAACCCTAAACCCTAAACCCTAAACCCTAAACCCTAAACCCTAAACCCTAAACCCCAAACCCTAAACCCTCAACCCTAAACCCTCAACCCTCAACCCTAAACCCTCAACCCTAAACCCTAAACCGTAAACCCTAAACCTGCCGCCCATGCGTGAGCTCGGAGCCATTGCAAGATGGGCCCAAGACACGATCGCCCAGCAAGTGTAGGGTCGATCTGCAGCTGCGGCAGGTAGAGGCGTGTGCTCGGCCTTTTGAGTGAAGGGTTTAGGCTTAGGGTTTAGGGATTAGGGATTAGGGTTTAGGGTTTAGGGTTAGGGTTTAGGGCTTCGGGTTTAGGGTTTAGGGTTTAGAGTTTAGGCTTTAGGGTTTAGAGTTTAGGGTTTAGGGTTTAGGCTTGCAAGTACTGACTGCACCGCTTGGTAGGCTGAACAAAGGAGGCCATCCTCGCACTGCCGCAGCATGCCGAGCTAACGTCCACACTCCTGACGGACCGCACAGAACAGAGGGGTCGGAATAATTACGGACAGTGTTCCCTTATGGTCCCGTATATAATTGTACTATAAGAACCCCCACAAACCTATTCCCCCACAACCCTCTGCTAATTAGTCTACATGACAAGGAGTGTTGACCACAGAGCTCACATGGGCTAACCACCGCCCCTGGAGACGTCATGGCCCTGTGCGTCGCAGGAGGTCGCGCGATGGTGTTGGAGAGAGACCTGCACCACCTGGCCTGGATCCTTGTGGACCTGAGGAAGAGGCAGTTCGTGCACCTGGACGTCATCACCTGCGTCATGAGCACCTTCATTCTGCCGTGCCTGATGCTGAGGCTGCGCCGGTCCCCGGTAGCAGCAGGCAGCTACCACACCTGTGCCATCACGACCGGGGGTCAGCTGAGCATCTTCGGGGACACTTTCCGGGAGTACACCGACTACGGGCAGCGCAACGTCCCCAACGGCCTCGGCCGAGTTCTGTCAGTGAGCGCTGGGAACTGCCACACCTGCGCCGTCAAAGCCAACGGCGAGCTGGTGTGCTTCGGGCACGACTATGCCGGTCAATGCCGCATCCCGCCGAACCTGGGCCCTGTCCTGGCTGTGTCTGCAGGCAGAGACCACACCTGTGCCGTGCGCGTTGGGGGAGAGCTGTGGTGCTTCGGGGGCAACCGCTACGGCCAGTGCGATGTCCCCTCAGACCTGGGGCCCGTGGTTGCTGTGGCTGCTGGGATGCACCACACCTGCGCCATCAGGACCGATGGACACCTAGTGTGCTTCGGGGACAACGAGTATGGGCAGTGCAGGGTCCCTGCCGGCCTGCAGCACGCAGTGGCCGTCTCAGCCGGGGCCTTTCACACCTGCGTTGTCACAGCGGACGGCTCCTTGTGCTGCTTTGGGCTCCGTGATGATGGCCAGTGCGAGGTCCCGCGGGGCCTTGGCGCAGTTGCAGCTGTGGCTGCCGGCGCTCTCCACACGTGTGTGCTGCTTCGCAGCGGCGGGGTGGCTTGTTTTGGCAGCAACCTCTACGGCCAATGTGCGGTCCCAAAAAACCTGGGTCCCGTCGTGGCGGTGGCTGCCGGCGAATCCATGACCTGTGCCGTGACAGAGGACTGTAAACTGGTGTGCTTCGGCCGCCACAAGCACGGCCAGTGCAATGTGCCCACCGACTTAGGCCCAGTGCACGTGCAAGAAGCAGGCTTTGGGCGGTTTGCTCATCATGAAGCCGCTGGAGCACCAAAGCCCTAAACCATATCCTAAATCCTATGGGGGCTTGGAAGTCCCAGCCTAATCTCAAAGCCCAAGTTCAGATGCGATTCATAGGGCGTATACCCCAAACTGCCCCAGTTCCCAACCCTCGAGATGCCTCCGCCTTCCCAGGCTGCGAGCGCCTCACCGCAGACCGTCGCCAGCAGGGCCCCTGGAATCAGGTTGCAGCCACGCAGGGCCTCCTCGTAGGGTTTAGGGCTTTAAGTCTCCCCCCCCCAACCCGTGTTTAGGGTTTAGGGTTTAGGGGTGGGGAGGACGTTTGTAGATCACCTGAAAGACCCGTTTGCCTCCTAGCCTTCTTCCAGCAAATGTCAGCCTTTTGCAGAAGGGTTCTTGCCCGGTGAGGACCGGGTGTGCTTGTTCAGACTCAAGGAGGCAAGTCCCAGCCAAAGTAGTGCTGCCTAAATACCCGAAAACCGAAAAACCCTAGACCCCAAACCCCTAAACCCCAAACCCCTAAACCCCAAACCCTAGCCCTAAACCCTAAACCCTAAACCCTAAACCCTAAACCCTAAACCCTAAACCCTAAACCCTAAACCCTAAACCCTAAACCCTAAACCCTAAACCCTAAACCCTAAACCCTAAACCCTAAACCCTAAACCTAACCCTAAACCCTAAACCCTAAACCCTAAACCCTAAACCCTAAACCCTAAACCCTAAACCCTAAACCCTAAACCCTAAACCCTAAACCCTAAACCCTAAACCCTAAACCCTAAACCCTAAACCCTAAACCCTAAACCCCTAAATCCTAAACCCGAAACCCTAAACCCTACGGTGTCTGCGGATCCACCTCCCAAAGAGTTTGTTCAGAGGTCTTGGGGTCCGGGGTATGCTCCCGGAGGCTTCGGCTTCAGGGTTTCCGGGCCACCTTTCGTTTTTGGGGCTTTAGGATCTCGGGTCGGGTTTGGGGTTTAGGGTCTTAGGATTGAGGGTTTGGGGTTTGGGATTTTGGGTTTTTGGGTTTTGGGTTTGACTATACCCTAAACCCCTAAAGCCCTAAAACCCTGAAACCCTGAAACCCTAAAACCCGAAAAAACCCTGAAACCCTAAATCCCTAAATCCCTGAAACCCTAAAACCTTAAAACCCTAAAACCCTAAAACCCTAAAACCCTAAAACCCTAAAACCCTAAAACCCTAAAACCCTAAAACCCTAAAACCCTACACCCTAAAACCCCAAAAACCCTAAACCCAAAACCCTAAAACCCTAAAACCCTAAAACCCTAAAACCCCAAAACCCTCAACCCTAAAACCCTAAACCCGAAAACCCCAAAAACCCTAAAAACCCTAAAACACCTTAAGAAAAAGCCCGCAAAGCCCCCAAGCTTCGCGCTGTTTGGGGAGGTTGTGGCCTTGGCTGCAGAGCTGGCGGGCGGTGGCTGCTCACAGGCACTCCATTTCTGTTTTTTTGTTTTGTGGTTGTTTTTTCGGGTTTAGGGTTTTAGGGTTTTAGGGGTTTAGGGTGTAGGGTTTAGGGTTCAGGGTACTTTGTTTGTCAAAGTTTTGTAATGCTTGTAAAAAGGCGCCTTCAAGTTTTCGGGGTTCAGAGCTTTTTTTTTTGTGTTCGGGTGTTTTTCTTGGAGGGGGTGTTTAGGGTTCAGGGCCTATGGGGTTTTAGGGTTTAGGGTTTTACTGACAGGGTCCTCAAGGGAGGGGTTCATCGGGGTAGGTACCTAGGGAACCTTAGGGAAGCTTAGGAAGCCTTAGGGGGTATTTCGGGAACCCTAGACCCTAAACACTACACACTAAACCCTAAACCCGTGAGAAACCCATAATTTCTGCGGTTCAAGGTAACCCCCTCCCTCCCCCCAAAGAACATAAATAGGAACAACAAGTACTTCAAAGAAACACATCCCTAAACCCTAAGCCCTAAACTCCCTAGACCCTAGACCCTCAACCCTAGACCCTAAACTCTACACCCTAAACTCTGAACCCTAAATCCCAAACCTCACC
Source organism: Symbiodinium natans (assembly GCA_905221605.1). Lineage (NCBI taxonomy): Eukaryota > Dinophyceae > Suessiales > Symbiodiniaceae > Symbiodinium > Symbiodinium natans. The sequence goes on along the minus strand of CAJNDS010002198.1, from coordinate 375,493 downwards.
GGTCTGAAGTGGCGGCGCTGGGATCCCAGTGCGGGGCCGCCCCAGGGTGTTGAGGGTTTAGGGTTCAGGGTTTCGGGTTTGGGTTTAGGGTTCAGGGTTTAGGGTTCAGGGTTTAGGGTTTAGGGTTTAGGGTTTAGGGTTCAGGGTTTAGGGTTTAGGGTTTAGGGTTCAGGGTTCAGGGTTTAGGGTCCAAGGTTCTGAGAAACATGGGCTTCAAGACAATGCCGTGCATACGGGATAAAGTGCGCTCGGGGCAGTCATCGTCCACTGGAACACCAGGATCAGAGTCCTCTAAAGAACCACAGGTTTAGGGTTTCGGGTTTAGGGTTTAGGGTTTAGGGCTTAGGGTTGAGGGTTTAGAGTTTAGGATTTAGGGTTTAAGGTCGGGGGGCAGCACAGGCACATTGATTGCACATTGATTGGCACATGATCGGCACATGGGTCTTGTTTTAAAATAGGGCTTCACCGAACATACCCCAAACCTACTAGCCCCTTCACCCCAAACCCTAAACCCCAAGCCTAAACCCTAAACCCTAAACCCCAAACCCCAAACCCCAAACCCCAAACCCGAAACCCGAAACCCTAAACCCCAATTTGTACACATCGTCCTGCCGTCTCACCCTAGATCTTGTTTGGCCCATTCTTGCCTCTAAACCTCCGGGCTCAAGAGGATCATGGGTTCAGGGTTCAGGGTTTAGGCTTGCTTAGGGTTTAGGGTTTAGGGTTTAGGGTTTAGGGTTTAGGGTTTAGGGTTTAGGGTTTAGGGTTTAGGGTTTAGGGTTTAGGGTTTAGGGTTTAGTTTTAGGGTTTAGGGTTTAGGGTTTAGGGTTTAGGGTTTAGGGTTTAGGGTTTAGGGTTTAGGGTTTAGGGTTTAGGGTTTAGGGTTTAGGGTTTAGGGCGATAGGGTTTAAGGGGTTAGGGGCTTTAGGGCTTTAGGGCTTCAGATCCCGGTGCAGGCCACCAGCAGCTGCAGGCGCGATTAGCTCAGGAGTTTAGGGTTTTGGGGTTGGGGTTTAGGGTTTAGGGTTTAGGGTTTAGGGTTTAGGGTTTAGGGTTTAGGGTTTAGGGTTTAGGGTTTAGGGTTTAGGGTTTAGGGTTTAGGGTTTGGGGTTTAGCATGTAGGGTTTCGGCTTCGTTAGGGTTTAGGGAAGAAGGGTTTAGGGTCATTTAGACTGAGGGTTGTCCCACCCTCCCCCCCCACCCCCTGACCCGCGACACTCAGACAAGAAGCCAAGCCAACTCGCTTGCTGTCTTCATTCATGACGAGCTGCCAAAGAACCAAGAGAGAGACAACCTGCTAACGCCTGCGCGTGATGGTGCAAACATGGGCAACATGGGCAGTCACATCAGCTTTGGGCGGGCATGCGAGGTTTCTCATCAGCGTAGCACGCGCCGGCAGTGGACAAAGCTGTCCCAACTGTTTCAATCTGCTCCCATCAACCAACTCTAACCTTATTTCCATGCTCAGCTCCTCGCGTGTCATGTTCAATGTTTCAGCTCATATATGAAGTAGGGTTTATATTACTGTTATTTGTGAGTGTATATAAGGTTCCTTTTAATATTGGTGAGTGTACATATTGGGTGTCCTTTTTGGGGATACAAGAAATATATACCCTACTTCATATCATGCCGGCTGTTCGCGCAGATGTTTCAAGAAGTTTCTGGATAGCCTTGTGATGCGACTTTGTCTGGCGCTTACGTCTCACTCCCTAATACCCCTAAGCGAGGCTTAGGCACCCTAATCCCTAAAAGGTCTTGGTGACATCTTGAAACCCTAACCGGTCCTAACCGCCCCCTAAAAGTTGGTTGAGTTAGAAACCCCCTACACCCCCTACTCCCGAAAAGAGGCTACATAGCCCTTATCCCTAACAGGTCGAGATGGAGTCAGAAAGGAGTCTTCTGCATCCTCATCATCCTCATGATCAGCGTTTAGGGCTTATGCTTGAAGGCTTAGGAGGCAAGACTTGCACCCAGCAATCCCCCAAACAACTAAACAAAATCACGAGCTCCTGACCCTGAACTCTAAACCTGGAAACTGCAAGATACAGGCTGAGCCCCTAAAGCCCAATATGCAAAACCCTTAAAAGCCCCAATCCCCTGAGGTGGAATGGGCCCCAAACTTGCCAAAGCTGTGAGCAAAAACCCGGCAAGACAAGGTGAGCGTGTGCCTGGCGGAGCCTAGGGCTAGGGGTTAGCCCAACCCTAAACCCTAAACCCTAAACCCTCAACCCTAAACCCTCAACCCGAAACCCAGATTCTCATCCCTATAAGCCCTCAACCCTAGAAGCCCTCAACCCGATAAACAGGCATGGAGGCGCCGCCCTTCGCAGTCGCCTCGCGGCTTTGCAGGCTTGACGACATGGGTCTTAGCTCCAGTTCTTGAAAGGAGGTGCGGGTTTAGGGTTTAGGGTTTAGGGTTTAGGCTTTAGGGTTTAGGGTTTAGGTTTAGGGTTTAGGGTTTAGGGTTTAGGGTTTAGGGTTTAGGGTTTAGGGTTCAGGGTTTAGGGTTTTAGAGGGTTGACGAACTAAGGCTCTCGCTCGATCCCGGGCTTGAGGCTTTTGGTTTATTGCGTGGCTTGGGGACGTTACAACCATGAACAATGTCGGAGTTTAGGGTCTAGGGTCTAGGGTCTAGGGTTTAGGGTTTAGGGTTTAGGGTTTAGGGTTTAGGGTTTAGGGTTTAGGGTTTAGGGTTCTGCAGCAGAATGGGGTTCCAATGTTAAGCTCCAATGTTTCGGTCAGTTCGGTTCTTGGTAGGGAAGCAAGGACTGAGGTGCCCTCCGGCCCCGAGACTTATGACCCTAAACCCAAACCCTAAACCATAAGCCTAACCCTAAACCCTAAACCCTAAAACCTAAACCCTAAACCCTAAACCCTAAACCCTAAACCCTAAACCCTAAACCCTAAACCCTAAACCCTAAACCCTAAACCCTAAACCCTAAACCCTAAACCCCAAGCTTTATGTTTTAAACGCCCGGGCGCCGCCGCGTGCGCCATTCGGCGGCCCAAATCCTGGCTCCTGCCTTGTTCCTTTTTTTGCCCCCAGCTCTTTCAAGGGGCTTTAAAGGGTCTTTAGGGTTTAGGGTCTTTAGGGTTTAGGGTTTAGGGCTTAGGGTTTAGGGTTTAGGGTTCAGGGTCTAGGATTTAGGGTTCTGGTGTATCGGCCCAAAGCCCGTCGAACCCGAATCCTACGCCTTCAGGTCTTGGGAGGAGCAGTCCAAGTGCTTTTGCCTCAGCGTCTGAGTGGTAACCCGAAGCCCAAAACCCCCTAGGCAACCCTAAGCCCAAAGTACCCTAAACCCTAAAACCTGTAAGCTCTAAACCCCAAACTCTAAAAGCTTCAACCCCTGCACTCTACACCCTTGAGCCCGGAGCACTTGCACCCTAAAGCCCCAACCCCCCCCCCCAAGGCCAAAGAAAGGCCTTAGAGCACGAAGGCCACCCGGCACGCCAAGTCTCACCGTCCGAGCCAGCAGCTACTGCTGCCTAGGGTTTCGGGTTTAGGGTTTAGGGTTTAGGGTTCCTTTATATGGGTTGAGGGTTTAAGCTATGACAGTTTTTGGTCGTTTCCCTTGAGGCTTATATTAACGTTATATATTGTTTATCGGAGGCACTTCTGACATCTCGCACATGTAACCGCCCCTATTTATGGAATTTTGGATAGGGGTTGGGTCGGGAATGACCTGGTTGTGACTGGCTTCCTGACCAGCTCTTGAGAGAGCCTTTCTTCTTGCTTCGTAGCCGACAGCACCGCCATTTTCTTTTTTTGCAAAAGTGCTGGGGACCTTTTGGGGCTCTTCTTCGTGCTTGATGGAACCCTAAGCCCTAAACACTAAACCCTGAACCCTAAACCTTAAACCCCTTGCTTGAAACCTTATTGGATCTGTTTCAAGCCTTAGTGGAGGTTGGGTCTTCTGTACGCGAGAATGGGACCCCACCTAAACCCTCAGCCCTCAACCCTAAGCCCTGAACCTTTAAACCCCTAAATCTAAACCCTTAAACCCTTAAGCCCTTAAAGCCTTAAGCCCCTTAACCTTCAGCCCATCAACCTTTAAAACCCTAACATCCCTAAACCCTCAGCCCTATACCCTAAACCCTAAGCCCTAAACCCGAAACCCTAAACCCTAAACCCTATGCGAAACCCTAAACCTACCAATCCTCAGAACGAGGTCACTCGCTGTCCTTGGCGTGGCTCGCCTGGCTCAACAGTGTGGCCGACGCACGGCATGACAAGGCGCCCTGAGATCCAGGATTTGATTGGGTTTTGGGGTTTTGGGGTTTGGGGTTTTGGGGTTTTGGGGTTTAGGGTTTAGGGTTTAGGGTTAAGGGTGTGGGGTTTAGGAATTGGGGTTTAGGGTTTAGGGTTGAGGCACTAGGAGCGGGATGGACGGGGTTTTCTGAGCCCTAAGCCCTAAGCCCTAAGCCCGAAGCCCGAAGCCCGAAGCCCGAAGCCCGAAGCCCTACTCCCTAAGCCCTAAGCCCCAAGCCCTAAGCGCTTAGCCCCAAGCCGTAAGCCCTCAGCCCTGACCCTAAGCCCGAAGCCCTAAGCCCTAAGCCCTAAACCCTAAATCCTACAAGCCCCCAACCGTTAGGGGCCCCTCGGCGAGCAACCACTTCGTCATCTGCAAGCCCCTAGGGGGCCCTAAAGCTTCAATCCCTAAGGCCTTAAACCCGCAGAACCCGTTTAGGGTTTAGGGTTTAGTGTTTCGGGCTTCGGGTTTAGGGTTTAGGGCAGTTTAGGGTTTAGGGTTGAGGGTTTGGGGTTTAGGGTTCAGGGTTTAGGGTTTAGGGTGTAGGGTTTAGGGTAAGACTCTCAACCCTGAACCCTGAACCCCCCCGAACCCGAAACTCTCAACAGGAGCTCCGCACTGCGGAGGAAGCCGTGAGTCGCCTCTTCAACAGCTGTCAGGACAACTGGGGTTGGGGGGTGGTGAGGGTTTAGGGTTTAGGGTTTATGGTTTAGGGTTTAGGGCTTAGGGTTTAGGGTTTAGGGTTTAGGGTTTCGGGTTTCGGGTTTCGGGTTTAGGGTTTAGGGTTTGCTAATACCACCGCGCAGGCGTGTGTTGTGGTGCGCGATAGAGGGGGGACGCCCTTGATGAAACCCGAAACTGTAAACTTGAAACTTTAAAGGAGCATAGGGCTGAAACTCCCTGGCAAACGCCTCCTCACCGAGATCACACAGGTCCTCCTGTAAGCTTTGGGACCCCCGGGAGGTTTGTGGTGAACCCTAAACCCTGAACCCTCAACCCTAAACCCTACACCCTACACCCTAAACCCTAAAGCCTCGCCCGGCGTGTTTAGGGTGTTTATTGGGTTTTTTAGTCTTGACCAAAACTAGGTCTTGGCCTCAAAAGGCCCAGGAAGGAAAGTCCCAAAAACCCCAAAGGCCCAGGCCCCAAAAAGGCACCAAAAGACCCAGGAAGGAGGGTCCCCAAAAGGCCCAGGTCCTTTAAAGAGGCAACAAACAAGCAGCAAGCCCCAAAAGAACCCAGCCAAAACAGGCCCAGAAAGGGGTACTTTACAGGCGGTTCTGCTGCTGGAATTTTCCGCGTAGGAACTTGGGGTGTTCTTCTCAGCCGTTGTTCCAATCATGCCGCCCCAATGCTCACTTTACACCATCCTGGGAATTTCTCCCCAAATACTATAGCTCGTCTCCTCCCCTCTTTCGCCTCATCTTCTTATCGGCCTGAATTCGGACAATTACGTCTCGCATCCTCCTCGCGCAGAGCTCAGCTTTCAGATCGTGGTGGACGTTGCTTCGAGGCTCGTGTGGCTGGCAAGTGACCTGCTGTAAAAAAAACCAAAGAGATGTCAGAGTTTTAGTCTTTGGCTTTCACGTTTTCTCGATGGCACGGCTCAGGGCAAATTTGTGCTATTTATGACATTGGATTTTTTCCAGGGCAAACCCACACTCGGGGCCCCAAGTCAGGACCCAGTTTCTCGAGGTTTTGTCGGGGTGGCGGGGTAGCGGTGAGGGACCTGATTCTAAGGAAAATTCTAAATTGAAGCTTGCCTCCATTCTCATGTGTTCTTTCGGTCTGCCGTTCGAGGGGCTTGGGGTTCACTGTCGTGTGTGATGGTTCTCTTCTCGAAAAGGCTTCCTCGCCACCGTGGGCCAAATAAAGATGTCAAGAGGTAAATATGAAAATGGATGAAATTGGAGACATTGATTCTACAAACGCAAGCATATAAGTATGTTGCAAACGGTGAACCTTAAACCCTCAACCCTAACCCTAAACCCTAAACCCCTGTTTTCGATTCTTCCATATGGGCTTTGTTTTCTCGGGGTGATAGACCCGCTTACAATGAACATTCGAAGCAGGAGCAGATCATTTTTTCTTTCAGTCTACACGTCCTTCAAAGCCTCCAGACGGACTCCATTTCGTTCCTGCCTCCCTGCAGACGCGCAAGAACCATGCGTGGGGCCCAGCTGGCAACAGTTGATAATATCGCGTCAAGCAAGGGCGTGAGGAGCCATTGTTGCCATGGCAGGCTGCCGGAGGGAAGAAGACTTTCCTCGTACGTTCGTCTTCGGTCTTGCTGACTTACCTGTTGATTGTCCTGCTACATGGCCTGTGTTTCTTGGTTTCGCAGATGATCACGCTACGGGGTGGGGAGTGCAGCGGTGGTGCACCTCGATGGAACTTGTGAGTCTAGCAAGGCACATTCATCTCATGCTGCAATTCCACTCGGCCAGTAATGCTCGTGATGTCAGCAGTTTCTGCTTCAGCGCATGTCGACCAAATGCCAGCGCAACAGACTTGTGTGGCGAGGGGCAGTGCAAGAAGAAGTTGCGGCAGTCCATAGATAGGGCATTCTTCTACGTGTTTGCTGACAAGCTTGGCACCATTCGCGGCGAAGACGGCAAAGTGTGCGCTGCGGGAAACTATTTACCATGCTGGACAACCCGTAAAATGAAATATCAAGTTCTTGGAAATGGCCAGAAACTCTATAGCAACAACGCGGAAAATCTGAGACGAACCTACGAGGAGTTGTTGTTTCTGACGCAGGACTTGCAGGCTTGCCAGGCTGGCTCACCAAAGGAAGCAGGCAGGCGAGCAGTCCAGGACCGCGTCAAGCGCATCCGCTCCAATCCAGAAATCTATCGGCCGTTTCCTGAAATTCCCCTTGTGTGCGAGTGGCTCAACCTATTCAGCCAGGACGCGCTCAGGTACCACATCTTGACCGTCTTAGGAGCTGGAAGGGCCCCAGCTCCAGGCTTGACGTTGTTCGGCCTGCAGCCCAAAGGAAGTTCCACGAAAGATGGTCTTGTGGGGCGACGTAGCCACAAGGTTTGCTCCTGGCTGCAGGGCTTGCCGCGGAGAACGAGATCGCAGGCTTGTGAGACTTATGAACACGCAGATTTGAGATCAGGTGCAGGCGCGGGCGCGGGAGGAGGAAGCAGGGGGAGGGGAAGGAGGAAGTGCTTGGCAGCTTAGCAGAGACGCAAGGGGGCGCCTGAGAGGCCTGCGAAGAACTCGGACTTGGCAATGCCAGGCAGCCCAGACGCGAACCGACTGGAAATCCGAATGTAGATCCTATCCAGATCCTACGTAGATCCTACGTCGCTCTGCAATTTTGACGGCAAGACTTTGCAAGTCCACGTCATCGCGCCAGGCCATGAGGAAGGGTTGCGGGCGCAGGCGAGGTCGACGTGCGAGAACCCCAAATCTAACGACTCCGCATAAAGGCGAGGGCGCGTGGACCTCGCCCTGGAAGCAGAAGCAAACTAAGCAACGCTTGCAAGCAGTGTGCCTGCCCCAAATAGGTTCCACTCAAACCCGGAACCCTAAGCGCAGAACCCCAAGCTTGCTGCCCTGATCATCCGGGTTTAGGGTTGAGGGTTTAGGGTCTTGCTAGGAGCGCATCGCCGGCGAGGCGTTGCGTCGGAGTGCCGTGAAGGACTGCGGCAGCAGGGTTTAGGGTTTGGGGTCTAGGGTGTAGGACTTAGGGAAGGAAGAAGAAGAAGCGAACGGGCCTGCAGTACTTCTGTTGGTTCCTTAGTCAAGCGACGCATCTTTCCAGCCACCCCGAAAACCCCGAACTGTGGCCTACCCTAAGCCCTAAGCCCTAAGCCCTAAACTCTAAAACTTTATTGTTTTGGGTTCAGGGTTATGCCTTATGGGGTTTATGGGAACAACAACTAGGGTTTAGCAACTCGGTACACAGAAGCCATGCTACATTGTACATGTGCTTGTTTTGGGTGCTCAATTCCGTCATCGTGCTACGCAAGTTGACCCTCTGGGCATTGACAACCTACTCACTACACCTAAACTCTAAACCCGAAACATTTCTCAAAACCTTAACTAAAACCCTAAAGCCGTAAAACCCTAAAACCCCCGAACCCCAAATCCCAAACCCTCCCTCGTTGCTGCGCCAAGGAGGCGACGCTGCGCTGCCTGGCGCGGGAGGCCAACCAGCAGGCCGAGAGTTCTGTGGGTTTGAGACCTTCCAGAATAGGTCTAAGAGCTTGGAGTTTAGAATTTTAGGGGGTTAGGATGTTTTTGGGAGTTTTGGCAAGTCTAGGTTTCTAGGGGTTCAGGTAGAGGAGGTGTAGGTAGATATCCCTGCAAGAGCCGTATTTCAGCTACCGTAGGTTCTTGAAGCAAGAATAGATGTGGCTCAGGCGGGTCTGCTCATTCCTACTTTTGTGAGTTTCAGCTCTGATTGCCAGTTGAGAGAACAATGTGTGCACACTACACGGCACGGTTTGCCCAAGCACAACAAGCTCATGCTGAGCTTGATGGGTGCGTGCAATGTGGTGGGTGTAGGTAGAATGTGCAAGATGCAAGCAGCGATGTGGGACAATTCAGGATCATGTGTGTTAGCAGCATCGTGATGTCTAGGTCCCATCTACTCCACTCCATCCATCCTTGAGTTGCTTTCCTCAGTGCAGCGTGTTATTCTGGCGGCCAAGCCTGCAGCCAGCCTGTTCGTGTCTTTGTGTCTTGATTGTCCTGGGCCACACGCCGCCCACATAACCCAACTCGCCGGAGTGCCGCAAGGACCCAAGGCGCGCCACGCGCTCTCACGAAGCGCGCTTCCGTTTGGCACGCTTTAAAACCCTAAACCCTAAACCCTAAACCCTAAACCCTAAACCCTAAACCCTAAACCCTAAACCCTAAACCCTAAACCCTAAACCCTAAACCCTAAACCCTAAACCCTAAACCCTAAACCCTAAACCCTAAACCCTAAACCCTAAACCCTAAACCCTAAACCCTAGTCTAAACCCTAAACCCTAAACCCTAAACCCTAAACCCTAAACCCTAAACCCTAAACCCTCGGGTCTTGGAGGCGCCGGCCTCACTTGCGCTCCGCGCCTGGCGCGACCGGGCGCTGCGGCTGAAGGTCCGAAGGGCCGCTTCCTAGGGTTTAGGCTTTAGGGTTTAGGGTTTAGGGTTTAGGGTTTAGGGTTTAGGGTTTAGGGTTTATTAGGGTTTATTAGGGTTTATTAGGGTTTAGGGTTTAGGTTTAGGGCTTAGGTTTGAGGGTTTAGGGTTTAGGGTTATTTAGGGCGGTTTAGGGTTCAGGGTTTAGGGGATGGGGTTCAGGGTGGTTTTTGGGCTTTTTTTGGGGGGGGGGGGGGGGGGGGGTGGGGATTTAGGGATGAAGGTGTTTGGGGATTTTGGGTTTAGGGTTGAGGGCATGTGGGTTTAGGGTTGAGTGTGTTCAGGGTTTGTGGCTCACTTGACAGGCAGAGCGCTGTGAAGAGCAGAGGCGTCAGCTGAGACACGTGGCTGCGATACCCAAAGCCCTAAACACTAAACCCTAAACCCTAAACCCTAAACCCTAAACCCTAAACCCTAAACCCTAAACCCTAAACCCTAAATCGCTTGCCTGGGTCTTCGGAGGGTTGAAGGAAGCAGTGGTTATGTTCAGGAAGTTCAGGGTGCTGCAGGGAAGGGTGTCTCGTGGTTTGGGTGTTGCGGTAGCCATGTTCAGGGCCTTGTGTAGTGGCTTCAATTTAGGGTTTAGGGTTTAGGGTTTAGGAACCAACTAGGGTGTAGGGTTTAGGGTTTAGGGTCTAGGGTACTCGGAGCCGTGTACCCTAATCCAAACGGCAAGCGGCCTATTGCTTGTTAAAATGCCGTAGTGAAGGGCAAACTCGCCGCCAATTCTTGAGCAGGTTGTCGGTTTTCGAGATTAAATGAGGGACTCTAAGCCCTACACCCTACACCCTACACCCTAAACCCTAAACCCTAAACCCTAAACCCTAAAGCCTAAACCCTAAACCCTAAACCCTAAACCCTAAACCCTAAACCCTACACCCTAAACCCTAAACCCTTGCTAGGGCACCCTGAACCTTGCAGCGCCTCAGCCCGAAGCCTTGAGGCCAAAGAGTTCAGCAGCTGGCGCGTGCCGAGCTCCGCCTGATGAAGCGCCCCGCGGCCGCCATGGGGTTAGGGTTTAGGGTTTAGGATTTAGGGTTTAGAGTTTAGGGTTTAGGGTTTAGGGTTTAGGGTTAGGGTTTACGGCGTAGGGTTTCGGGGTTTCAGGTTTGGGGTTTAAGGTGTAGGGTTTCGGGTTTTAAGGTTTAGGGTTTATGGTTTGGGGTTTCGGGTTTTAAGGTGTAGGGTTTAGGCTCGAGGGTTGAGGGTTTCGGGTTTTGAGGTTTAGGGTTTAGGTTTGAGGGTCTAGGGTTTCGGGTTTAGGGCTTTGGGGTCAAGGGATTGTAGGGGTTACAGGGTTTCTAGGGTTTGTAGGGTCTGCAGGGTTTTGCAGGGTTTTTAGGGTTTTTTGGGTTTGCTGTTTAGGCTTTGGGCTTTCATGGAGGCTAGGGACGCTTAGGGTTAAGGTTTGGGCGGCATTTCTGCTCTGCGCCTCCGTGTTCGGGGTTTCGGGTTTAGAGCTTCGGACTTTCCTACTTTGGGTTCCCATCATGATGGCTGTTTAGGGGGAATTCATCCTAATCAAGGTTACTTAAGGGGGACCCCTAAACCCTAAACCCTAAACCCTAAACCCTAAACCCTAAACCCTAAACCCTAAACCCTAAACCCTAAACCCTAAACCCTAAACCCTAAACCCTAAACCCTAAACCCTAACCCTAAACCCTAAACCCTAAACCCTAAACCCTAAACCCTAAACCTAAAAAACTTAAACCTTTAAACCCTAAACCCTAAACCTAAACCGTAAACCCTAAAAACCTTAACCCTGCGCGGGGGGGGGGGGGGGGGGGGCGGGGGGTGGTGCATCGGGTTCAGGGGTGGGCGTACTACTCCGGTTTTGGGATTTGGGTGCAGCGTGTTCCGTGCTCCTGCCCTCACTCCTCCGCAAGCTGCTTCTGTTTGGGGTTTAGGGTTTGGGGTTTAGGGTTTAGGGTTTAGGGTTTAGGGTTTAGCTATCTGGTCTGAGATGCTCAACCCAACAGCCTCAACCCCAAAACGCAATCCCGTTGCTGTTCACTGCGAGTTTCAGAACCTTCAGCCTGAAACCCTAAACCCTAAACCCCAAACCCCAAACCCTAAACCCTAAACCCTAAACCCTAAACCCTAAACCCTAAACCCTAAACCCTAAACCCTAAACCCTAAACCCTAAACCCTAAACCCTAAACCCTAAACCCTAAACCATAAAACCCTGCGCGGGGGGGGGGGGGGGGGGGGGGGGGGGGTGGTGCATCGGGTTCAGGGGTGGGCGTACTACTCCGGTTTTGGGATTTGGGTGCAGCGTGTTCCGTGCTCCTGCCCTCACTCCTCCGCAAGCTGCTTCTGTTTAGGGTTTAGGGTTTGGGGTTTAGGGTTTAGGGTTTAGGGTTTAGCTATCTGGTCTGAGATGCTCAACCCAACAGCCTCAACCCCAAAACGCAATCCCGTTGCTGTTCACTGCGAGTTTCAGAACCTTCAGCCTGAAACCCTAAACCCTAAACCCTAAACCCTAAACCCTAAACCCTAAACCCTAAACCCTAAACCCTAAACCCTAAACCCTAAACCCTAAACCCTAAACCCTACATTTAAACCCACAACCCTAAACCCGAAACCCTGAACCCGAAACCCTAAACCCTAAACCCGAAGCCCTAAACCCTAGACCCTAAACCCTAAACCCTAGACCCTAAACCCTAAACCCTAAACCCCAAACCCCAAACCCGAAACCCTAAACCCTAAACCCACAACCCGAAACCCTAAACCTTAAACTTAAACCCTAACCCTAAACCCTAAACCCTATACCCGAAGCCCTAAACCCTAAACCCTAAACCCTAAACCCTAAACCCGAAACCCGAAACCCTAAACCCTAAACCCTAAACCCTAAACCCAAGTCCCCAAGACGAGGCCGCGAAGATGTCCTCTCCCGGACAAGGCGCCGGCTTTGCTTCGTGGCCTGGCGCCTCAACGCCCGGAGCCCGGATCGTGCCCTCTACGGTGTTTTTGGAGCCCCTAGGGTTTAGGGTTTAGGGTTTAGGGTTTAGGGTTTAGGGTCTAGGGTTTAGGGTTTAGGGTTTAGGGATTAATTAAGGTGTAGGGTTTAGGGCTTAGGGTTCGGAGTCTAGAACTTGGAACCCTAGCAAAATTACACTTTTGGCTGCTTCTTTCAGTTTCTAGTCGCCAAAAATTTGTTTACAACAGAAAAAACTATTCCCAAGTATCTCTAAGGTTTGGGTCTAGGGCGTTTTGGTGGGGTTTGCGGTTTAGGGGCTTTTGGCACTTGGGGGGCTTGTCGTTGGTTTACGGTTTCCTGAAAAGCCCTCCCAAGTGCCAGATGCCCCCAACCCCCCAAAAAAACAACCTGAAGCCCAAATCCGAAACCGGAAACCCTGAAAGCACCAGAGAGGGACGATCTATACTGATCTTGGGACCCTATAGCAAAAATACAATTTAGCTGTTTCTTAGGAACTATAGTGCCCAAAAACTAGAAACCCTAAGCCCTAAGCCCTAAACCCTAAACCCTAGACTCTGAATCCCAGATCCGCAAAGGCTCTGTCACGGCAGCTGCCTCCGCTCCGCCGTCAGGCAGACTTATAGGGTTTAAGGGGTTAAAGGGGTTTAAAGGTTTGGGGCTAAGGGTTTAGGGTTTAGGGTTTAGGGGTTGAGGGTGGTTTAGGGGTTTAGGGCTTTAAGGGGTCAGGGGTTTGGGTAGTTTAGGGGTTTAGGGGTTATAGGGTTTGGGGGTTTAATGTGCAGGATTTAGGGTGTCGGGCTTAGGTACCCTTGCAAACTGGGCACCCCCAACCCCTAACCCCCGAACCCTAAACCGTAAGCCACACCCTTTGAACCCTACAAACCGTGTTCGCCCTTTCAACCCTGAAAGCCCTATAAACCCTAAATATATCGAAGAGCCTGCAGGTGGAGCAGCGAAAGGCCCTGGAGTCTGAAGCTGTGCCACGCGGTGTGGTTGAGGGTTTAGGGTTTAGGGTTTAGGGTTTAGGGTTTAGGGTTCGGAGTTTAGGGTTTAGGGTGTAGGGTTTTGGGCCACAAGTAAGTTGTCTTGCGGGTGCATTTGTAGAATATTAAGCGCACGCCCACGGTAATGATAACAAATCCGTGCCAAAAGACTAAATCAATAAGGACGCGTGACTATTATTCACCCAAACACCCCTGGCACACGATTATTGACTAAAAGGCATTCATTAACTTCACGCGCGTGCATTATAAGATGCGATTTCGCTCTCTTCGTTCTCGAATTAATTACGTGCATGCGCCAATAGTATAATTCATGCGTCCTGCATTCGCACACCCCTTTGGTCGTTAACCTGTATTAGCGCATGAACGACATTAATACTCTTACAATATAAAGCTCATTTATCCCCAGAAAATGCACGTATCACAAGCTAGTGCATTCAATGGAACTTCCAATATTGCTGATATAGGCATTTTGCTTCCATCCGAATATTGATTTTTTGGCCCATGGGTCATATGCTGTTCAGGCTGTACGGCTTCATGTAGGATTTCGGGTTTGGGGTTTTGGCGCTTTCGGGGTGTAGGGGCTTAGGGGCATAGGATTTAGGGTTCAAGGGTATAGGACGGTATAGGCTATAGGAGTCGAAGTAGGATAGCTACTACAGCTACACTTAGTTGGAGCCTTACTCGGAGGTTGTGTAGCCCTAGACCCTAAACCCTAAGCCCTAAACCCTAATTAAACCCTAAACCCTAGACTCTAAACCCCACCCGACTCTACGAGCCGCGAAAGTAGCATTCCGAGCAGTGGAGCCTTCGGGGAAGCTTCGGGAGCACTCGCAAGCCGGTTCGCGGACCCAGGCAGACGAGCCGGCGGGCGGCATACCTGGAGCCCCTTGCGCAGCGCTAGCTCGTGGGTCTCGGGTTCGGTGTTTCGTGGGCTCGGCACAGTCTCTTTATTCTTATCATTATCATCATCATTATTATTGTCATCATCATCATCATTAAAATTATTTCAAGCTATTTTTATTTTTCCATTTACATATTTTTTTTGTGTTTGTGTGTGTGTGTGTGTGGGCGCTTCATGTTTGCGTGTGTGCGTGTGTTTGTGGTTTTGTTTGTTGGTTTTGTTTGTTTGGCATTGCTGGTTTGGTTTTGTTTGTTTGTGTGTTTTTATTCCCAAACAGAGTGTGGACGCCAAAGGTGTTCCAACGTGAAGAGTAAGCGGGGCTAGATCGAGTGGCGCGCGCGGCCGGCGCGCGCCCAGCCGGGACCATGCATGTTTCTCCAAGTTGGCTAGCTTTTTGGACGAAATTCGCTCTCTTGCCTAGGTGCACTCGCAGCCCTTGAAACAGTCATTGCTTTTTGGCGTCGGGGTTCGCGAAAAGCGGAACGATCACTTTTGGACATTTGTGTTTGCCAAGTGCGAAACCATCGTCGCTTTTGGATGTTCAGGTTCGCGATGTGCGAATCTGTCGTCGCTTTTGGGCTCCTGGGTTCGCGAAATGAGAAACTGTCGGCGCTTTGGGACGTCCTGGCTCTTGGTGTCTTGATCCACTGGAATGCCCTTGCGTCCACGTGGTCTCCCACTGTTTGGGGTCTATGCTGGTATAATGTGTACATTTTTTATGCCGTGGCTTAGATGTGCTTAGTACACGGTTTCAGCGGCAAAGGTGTGCAATGTACGGTAGCATCGGGTGGGTCAGAGTTTTGTTGAGTGTGGGGGGTTCGGGTCAGCCTTCAACTGCGCTAGCCTCTCAGGTCATTCCTTGCATTCAGGCTGCCCCGAAAGGACCAACGCAACCCCTAAAGCCCCAAAATTCCTAAACCCCATAAGACCCGTCCGAGAGTCCTAGAACCCCTTAACAAGCCTTAAAGCATCCCAAAACACCGAAATTCCAAGCCCTGCTTCCCAAACCCTGAACCCTAAACTCATCAGCCCTAAACCCCAGAACAAGCCCCAAACCCCAAACCCCAAACCCCAAACCCCAAACCCCAAACCCCAAACCCCAAACCCCAAACCCCAAACCCCAAACCCCAAACCCCAAACCCCAAACCCCCAACCCCAAACCCCAAACCCCAAACCCCAAACCCCAACCCCCAAACCCCAACCCCAAACCCCAACCCCAAACCCCACACCCCAAACCCCAAACCCCAAACCCCAAACCCCAAACCCCAAACCCCAAACCCCAAACCCCAAACCCTAAACCCTAAACCCTAAACCCTAAACCCTAAACCCTAAACCCTAAACCCTAAACCCTAAACCCTAAACCCTAAACCCTAAACCCCAGAACAAGCCCTAGCCCTAAACCCCAGAACCCCGAACCGCAAAACCCTCCGCCTCAGGACTGCGCTGGAAAGATTAGCCCAAGGCGGCACTTTCTTGATCAAGGCAATGCGGAGAGCGGGTAGGGTTTAAGGGTTCAGGGTTTCAGGGCCGTTCTTGAGGTTTAGGCATCAGAGGGTTTCGGGTTTTAGGGCTGAGTTTTTGTTGCATTTCGGTGTTTTTGGGAATCTGGGTTGTCTGTTGCTGATTTGGAATAGGTTTTACAGTCATAACCCTAGGCTTTTAGTTTTCCGAGGGCCCTGAGGTCCACCCAAGTTTCGGGGTTTTTGGGGTTGAACAGTGGTCTCCCCTGATGCAAGCCTTGCCCTGGACACTAAGGAATATGCTTAAAGTCATCAGAAGCATTTCGGGTTTAGGGGCCATGCTTCCTCAACACAGTGCGGGGAAACAGTGCGGGGTACCACATCAAGGGTAAGGAGGATTAGGTTGAGGCGGTCCAGTCCCCCCGCCCTTCGCTTGTGGGCCTTTGCGTCGAGATTCTTGTGACGCTTGCAACGGTCTTCGCCGCCCAAGGGGGTCTCTGGACTTGTTCTGTTCTGGGGACCACACTGGCCCCTTAGCCCCCCGCTAGGTCCCCAGGCCCTTTGCTCAGGCCCAAGCCTGACAAGGAATGTGATAGCGTGGCAGCCCTCAACCCTACACCCTCCCTAGTTCCTGAAGCCTCCAAACCTTGGACAACCATTGATGAGCTTGAAAGACTTGGAAAATTCAGGGCCCATACTCGGGCTTAAGCCCTAAGCCCAAGACCCTAAGCCCTAAGCCCTAAACCCTAAACCCCAAACCCCAAACCCTGAACCCTAAACCCTAAACCCTAAACCCTAAACCCTAAACCCTAAACTTACCCCAAACCTTAAACCCGGCCCTAAACCCTAAACCCTGAACCCTTTAGACCCTAAACCCCAAAACTTCTCCCGGAGAAAGCCCAAAAACGGGGCCGCCCGACCTGAAGGCCTGGATGCGACAGGCCTTGCATGCCTGGGCCTGCCGCACCACCTTGAAGGCTTCTTTTCTCTTTTCTTTCTTGGTGTTGGGGGGGGGGTGGGCGGGGTGGGGTTTAGGGTTTAGGGTTTAGGGTTTAGGGTTTAGGGTTTAGGGTTTAGGGTTTAGGTTTGGGGTTGCAAGGCTTCTTCCTCTGCTTTCTTGGGTGGGACGGGGGGGGGGGTTAGGGGTTAGGGGTTGGGGTTTAGGGGTTAGGTTTTAGGGTTTAGGGTTTTGGGATTAGGGTTTAGGGTCCAGGGTTTAGGGGTTTAGGGTTTAGGGGTCGGTTTTCGGGCTTCGCAAGGCTTCGGGGGTGTAAGGGATCTGCAAAGCCTGGCTTTTTCCGGGCCTCTTCAAGCTTCTTCAGGGCCATCTGCGCTGTCTTGGGGCGCATTTGGGAAAATTGGCTTCTCCATCTAAACCCTAAGCCCTAAGCGCTAAGCCCTAAGCCCTAAGCCCTAAACCCTAAAGCCTAAACCCTAAACCCTAAACCCTAAACCCTAAAAGTTTTCTTGGATCCAGGCCGAAGATGGAGTCTCAAGCCCGGAGCGGCCCAATCATAAAACCTAAACCCAAGCCAAAAGGGGTTTAGGGTTTAGGGTTTGTAGGGTTTAGGGTTTAGGGTTTCGGGTTTGGGGTTTGGGGTTTGGGGTTTAGGGTTTAGGGTCCCACGCAGGAGGCCCAGCGACAGGAGTTGAAATTGCGAAATAGTTTTTGCCATCAGTTTCTCGAAGTCACCGAACTTAAGCCGCTACCAGCCTTACGAAAAGCGCCCGAAATTTTAGCAGAAGAAACCAAAGCCTACTTTTTTCCAGGTTGCAGCTCTACGGCCCCAAAAGACATTTTAGGCAACCTACAAAACAGGGGAACACAGGCAGGCTTCGGGTTCTTCAGGTAGGAGATGTGTTCCTCTGGAGGCTGAGCGACGCGAGACCACGGAGCACTACCTGCAGCACCGGGGCGGATTAGCCTTTATGGTTAGGGTTTAGGGTATAGGGTTTAGGGTAAAAGGTTTAAGGTTTAAGGTTAGGGTTTAGGGGTTAGGGCCTAGGGTCTAAGGTTTAGGGTTAGGGGTTTTCGCTGTTTGGGGTTGGAGGGCTTGGCAGAGGTGTCTGCCGCGCGACGCAGTTTAACTCTAAATTTCCCGAAGCCCTCAGCCACCCGTACACTGCCCCCTAAACCCCCTAAACTGCCCCGTAGATCTGTACGAAGCTTAGTGAATTTAATTTTCCTAAAACCCATCAATATCCTTAAGCCCCTTAAATCCATGCCCGATTTGCAGCCAGTTGCCCAGCTCCTATCCGACCACCCGACTGGGCATTTTGAGGCCCCCAAACCCCCCAAGGCATCAGCAGGCGTCCGTCGACCGCGTGAAGATCGTTGTGAGGCAGAGCCTCCATATGGTTGGAGTTTAGGGTTTAGGGTTTAGGGTTTAGGGTTTAGGGTTTAGGGTTTAGGGTTTAGGGTTTAGGGCCTTAAGCATCGGCTATAAGTCCCCCAGACAAGATTGCAGGCAGCCATAGCCTGCTTGACTTCCCACAAACCGCCAAGTGCTGCTGATGAGGGGTTATGATGATGGTAACCCTAAACCCTAAACCCTAAACCCTAAACCCTAAACCCTAAACCCTGAACCCTAAACCCTAACCCTAAACCCCAAGCCCTAAACCCCAAGCCCTAAACCCTAAAACTTTATTTCTTTCCCTTGAAGTTTCAGATGTAGCTGGTTCAACAACAATGCTGCCCATCCCACATATTCGGATTTAGGGTTGAGGGTGGACGATTCAGTCCCCCCGAAAGGGAGTTGAGGGTTTGGGCCCCCGGATGTGCAGGGCTTTCGGCCTTTGGAATGCTTCGCGCTGAGGGCGCCAAAAGCTTGCTGTCTAGGGGTTCTGGGGCCGAGTGGGTAGTTCTCTTCTATATTCCTGAAGCGCAAGAGGGCGGCCTTTGACACGAAAAACCTACGGTAAACCCTGCCTCAAACATGCAACCCCAACCCAACCCCACAGTCTCCGACCCTCTCAACCTTAGCTCCAAACCCGAAGCCCTCAAGAGCCTTAAATCGGTTCGGAAGGCTTCGAGACCTTCTCATGGAGGTGGGCAGAAGGTTTGGGTTTAGGGTGTAGGCGTTGAAGGGTTTAGGCTCGACTTCCAACCCCAAGCCCTGAGCC
>CAJNDS010002198.1:326675-354175 GCA_905221605.1 Symbiodinium natans | reverse complement strand
AACCCTAAACCCTAAACCCCCTAACCCTAAACCCCCTAAACCCTAAACCCTAAACCCTAACCCTAACCCTTAAACCCTAACCCTTAACCTACCCCTAAAACCCTAAACCCCCTAAACCCTAAACCCTAAATCCTAAACCCTAAACCCTAAACCCTAAACCCTAAACCCCAAACCCCTAAACCCTAAGCCCTAAACCCTAAACCCTAAACCAATGTACCGGCAAACACAATTCTGGTCTGGAGGCAGAGGAGTTTGGGCCGCTGCCGCTCGGATGTGATTTCGGATCCGAAGCCCTGGGTATCGGGTTTAGGGTTTAGGGTTAGGGTTCAGGGTTCAGGGTTCAGGGTTCAGGGTTCAGGGTTCAGGGTTTAGGGTTTAGGGTTTAGGGTTTAGGGTTTAGGGTTGAGGGTTGAGGGTTTACGGTTTCGGGTCAGGCGGTGCTCTGTATCATGACATAGTGGGCTCTGGCGAGCATGTGGGCGGTGCAGAGCAGTTTTTGTGGCCTCACATGCTAAGGGAGGTTGCATGGTCCCTCAACGTGGGTCCCCTGCCTTCTTTGGAGTATGGTCCCTTGGGTTTTAGAAGATCTATAGGCTAGATACGGTGTCTTGCATATGTAGGGCACGCCCACTGTGAAAGAGCCTTTACCTTTCTCTGAATTCTGACTCCCTGCAAACTGAACTTCAGAGCCACGAGCAACAGCAAAAAGTCCACAAGCTGACTTTGCCAATGGTTGAACTTCAAAGTTTTCGGGCGTCCTCATTTTGTAGCAAAGTAAGGGGTCAGATTTTTTTCTGGTCCCTGGAGAAAGAAGTAAAGTCAAGTGCTTCCGGGGCGTGCCAGGTGTCCAGGCCTTGCGGCTGAGCGGCCGCTTTGGGAGGCCGTTTGCAAAACATAAGGGTTTTGGCTTTAGGGTCGCCTCTTAGGGGTGTGTCCCCCTTATGCCAACAGCCCTATCATCGGGCATATCATGATAGGCCCGCCAAATTGGCCCACGCGCACGAAGCTAACGAGCTCACTTCACACTCTTTCGTCACAACATAGCAGCACTTTGTCACAATCAGCAAAGACCAAGCTTGCAGTTTCCGAGCCATGGACAAGACGAAACCGATGCTGCACGCGTTGCCAGATCTGCTGGAAGGATTCAGCTGCTCAGGTCACTGGAAGACAATCCTGTCAACTAATGCAGTGTTGGCCTTCGTGCTGAGCTGCGCAGCCTACACCGTTGTATTTTCTCTTCTCTGGTTCGTCAGCTACCTTTCTTTTCCGCGGCACCAGCTGCAGATCCGTCAGGACATTTGGTGCTTGACGAGGCTCGTGCCTCTCTTCCTGGCAGCACCATTCGGTATTCTATCTTGTAAAGTTTTCGCTGAGAAGCTGCACTTGAGTTTGAACGTGTCCTTCCCCGAGCACTGGCAGCAGTGGCCACAGTGCCAAGTGCGCTGGGTGGAGCCTCCGCAATCGATGCTCCCAGTCGGTTGTGGGGCAAACTTGAGTCAGGAGGCACAGCGACAACGCCTGCAGTACTACTTGTCCGCTCTTATGCTCCTTCCATCTGTCTTCTTCCTGGCAGGTTTGCTGCTGACGGCACTGGGGCGAGGCATCAGAGCAATCGCACGAGGCTGTGGCAACAGTCACTTTGGTGAGAAAAGCCGTGGGGTGTCTAGAGCGGGATACGCCTACGATCCATTCGTGCCCGACATTCCTGATGCCGAGCCACAACAGGAAGCCGACTGCCGGGTGACATGTTATGCCATTGTGTTCCACTTATGCTGTGCCGGCTTGTCGTTGTGGGCCGTCGCAACAGCACACTTGGACATGCGCTACGGCCTGTGTTGGGAGCTCTGGCTGTTTTGGGCGGTCATCATGTTGAGCATCTCCTTGATGCAAGGTCTTTATTTCGCAGCATTCCTGCCAACCCATGCTAGGGTGCCAGGATTCGGATTGCCAGTTCTGACCCCCATCCTGCCAATACTGGGCGAGCCCTTAGACACATTTAAGGATTGGCTCTTCGTGGGCTTGGCGATATCACAAAGGACGTGGCCTATTTTGTATACCTGCCTGACCTGCAAGGTTTTCATCCTTGTAGCAGCAATGCTGTTAGTACTTTCTGCCCTCAGATTGGAAGAATCAACATCCTTGCTGTGCTCACCGTTCTTCTTCTTCTTCTCCTTCTTCTATGGTTACTGTTACGAAAACTGCCCATGATAACTGCAAATATTCCCTAGCCTTAATTGCGAGCGCACTAAGTAGTTTGGCATGCCGCTGCACGTGCTGTCCAAACTGCAGTCAAAATCCGCAGGACCTGGCTTGGCTTCATGATGGCCGGCTTGGGTGTTGGTGTTCTATGCCTGTCCAACCTTTACATCTGGACATACCATCCCAATGAGCTAGCATCTGGCCTTCTCCCTGTGCGTGCTGCATGCTGTGAGCAGCGGGACAGGACTCTGCTCGCCAAGTTGACATCCAAAGGGAAGCTTGCCGTGGCCATCACGGAGGATCTGCCCCAGGCATGCCTGCAGTCTCTGTTCGTAGTGATTTACGGAGGCTCAGTCACGCAGTACTTCTTCATCGGCTTCGCGCTGGCGAAAGTCTCGGCCTGCTTATTGCTGCGGGCCACAATTATGGAGAGAGAGGAGCGCTTCAGCGACGCCTACGAGGCGTTGGTGATGTACTATCAGTTTCTGTCGGCAGTAGGAAGTGCTGTGTTGGGGAAGCGCAGTGCCTTCGCCTTGAGAAATCAGTGCAAAGTCGCTGCATCACTGTCGGAGCTGGGTCAGCACACCGAAGCCTTGTATTTGCAGAAGGAGGTGCTGGCTGCTCAGCAGCAGGTCTTGGGGCCTAGTGACCCAGAGACACAGTGGACTCAGGGTGACCTCGCAGTGTCGCTCCTGGTGCTTGGCCGGCATGACGAAGCTTTGGAACTGGCAACGGAACTGTTGGCTGCACGGCAAGAGACCCTTGGGCCCACGCACCCCGACACACTCTGGACTCAAGCACAGGTGTCGCTCTCGCTGGCCAAGCTTGGCCGCCATTCCGAAGCTTGGCACGCACAAGCGGAAGTGCTGACCGAGCAGCAGCGTACATTGGGCAGTACTCACCCATGCACGCTGTGGACTCAGGCCGACATGGCTTTGTCGCTGTCGGCCCTTGGCCGGCATTCTGAAGCTTTGCGGCTGAAGGAAGAAGTGCTGTCTGCACGGCTGCAGGCCTTGGGCCCCGTTCACCCCAGCACTTTGTGGACTCAGCTCCAGGTGGCCTCGTCGCTGGCAGATCTTGGCCGCCACGCTGAAGCCTTGGAGGTTCAAAAGGTGGTCTTGGCAGCGCAGCAGCAGACCTTGGGGCCGGCTCACCCCTACACACTGAGGACCCAGAGCAAGCTGGCAGCGTTTCTTCTAAACCTCGGCCAGACCCGAACGTCTCTGCAGATGTTGACGGAAGTGTTGGTTGCGCAGCAGCAGGCCCTTGGGCCCAATCATCCAGATACGTTGTTCACTGCTGGCAAGCTTGACCAGCTTCGCGCTCAATCGGCATTTGTCAGTGGCGCTGTTGGAGGCGAAGGACTTCCGCACCTTCCTGGAAACACGGAGCTGCGCTCGGGAGGACCCGGCGTAGCAGGGGGGGGCGGTTGACGGGCCCTGCTGCGTCTTCCGTCCGCGACCCTTTGTGTCTATATAGCTCGGTGGCGCGCTGGTTGCAAGTGCCTGCCTGGCAATGATCGGGTCTTGTGTTGCTGTGGCCGATTCTCCGGCTATTTGTTTGCAATTTTGTCCTCGCACCGCCCTCAGAAGTAGGCGCGGGGGAGGAATCATCTGAGGGATGTTTACGAACCCGAACTTAGCATAAAAACGATGGTGCGGAGCATCCTAATTTACTTCATAGATGTAGGCAACTTCGCCGCATCTGCATAATGTGCGATCCTGATTAGTGGACCCCCCCCCCCCCCCTCCCAAACATTCATTGAGGACCCTGATTTGTTGGGGGGGGGGGGGGGGGGTGGGGCAGTCCCCCAAACAAATTGGGCTGGATCCTGTAATTAAAAACAAAAGGAACTCGGCTGCTAGATCACAGGCAGAAGGACCAGAGGGTTCAGAACAGGGACCACAGGCAGGGTTGCAGGGCTCAGTAGGTCACAGGCAGAAGGATCAGAGGGTTCAGAACAGGATCCTTGGATTCCTAATGCCTGAAGCCTTGATGCCTTGGGATTTGAATCGGCACACCTTTCAAGCTGAAGGCTTTCGGATTTCTCATGGGTACTATAATCCCTATTAAGGATTGTTAGCAGACAGGAGAGCATCCCAGGGTGCCTCCCTTGAGGGTTGTGTGTTTTTTGGGAGAATGGGCTTTCTGAATGAACGTACTGCGAGCTTACAGGGGCTCAGCGGCTCAGCAAAGCTTACCTACACCCAGAGCCTTTAGAGGGAGGCTCAGTTGCCAGGGCTCTGGATTCTCCAGAGGTGGTCGTGGTCCATAGATGCTCTGTTCCGCTTGTTCTCAAATCTGGCCTCAGATGAAGGCACTATTCCAAAACTTCTAGCCGTGAAGCCCGCATGTCCCAAGACCCTAAACCCTGAACCCGAATAGCCTAAAACCCTAAACCCTTAAACCCTCAAACCCGAAACCCTAGACCCCTAACATCCTAAACCGCGAAACCCTTAAACCCTCTGAAAGTCCTCTGGGCTTTGAGGGCTGTACGGTTGACCAACTCGTCCTTAGTAAGGGAGCACAGGGCCTTTTTCTAGGTGTTCAACAATGCTCGACCCGTAAGCGCCTAAACCCAAGCGTCATAAAACCCTGAAGCCCTAGAACCCCAGAACTCTGACCCGCGAAAGCCCTACACCGGGCTGTTTCGGCTTTAGGGTTTAGAGTTTTGGGTTGAAGGCTTTTCCTCACCCGTACCCTGAGCCCCCTAAACCCTAAACCCTAAACCCCAAACCCTAAACCCGAAACCCTAAACCCCAAACCCTAAACCCTAAACCCTAAACCCTAAACCCTAAACCCCAAACCCCAAACCCCAAACCCTAAACCCTAAACCCTAAACCCTAAACCCTAAACCCTAAACCCCAAACCATTTCTGTTGACTCCCCTAAAACCCTAGACCGGCCTTAAGTGGACGAGCAAGAGGTGCCTTCGTCCGGAAGCAGTGGCCCCTTGGAGGGATGTTAGGGTTTAGGGTTTAGGGTTGAGGGTTTAGCGTACGTTTGGAGTTTGGGTAAACTTCACCTTGGGTTCAGGGGTTTTGGGTGGGGTGATAGGCGAGTTTAGGATTTTGGCTTGTAGGCTGAGGGTGCAGTGTATTCCAGAATTTCGGGGGCCTTCAGGAGCAGGACGGTGTGGGCTGAGCGTTTAGGATGTTGCTTTTTGGGCAGGGAGAGGGTAGAGTTTCTAATGTACTTGGAGGCTCAGTGGTAGGGTTGTAAGGAACATGCAAATGAGATAATGGTTAGCTTTCGCGAGCTATCCGACCTCGAACCCTTGAAATGCCTTGGCATGGGCATGTCTTCACACGATTGCTTTCGGCTGACCAATGCTACACCCGAAACCCCAAACCGCAAACCCTAAACCCCAAACCCTAAACCCTAAACCCTAAACCCTAAACCCCAAACCCTAAACCCTAAACCCTACACCCTGAACCCAACCCCTCATCCCCGAGGTGGCCGAAGCCCACGCCGGCGGAGCTGCAACTCCACGCCGGGGCGGGCCATGAGGGGAGGCCAGGGGTAAAACCCTAAACCCTAAACCCGAAACCCTAAACCCTACTAAACCCTACTAAACCCTACTAAACCCTACTAAACCCTACTAAACCCCTACTAAACCCCACTAAACCCTACTAAACCCTACTAAACCCTACTAAACCCTAAACCCTAAGCCCTAAACCCTAAACCCTAAACCCTAAAGCCGCAAGCCTCACTCCTAAACCGTAAACACTAAAGCCTAAACCAAGCGCTCGGGGTTGCTGGCTCAAGGTTGGTTTGGGCTTCTAAGTTTTGTTTTTTAGGGTTTGGGGTTAGAAAGGTTTTCTTAGGAGAACTACAGTTGCAAGAAGGGCAAAGGGATAGCTAGCCAGAAGCCTTATGTAGAGTACTTGCCGCTGTACTCGCTATTCGAATTTGGGGTTGGGGTTCAAGCGTTCGGGTTAAACCTCACAGGTCGCCATTTGGCGCTCTGCATGGAGGGCTCTTGAACGAACGACAGGTCGAACCCACCCTAAAGCCCAAACCCTAAATGCCTAAACCCTCAACGCCTTAGCCTAAACCCTCAACCCTCAACCCTCAACCCTAAACCCCAAACCCTAAACCCTAAACCCCAAACCCCAAACCCTAAACCCCAAGCCCTAAACCCCAAACCCTAAACCCCAAACCCTAAACCCTAAGCCCCAAAGCCTACCAAAGCCTCCTAAGCCCCTCCGGAGGCGCTGCCACTCCCGGGCCCCGGTCGCCTGTAGGCGAGGGCTTGTGGAAGACCAGGTAGGGTTTAGCGTTTAGGGTTTAGGGTTTAGGGTTTAGGGTTTAGGGTTTCGGGTTTCGGGTTTCGGGTTTCGGGTTTCGGGTTTCGGGTTTAGGGCAGTTTAGGGTTTGGGGGTTTGGGTTTCGTGTTTAGGGTTGAGGGTTTAGGGTTTGGGGTTTTGGGCTTAGGGTTTAGGGTTGAGGGATTAGGGCTTAGGGTTTAGGGCTTAGCTCCTCCAAACCTGCTTCTCCACCCTAGGGTGCACGGTTTCTGGAGGTTCAGGGTTCAAGGTTTTGGTTTGATGATCAAGGGCTCAGGATTTAGGGTTTAGGGCCTAGGGTTTAGGGTTTTTCAAGGTTAGGGGGCTTAGAAGCGTCCACTTGAAGACAGAAGCGTCGCACTAAGACTCACAATCCAAGGCCCCTAACCCCTAAACCCTAAACCCTAAACCCTAAACCTTAAACCCTCAACTCTAAACCCTAAACCCCCAACCCTCAACCCTCAACCCTAAACCCTCAACCCTCAACCCTCAACCCTAAACCCGAAACCCTAAACCCTAAACCCCAAAATTCCATGGTTCAAAGGGGCGTGCCGCTCTCGACGTTCAGGTGAAGTAGGGTATATATTACTTCCCCCAAAAGGACACCAGGTATATACACCCACCACTACGAAAAAGGAACCTTATCTACACTCACCAATATGGAAAAAGGAACCATACATACACTCACCAATCTTGAAAAGCAGCCCTATATACGAACATGAAAAGGAACCTTAGATACAAGCACCAATAGTGAAAAGGAGCCCTATATACACGCACCAATATTGAAAAGGAGCCCTATATACACTCACCAATATTGAAAAGGAGCCCTACACTCACCAATAT
This sequence comes from Symbiodinium natans, assembly GCA_905221605.1. Taxonomy (NCBI): domain Eukaryota; class Dinophyceae; order Suessiales; family Symbiodiniaceae; genus Symbiodinium; species Symbiodinium natans. The sequence goes on along the minus strand of CAJNDS010002198.1, from coordinate 346,845 downwards.
TGAAAAGGAGCCCTACACTCACCAATATTGAAAAGGAGCCCTACACTCACCAGTATGAAAAGGAGCCCTATATACACGCACCCATATTGAAAAGGAGCCCTACACTCACCAGTATGAAAAAGGAGCCCTATATACACGCACCAATATTGAAAAGGAGCCCTACACTCACTAGTATGAAAACGGAGCCCTATATACACGCACCAATATTCAAAAGGAGCCCTACACTCACCAGTATGAAAAAGGAGCCCTATGTACACGCACCAATATTGAAAAGGAGCCCTACACTCACCAATAACAGTAGTGTAAACCCTGCTTCAGGTCGGCTCTCGGTGTCTCCGTGCTCCCGGGACGTGCGGATCCCCGAGCCTGTCCTCACCGAACGCGCGCGCAGCGCGGGCCGGCAAGGGACAAACAGATGGGCTTAGGGTTTAGGGTTTAGGGTTTAGGGTTTAAGTAGTCCTCGAGTGTAGGCAGCCTTGAGTACTGCAGCCCCTGTATACTCCCCAGCTTTGAGGGTCTACAAGTGGGTCCACCTGAGTATGAGTTTCGAAGACGCACGCAAACCTCCGCGTTTCTCGTACATAGGCACTCGAGGTTTGGGGTAGAGAGTTCTTCGGCAGTTTGAAGTCTCGTGTGATCAAGGAGCTCCTCTCAACCCCGAACCCCTCTAACCTTGCTCTATGCCCTAGGCCCTCAACCCTAGAGCTTGAACCCTAGACCCGATGAAAACCCTACATTTAGGGTGCAGGGTTTAGGGTTCGGCCCATGGTTGCCGCAGCAGTCGCCATGGCGGCTCAACCTCGACACGGCGAGCCAACAGTACACAGGTTTCAAGACTAATCGTCTCCCTGTTTTTGATGTTGCAGCTCTCTGAACTCCGGTACTTTTTTTGGGGATTCTTACTGCCCATAGAAGGAGCCTTGCAATAAAGGTTAACCGCATCATGTTTCGAGAATTGCACATTTCAGTCTAGGCAGGCTAGGATTTAAAAGATGCAGGGTTTAGGGTTTAGTCCCTTTTGAATCGGTAGACTCGCGATTGGAGCTCCGAACAGGAATCCGACGAAACGCAGGAACTCCGCTGTCGCTGTCATTCCCCTAAAGCCTAACGCCCAGGCCCCAGACCTTACACCCTTAACGCGGAAGTCCCAGACGCCCTTCAAACGGAAGCGCCCCACGACTCACACACTGGACCCCAAAAGCCCAACCGCGCCTCGGACCACGCCCTGTGGCCTTTGAGTCATGGTCGGGGCCTCGGGGTGTCGGAGTGTCGGAGGTTCTGGGCTTCAGGGTTTAGTTCAGGGTTTCGGGTTTAGGAATTTAGGGTTTCGGGTTTAGGGTTTAGGGTCTAGGGCTTCGGGTTCTGTGATGCCTTGCGCTGCCAGGACTCAGTTCGTCCAAACCCTAAAGCTTGCATCCTAAACCCTAAACCCCAAACCCTAAACCTTGAACCCTGAACCCTCAACCCCAAACCCTAAACCCCGCACCCTAAGACGCAGGGGGCCCGGGAAATCTCAAGCCCACGATTTGTATTTGCTGTGGGAGATGCGAGGCGCAAGACGCCACATAGCATCCTTGAGTTGTTACTGCTGGTCCTCCGGCAGTTCTCTCTAACTTAGGGTTTAGGGTTTAGGGTTTAGGGTTTAGACGTCCAATTTCTCCCTCCATACTCTGACAGTAGGAACCCACCATGTGGCAGAGAGCTGTCCCCTTCAGAAGACGCCCAAAGATTTGCCAACATACATGGCCACTTCTCTAAGTTCGTGTCCCTTTTGGGGTACCGTTATCAGGAAGTCCCGATTATTTAGGGTACCCCAAAAATGTCCTAAACCCTAAACTTTTCACCTTTACCCGAAACCCTAAACCCTAAACCCTAAACACTAAACCCTAAACCCTAAACCCTAGACCCTAGACCCTAAACCCTAAACCCCAAAAGAAGGGACCATAATGTTGAGAGCTGAAAAACATGATGCCGCCCGAAGCGGCCCTTGGGAGATCGCGCTGCCGTGTCCGAAAACTCGAGGTGCCCTCTTTGGATGTCCTAGTATTCTGGGGTTCAGGGTTTAGGGGTTGGGTTTAGGGTTTAGGGTTTAGGGTTTAGGGTTTAGGGTTTAGGGTTTAGGGTTTAGGGTTTAGGGTTTAGGGTTTAGGGTTTAGGGTTTAGGGTTTAGGGTTCAGGGTTTAGGGTTTAGGGTTTTGGGTTTTGGGGTTGGGGGGTTTAGGGTTTAGGGTGGTGTATATGAGTATTAAACTTTCAACCCTGAGCCTAGCTCCAACATTCGGACCGAACCACAGCACAGTTTGGGAAACCCGTTGTGTCGGCTCCGCCGCACATCGGGGAAACCACCTTAGAACGCCGTGGCCTGTTCACCACGTTGGCTCAAGTAACCCCTAGAGTGTAGGTCACCCATAGGTTGGAAGTAAGCGCAATAGCGTAACTGGAAACCGCCCGGGTGCACGAGACGGAGACTGAAGGCGAACATCAGTGCAGAAAACAAGTGCGAGACCATTTGGCTGGTGAGGAGCCAAAGCGTAGTGCAAGCAACTACCCGACCTCACGCAGGTTATCAGCCGTATAGCGGTTGCGACTTGCGACTACTGTACGGGCTGAGCTATGGCACTGCCAACCTCGTCGTCGAGTGCCGACACAACCATGACCTTCGGTGATGGTGATGCTATTGCTGCACCTGCATTGGGCGAAAGCACAGGCTGCGCCGACACAGATGCGGTTACATCATCAGATGATGCCGTTGAGATGGTTGCGGTTACGAAGGCACCCGCACGAACCAGAAGTGGTTTGAGCGTACTGCGTGAAGATGGAAACTCAAAGATGAGTCAAGTTTCACGCCTCAGATCCACTTCCAGACAATCATCGGAACGAACATCAAAGAGATCCAACACTCCAAGTACTCCACGACGAAGAAGAGGCACTTCTCCACGAATCTCTCCACGATCCTCGCCGGACGCCGGACGACCGGAAACGTCACCGCGAAGAGGGTACGGTGGCCCTCTTTTGGGTACCGGCCTCCCCAGTTCGGAACCTCCGGCTGGCGGTAGGAGCGGGCTTGATTCGGGTCCCCCGGTTGAGTCTGCTAACCCTCTAGCGGAACGAATCCGGGAAGAAGGCGAAAGGCGGAAGATGGAAGAGGTCATTGCCATGTTGCGACTGAAGATCGAGGAGATGCAACAGGAAGACTATGGGGCATCACTCAGGATCGAGCAGCTAGAACGCGAACGTGATCAGAACGCGCAACTGGCAGCTCATATCCATCAACGTCACGAAGCTACACTCGCTGAACGTGAGCAAGTCGTTGGTGCCACGATCGCAACACTGGAGCAACATGCTGCCGACAATCATCATCAAGCGACGGTGACTCAGGAGCAGTTGATGCACCAGCAACGCGAGATGGCGCGGTACATGGTCAACGTGGAAGAAGCGGCCCATGGTGAAGGAAACACGATAGCTCGAGAATACCAGCGACTTACAGAGGAGCTGAACATTCGAGCACATGAAAATCTGAGGAGGCGAGCCGATCTACAACAAGCCGAAATCATTGTGGCCCAGATGGAAGATCAGCTGCGAACCTCCGAGTTTGCACGTGAAGCATCCGAGAAGCAGAAGAGCGAGATGCGAGAATATGCTCATCATGAGAGCGTGGCATTGCAGGATGAACGCGATCAGACCAGGCTCTTGAACGTGAACATTCATAGCGTCATCGTTCAGTACCACGAAGAAGAAGAAAGAGCAGCTGCTTTGAGACAAGCTGTGCACGAGATGGAGCAGCGATTGGAAAGCCAACATGCTTCGTTGCCTAGCATCCATGAGGAGCTGCAAAGGGTACGAGCGGAATGCCAATCTCATGAGGACGTCAATCGACGACTGACATCGGAATTGGATGCTGCGAGACAGGTTCAAACGTACAACCGACCTACGTCAGCCGGAACGTCTGAGTGGGATAATGTTTCTTCAGTGCCTAGGGTAGGTGTGCATAATTCGCGTCCACAAAGCGTTCAATCCCGTTCAGGAATAACCCAAGCTTACAGCAGTCCGGAAGAAGTTGATCGTGATGTGCCAATGTCATCTACGACGGAATCGAGGTTCAAGACATGGGTCCAGAACACCATTCCCGGGGTGGGTTCGGCTTCGCCGGCTCATTCCCAGGGTGGAGATGCCTCAAAGGAGGGTTCGGGTCCCCCGGCTCTTCCCACGAGGCCATCGTTGTTCGGAGGACCACCCATTCCAGTGACAGAAAGCCGACCGACTTCTACAAGGACATCGTTGTTTGGTGGACCTCCCGTTCTCGTTCCAGGAGTACCATCGGTTCCCAACCTGGTTCCGGGAAGGATGTTCACGACAGGTTTGCTGGACTTGCCTCCTGGCTTGGCTACCAGACCACACACCTCACAGTTACTTGCTGATCCACCTACGGCGTCCACGTCCTACCAGTGTGTGCGGCAACCATCGCGTTCGCGGCATACGGGCGAGGTCACGCCTGGAATGGCTTCAGAAATTCCTCCGAATGCTCCCAATCATCCTCAAGATCCTCGCGCAAACGCTTCGACAACTGTTCAGCAAGAAGCTTTACAAAGGCAAATGGATGAACTTCGGGAAGAAATGAGTAGAATGAGAGACACCGAAGCTCGTCTTCGTCGCGAACGAGATCAATGGCGCATAATTGCTGAAGAACAGGAGCAGGAGAATGAGGGTAGTAAATTTCACCGAGGAGGGTTGGCAGTTCTTGGGATGTCCGGATTAGAGGGGATATGGCCAGTAAAATATTTACGCAGCGTTGCTGCCGCTCTGATGTTGGCAAGATGTTTTTTTGAAGGCAGACTGATGTTGCTTTGAATGTTTTTGGCTTGTGGGTCCTGCAGACTTGCGCAGTTGCCTGAGCTGATTACTCGTCGTCCTATCTCATTGCGTGTGTCTGTCCATTATAAACCTTGTTCATCCTGTCTGCGCTGCACCACAGCAAGGGGTGGTAATCCCTACTCCCCTCCTGCGCTTTGTTTTCGTTTAAGCCCTTGTGCCTTAGACCTCGACGGGATTCCCCCGGGTTGGGTTGAAATCAGCGCTGCCAGTCACAGGCACAGGCTGGGGGGGCCGCGGGTTTAGGTTTTTTTGTATTACGCGGAGCGGTCGGCGTGGTGGCGTGAAATGCCCTTTGCGTCAGCAGATTTGTATTTTCGCAGAAAATTCAAAAAAATTTTGCGGCCAAATCCACCAAACCAGTTCAGGGCCACCAAACCAGTCTCCAGCCAAATTTCCAGACCCGCGGCCCCCACCACCGGCCCCCGCCCCCGACTCTCCCCGACTCTCCCCGACTCTCCCCGACTCTCCCCGACTCTCCGGCCCTTGCCTCCTTTCTAATCACCTCTTGACCCCCCCCGCCCCCCGACTCTCCCCGACTCTCCCCGCCTTTGGCTCTCCCCCGACTCTCCCCGACTCTCGCGCGATCCCCCGCCGCCGAAAAATCCCCAAACACGCGTTCCGTGATTGGTTTTCGCGGTTTTCGCGGTTTTCGCGCGCCGCTCCGGAATTTGTGCGTCCCGAGGTTTTTGCTGGCTGACATCCTGTCCCGTCTGCTTTTGCAGACAGAACAGTGGGGCGTACTCTCAAAGTTTCGTGATGTGCCTGGTCTGCCTGGTGCCCAAGTGCTATGTCGTTGTGGCTTGTAGGCTCGGTCTGACACGTGCAGCGGCGTTGCGCTGACCTCATGCTGAGTACGAGCTTGCGTCTTGTAACTTTCCACCAGCGCAGCCAGATAAGTGATGATTATGTTGTGTGGGCCGGATAAATGATGTTCGTGTTGTGTGCCTGTGGGTTGCTGGGTGCCGGGTTTGCAAACCGTTCGTGCGCAAAGAGCAACTTGAGCTTGGCAGCGCCTTTTGAGATAATAACCTACGAACGCTTTTGTTTCGGCAGAAAGAACGACGTGATGCGCTGGTCATGTCCCTGGGTTTTGGGATTACTCTTTAAGCCGAATTTGCCGACCACGGCGAAAATTGCTAAATGAGGGTGAAGAAGAAGAAAACGAGGAGGAAGGCGAACCAGAAGAGGACGGAGACAAAACCGACCCTGGATCCTGGAAGCCAATCAAGAAAGGAGGTGGAGGAGGTGATGGTGGTGGCGACCCAGATTCTTCTCCCCACGGTGGTGGTGGAGGAGGTGGCGGTGGATCTGGACCCGAAGATGGACCTGATTACACCGAAGGGCCAAAGATATCCCGAAGAGAAGCCGACAAGATCAACATTCCTGCGTTTCCCAAGGTCACTCACTTGGACGCTTGGCAGGCAGCAGTCACCACAAACGTTCTGGCCGCGTGTGCGGATACCAATCAGAGCGACTGGATAAAATGGCTGCAAGAATCTTTCAAGCCGATGCCGGATGTTGAAGGGCTCAATGACTCGGGACATGTCAAGTTCAGAAGCATCGACGTGAAGCTGGCAAGTGCGATGACTCTCATGTTACGGAATGCTGGAGATCAAGCAGCCGATCTGTTCTTGGAAGTGAACCTCAAATCAAACGCGTACATTCGCGGGACCGAGTACAAGGTTCTGAAGGGACGACAGATCATTGCTATGATGATGGAAAGCTTCCGCACGCGGGATCGTCTTGACATGGTTTACACGATCGATTACCTGACCAAACTGCAGTATCCTGGGGACAACAAGATTGCCGCATTCAAAGCAACGTGGCTAGAGATCATCTCTCGGATTCGACCTGAAGATGTACCTTCCACGAATGCCCTCCGCGACATCTTGTACCAGAAGATATCAGGATCCTCCGAGATGAACATGGAGCTCAAGCTTTACTATGACATCAAGAGCTATGACGATCCAGAGAGATCACATGATATGCTGCTGAGGATCATGGACCGGGCGGTGCAGAGGAGAAGAGAGAAGAAGAACCTCAACGAGACACAACATGGTCTGAACCAGACGGTTGCTGGGAAGGACCTGCTTGCTGCACCAGCTAGGCCCGATCCCAAAGGGCCTCCCTCATCCGCGCCTGACAAGGACAAGAAGAAGAAGAAGACGAATGAGAGAGGCAAGGACAAAGAAGCTGCGGATGCTGCGCCTGTACTCCCAAAGAGTAAAGCAAAGGCACACGAAAAGGACAAGAAGAAGGGGAAAGGTAAAGGCAAAGAACGATCCCGATCTCCTTCATCATCACGATCGCTGACCGACAAGGAAAAGGCGAAGATTCGTTGCAAATTTCACTTCGGAGGAGGATGCAATGCAGGAAAGAATTGCAAATGGAGTCACAAAGACACGGACAGAGGAAGGCCGTCTTCACGAGATGATAAGAATCAGAGAGCGCGAAGCCCGTCATCAAAACCATCGGAACGACCTTGCTTTCAGTGGAGCAAGAACGGATCCTGCAGCCGAGAGAATTGCCCTTTCAAGCATGACCCGGCTAAGGCAGCGCCCGCAACCGGGGAAACCGACGCGAATGCGAAGGCAAAAGCAAAGGCGAAGGCGAAGGACAAGAAGAAGAAGCCTGAACCTGCCGCACCCGCGATTGCGATTCAAGGTCTGCCTGCAGTACCTGTTCTTCGATCCCTGGGTGATGGTGATGGTGATTCTGACGATGAGTCAATCGATGGCGACGCGGCGTCAGATTGCTCCACCGACGATGAGATCGGATCCTATCACAGAGACGTCAAGGACCTCAAGGTTTCCTTCGAACGGGGAACGAAGTTCGCGTCATCGAAGCCGAGGCGATCACACAAAGATAGAGGATTCGCCCCGCGACTTTTTACAGAAGCGAACCTGAAGCACGAGAACCACATCTCGGAGGTCGAGTACGAGAAGCACAAAGCAAGAGCTAGGGCTCGATTGATGGAAGATATGTGTCTGGGCAAAGATGGAGGATGCACACCAGTTAGGATTCCAGGGACCGAGAAGGTGATTGTGTTCAAGTTCGACAACAAGAAGGGGAAGTTCCATGAAAGAGCCTTGAGCGTTGATGAGAGCCGTAAGGAACTGATGAAGAACCCGAACATGTGTATGGTCCAACCAGAATTTATTCGCAGGAAGCTGAAATTCATCATGGACACAGGATGCGGACATGACCTTATCTCTCTAGAAAAGGTCGCCAAGCACGGCATCGACACTGCAATGGATTGCGAATCTACATCGTTCCAGACGGCGAATGGTGTCACTATGACCAACCAGACGGCGGAATTCTTGACGAAATCCTTCAAGGAACCCATCAAGGCACATGTGTTGGAGAATACACCTTCTGTGCTGTCAGTTGGGAAGAGATGCATGCTTCACGGCTATTCCTTTGTGTGGCCCGCGGGACGTCCACCATTTATGGTGAACGATGCTGGCGAGAGGATACAATTCTTCGTGCAAGGAGACATCCCCTATGTCAGAGTGGGAAGCAAAGGTGCCAAAGCCCATGAGGAACCCGAAGCGATGGAAATGTTCCGCTTGGTGCAGAAGTACAAGGACAAGGTGGACGATGATACCGACGACGATTCGACGTATGTTGCGGTACCAGGTCTTGACGACATCGGCGAGGAGATCCCCGACGTAGCTTCCGAAGCTGACGAAGAAGAAGACGGCGAAGTGGTCGAAGGCGATGAAGTTCGTGAAGATGAACCACAAGCCGAACTTCCAGTTGAGGCTGAGGGCGACGCGCAGGAGATCGACGTGGAAGGTGACGAATCTGGTCCAGCTAGAAGGGCGAAGGTCGGCACCTTGAAGGCCGAAGCGAACACCTTGGCTCACCTTTGTACCCATCGATTCCGGAATCCATATTGTGACGCGTGCGTGAGAGCAAAGATGAAGCATTTCAGAACCCAAAAGGGAGCATTCAAACGAGAAGTCAATGAGTGGGGTGACTTGGTGACGTTCGACTTTGTGGATATGGGAAAAGCCACGGACAAGGGGGTGGGTCTTGACGACGAGCTCCGTGAAATCCTGGTCTTCCGCGACGTGGCCACGAAGGTGGTTGCAGCATATCCCACAATCTCCAGAGAAGAAGGAGAAGTTGTACGATGTATGAAGAGATTCATGGGAAAGAAGAAAGTGAGGCTGGCGTATAGTGACTGCGCAGATGAGTTCATTGCGGCGATGAACAAGCTCAAAATTCCATTGGATCACTCATTGCCAGGACGTCCTATGAACAACTCTCTGGCGGAAAGGACCAATCAGTTCGTCATCACTGCTACAGCCACGTCGTTGCTGCATGCAGGGCTACCTGCGAACTATTGGCCCTACGCCTTGAATTGCGTCACTCACAATCTCAACGCCGAGGATGTGGATGGTGAGTCGGCGTGGCAGAGAATGTCTGGGAAAGAATTCCCGGGAAAGTTGATTCCATTTGGAGCAAAGGTCTACTTCAAACCGACCGAGACCCGTGAACCAACATATGGCGGAAAGTTTGACCCGAAAGGAATACCTGGCATTTTCGCAGGGTATGTCCTCAATGCGGGGCAAACATGGTCACGAAAGTATCGTGTGTGGGACATGAAGGAGTTCGCGAATGCCAACTTTGCACATGATGCGAAAGTGCCTCGCAAGCTTCAAATTCCCTACATCACCGAACGGGTCATCATGCCGGATGAAATTGCCTTTCCGCTCAAGCTCGAGTACGAGAGAATGAACGGAACACTTGAAGGACTGAAAGAAGGAAAGGATCTAGGAGGAAAAGAAATCAAAGACAAGCCACCAGGAGGAGGTGACGACGACGATGATGACGACAATGGCGATGATGGTGGTGACCTACCTGATCGCCAAGAACGCGTCAAAGCCATGGAGAAGGAAATGCTCGACTATGTCATGGAGAACGATGACATTGTGCCTGATCTTTCAGAATTTCCAGATGATCAACCCGGTGAACCTCGCGACGGACCAGCATTGGAGTCTGAAGATGCCAAAGCCCTCAGATTGATTGGCGACTCCATTCTCGACAGTGCAGGAAGCGTACCACAGAGCGAAGGAGTACCGGATGTTGCTTCGGATCCTCCGAGCAGCAAAAGGGAAACTAAGCGTGGTACTCCCCCCAAAACCGTTTCGGAACCTCCGGACGGCAAAGGGGAACCTGCATCGTCATCACGCGGTCCAACTGGGCGTTCCATTCCGGACATTGACGAGACCGACCCTGCATTCATCATCGCAAAGCTCAAGGAAGCTGGACTCATCGGACCGGAACCCGAGTTCTGGAAGTTCGGTACTCCCGGCGACGGTCGTGTCTACATCAATGACGACGGCGAACCTTGCAAGATCGACAAGCGGGGGGCTCCGTTCAAGATTGGGAGTGATGGTAGACGATTGCTACCCTCCACACGTCCGAAGGGCAAGTTCACTCCTGAAGAATGGCACAAGCTCGGAAGCGAAGGCAGGAAGATCGAACTTAAGAAGATCAAGAAGGTCGAAGAGAAGGAGGCCAAGAAGGCTCGCAAGAAGGAGGCCAAGGAGAAGAAGAAAAGCAAAGAGCATAAAGACGCACTCGTTGCATCGTTGGAGGCGTTACTTCCCAAGGTCGTGCCTGCGGAGAAGATCGATTTGGACTTCAGGGCGGGAACGACTACTGGATGGACATGGTGCGAGGAACAGGTGACGCAGATTGCCACAGAAATGTTTCTGGACGATGTGCTGCCTGCTCTTCCAAGTGAATTGGCAGAGTTCGGATTGAGAGCTCCTCGCATGCCATGTGTGTCATCAACCAAAGAGAAACACAGAGAGAAGCTTGCATGTGCAGCGCCGTGCTTCAACGCCATGGTTACACGTCCAGTCAACCGCAAGGAGATGTACGAGAATCCCAAAGCCATGGAGGCGTTCATGAAAGAATGGAAAGGCTTGTGGGATCAGGAAGTCTTCGACTTTAGCCAAGTGCGGGAGTACGACGACGTGGTCAGAGAAGCGAAGAAGTCCAACGCGAAGGTGCACATGGCAAGAGTGCATGGTCTCATCTATGAGAAGAACTATCAACTCAAAGAAGGGGACCCTGCAAGGAAGTTCAAAGGAGGAGGTGTGCTGCTTGGAGATCAAGTCAAAGATCAGAATATGGAGGCGGCGCTGTTCCAGGACCTCGGTAACTCTCCGGCAACCTTTGATGCGTCTCGTTGGGCCGACTTCTACGGGTGCTTACCCGGGAACGACGTTCAGATGGCGGACGCTATCCAGGCCTACATTCAGGCTAAGTTGACGGGGACTCCGTGCTGGGTTGAACTTCCAGACGAGGCTTGGCATCCTTCGGTGAACCGGAGGAAATTTCGCAGACCAGTCTGCAGGCTCGTGAAAGCACTCTATGGGCATCCGGACGCTGGTACAATGTGGGAACAACATTGTCACACCGCAGTCCAGAAGATGGGTTTTGCACCAGTTGGTGAGGAATGGCCGTCTCTTTACTTCCATGCAGGAATGAAGCTCCTATTGGTCATCTACGTCGACGACCTGAAGCTCGCCGGTCCGGCGGAGAACCTCCCGAAGGGGTGGAACATGCTTCGTAAGGAACTTCGTCTTGAGGAGGAAACTCCGCTTGGTTTGTATTTGGGATGTCGCATCTCAAAGGGGGAAGCCAAACTTCACGACAACACCGAAGTGCGAACTGTCACTTATGACATGGAAACCTATCTCGAAATGACAGTGCAAAAGTACTGTGAAACCACGGGATTTCCTGTGGACAAATTCAAGAAGGTACCATCTCCCAGTCCAGTTGAAGAAACCAAAAATCACCCGGCTAGGGCACCTTGTCATCCAGGTGCTGCAAGCCATCGGTGTCAATGGTGTGGACATACAATGCCTGTCGATAAGGGCGGACGGCTTCTACCTCCACCACCGGTTCCCAAGGGCCCACAGGAAACGGAACTCGATGAGGCAGAAAGGGGTACTCTTGCCCCGCACGCGGCGAGCATCCTCATGAAGTTGCTCTACGCTGCAAGAATTTGCAGGTTTGATTTGCTGCGAAGCATAAACAACCTTGCGCGACGCATTACAAAGTGGTCCAAGAAGGAGGATGCGGCTCTGCATCATTTGATGTGCTACGTCCATCAGTCCAAAGGTCATAAGATGATCGGATGGGTCGGCGATCCCATGGATGCTACTTCCATAGGGTTGTATGCGGATGCGGATTACGCTGGTTGTGGCGAGAGTTTGCGTTCTACTTCGGGGGCTCACATGCATATTCAGGGACCGCATACACGGTTCCCGTTGGCAGGTGTCAGTAAGCGACAGGGTTGCGCCAGCCACTCTACTCCCGAAGCGGAAATTGTGGCTGCGGACTATGCGATGTCGCGTATTGGCATTCCGGCCATCACATTGTGGCGTTTGATTGGGGGCAAAGATCCTAATTTCGTGTTCTACGATGACAATCAAACGATGATCGGCGTGGTCCGCGCAGGCAAGAACCCGACGATGCGCCATTTGGAACGCTCACACGGGATCTGCATTGCGTGGATGCACGAGGTGTTCCAGGAGGGGTACGTGTCTCTGGCTTACGAGGTCACCGCCAAAATGGCGGCCGATATCCATACGAAGGCCTTTAAAGACCACGTCTCTTGGGCTCACGCGTGTCAGCTAATTAACATCATGCCTCCCACGATGCTTTCGAGTGTTGAGGTCATGGACATGATGAAGGCTACACACCAACAATCGGCTGATGAGAAAGGTCATCAGCACTACTCGTTTAAGAACGAGGTTCCCTGTTTTCCTTACACGCAAACACCTATCTTGCCTCAGGAGCTGTATAGGGCCGGTTTGTCCAGTAAGGAGGGTGTCCAGGAAACGGACAGTACTGATCCGATCTTGGTGGTGAAGTTCCCGCGCATGCTCCGCGGCGTCCCCAGTGCTTTGCGGCCGGGGAAGTATTTGCGGTCCACGTGGATCCTGCGTGAAGGGCAATGGCATCGTATCGAGGATGAGGTCCCTATCCCGTCGGAACCTCAGAAATTCGATCGGTATGTCGAGCGCGCTGTGTTTCAATATCACTTCCAACGGGGCTCGGCGGCGACGACGCGTGTGCACCGCACCGCGTCGCCTGCCGTGTCTGCGTCCCCGCTGCCCGACTGTTCGCGCTGTCGCGTTCGCGATTCGCCCGCGCTCTGTAGGCAAGTGTGCGACTTGGTGGTCCGCGCCGCCCATGGGGGGTATGGGGGTGTTTGTCGCGCTGGGTCTGAAGGCATGGGGGGTGATATCAACGAAATTCCTGCGCTCGAATCTACCGTCGTCGCTGTTGCGCGCGCCGCAAAAGAAGCAGATTTTCCTCAATCTACATTCGTGCCCGAATTCATCGAGGTGACTCGTGCTGGGACTGGTAATCATGAAGTCGTTTTCCAAGACAAACACGGGAAAGAGATGTTTAAGGCACGGAGTGACTCGCTCAGCGGGGCTATAGGGTTTTCCATGACGATCAAAGCTTCGGATGTCGAAAACAGTAGCCCTCGCGTGTGGTTGCTCGTAGGTCTGGAAGAGGATAACTGGTGGCAGACGTATGCACCGCCGGACGTCAACGTTATCTGCGTGCCGGAAGCGGATGCACGCGGCGCCTACCAGTACTGCAAAGACATCATTAAATGGTCGTTCAAGGATCTTCGGAACGTTCTGTTCATAGGAGCAGGGGCGCTGAATCGAGCTTCTTGGCTTGATGTTGATCCTAGAGAACGCTTTTATGAGGACCGAGGCGTCGTAGACTACCCCTGGGGGGAGATCATTGATTTAGTCTTTGAAGCCCGGAAGAAAGGGGCGACTACTATCGTCGAGGTTCCTGATAGGCCGAAGTTTCGACAGTCGGCACAGTACAAAAACATAGTTGATTGCATGAAGTGGGAGAGATTCACAATTGCTGATTGCTGCCACGGTCGGAGGATCTGCGTTCCACAGGGAAGCGGGGCCCCGAACATCATGTATGTCAACGAAGCTACTGAGTTTCTCATTCATGGACTCAAAGCCCCTGAAAACATGAAGGGTGTGTGCGGCATGCAACATCATCATGCATCACGTGAAGCAGTTGAAACTCACGGGGATGGGTGTGGAAAGAGAACCAGTAAAGTGTCACGCCTCTTGTTGAAAATGCTTTCTGAGCGGGACGCCAAGGTTGGGGACCCCAAGGCCTGCAGTTCTGTTGAGAAGTTACCGTCGGGTAAGGACAGGATGATCATTGAATTCTGTTGCTCTAAGGACAGTAGCTTGGGTAAATCCTCGAGTGCTACAAGGGGAGCTCACGTCATGCGCGTGCATGAAGCTCTCCAAGCCCAAACCAAGGCATGTGAAAGCAACATCCTCAAGGAGGCGGAACGATTCCGAAAATCCAATCCCAGATGTCCGATTCTTGTTTTCGCTTCTCTTCCGTGCACTGGGGGGTCCAATTGGATCAAGGTGAACGAAGTGGGGGGTGAAACTGAAAAGGGAAAGGAACATCGGAAGAAATTTAGGGACTTACTGAAAGCTCTCAAACGCCTTTTGCGAAAGCTGGCGGCATTTTCCCCCAAAATCGCATTTGAGTTGCCGAAAACCTGTTTGTATTGGAGTTGGCCCGAAGTTCAAGCCCTAATAAAGCAGCATTCATTGCGTGTTGCACGAATGGACGGTTGCATGATGGGTGTTGTTGACAAAGACGGCATTCCTTTACTCAAAGCTTGGTGTATCGCCACGAATGTGTCAACCATGTTGAACCTCAAAGGGGTCACGTGCGACAACACACATGAACATGGCACACCAAGGGGTCAGGCGCTCAAGGAGGCAGGAAACTACACACCACACATGGCAAAGCTGTTGCACAACGCATGGCGTGATGAAGCTCGCAATATCCGCAGGGGCTCTGCTCAGAGTGTTCATGTGGCAGCTTCATGTGTACTTGTTCATGTCAGTTTGCGTTGCAGTAACAGTCAGGTGCAACACGAGTTCCAAGGTACTTGCATAATTGTTTGTCCTACACCAGGAATAGGGTTCGGATCCTCCGACCCTAATCCAAAGTGCAGTGAGGAGTTCGGCTCCGCCGGCTCGGATCTGCATCTGGGGAAGGGACTCGGCTCCGCCGGTCCTAGAACCAGCATGGACGGACAACAGCAGAGGCCCATTCCTCCGCATGTTCCATGGTCGCGACCTCAAGACCTCTTCTCCCTGCCGTACCAGAGATCGGGCATCAACATCCCCGTTGGCAATGGGATGACTGCTTTGCGCACGACATGTCATGCGCTGCGATCATTGAGAGGGCAACCTCTTCCTGGACGATTGGAGCAAGGCATGGTCGCCACGAATGCGAACATTGCTGCGTGGGTGGAATTTGGAGTGCCAGCTATCCTTTTGGCGGCAGTTGCGGCACCATCCAGCCCATATGGTTTTCCTGAAGTCAGAGTTCGGGAGCTGTTTCGAGGTGTGGTGGAAAGCCTGTTGCCAGCAAGGAGTGCGGAGAGCTACAAGACAGTCCTTAGCCATGTCACAACGTTTATCAAGGTCGTCAAGACTGCGATAAGCACTGATTCGACTCGACAGGTGCTGCAGGAGCTTCTGGACCACGTCATTGAGATTGACCTCTTCAAGAACATTGACACGTTTTGGTTCAGGATGCTGAGCAAGGGCGTTTGGATCCTCAATATCCATGTTTGACGGTGGTGACCATGGACGGATATCTTGATCCGAATGTCATTTGCAGAACAGTCGTTACCAAGAGTCCGTGGATCTATGTGACCAGGTACAACGACTGGATGCGGCTTCATTCCTACTTTCGCGAGAACCTCCCCAACCGTCGTGAAGGGCTACCATGCATGCTCCTCACCCAGGACTTCTGGGATTTGCTGGACCTGATATGGTCAATGGCGAAGCAAGTGGGTTACTGCTTGAGAAGCCACAATCAGGTCGCCGAGCACACGCAGATGAATGTGTGGGATCTGATCGAGATCGTGGTCGACCCCCCGGAGAACGTGTCCGCGGCGGTCGCTCATGCAGTCAACAGCCTCCAAGGGTTGTCGGTCGCCTTGCATACAGCCCACGAATACCTCAACGACAGTCGGACGGTGTGGCCATCAGAACCATCGAGAACGACCGGAGCCGAGCTCAGGGAGTCGTTGGTGAATGCGACAACTGTCGTCATGGCCCCGCCACCAACCGGTCTCGGGTTACCAGCTTCCTTTTCACACAGCTCGTGGAACCAGCTGGCTGCCGAGCAGAACGTCTTGAGGGCGGTCCACGACATGTATAGAACTCACAGGTCTTGGATGTCCGAGATCACGAACCTGCGAGCCGAGTGTTACTCCGAAGGACGTGAACAGCCGCCGTACCTGAAGCCCGATCCAACAGGCACGGTGTTTCCTCCGGCATTGAATTCGCACCCGCCTTGGGTGAATGTTCAACGTCAACATCCCGCAGGGCCTGCATCCCCATCCGTTCCGGAAGGGCCTGCTCCTTTCGTGGAAGAGGATCATCCTGCCAACAGATCGACGTCTACGCCATCACCAAGACAGGCAACGGGCGCATCCTTTGCCGAAGCAAGAGGTGAATCCGCCAAGAGGCAGCGGGGACCGGAGGATGTCCGCTCCGCGGCATCCCCACCGGGAACCGCGGCCAGCTCTTCCGATCCTCGGGGAGCTGAGCCAACTGCCCAACCAGAAGGTGAACCCGATGAAGTTCGCTGGTACCTGGATCCTACTCCCGATGGGTACATGGAGAAGTTCGTCAAGTTCCAATCCAGACATCGCGTGCAGCTGGGTACAACCATCATCGTTCACAAAGATGATCCTACAGATGTCCTGCCCGCACGTGATCAGACACCCAAGATCAACGGGAAATTTGGAACAAGCAGTGAGCAAGTTTACCTTCGGCGCGTCACCACACACCTTGCCAAGCTCTACGGGATGAGCCAGTCGAATCGCGCAGGTGCGTTTCACATGGCAACATTCATGAAGAAAGGGGATGTGGAGTGGCTACGACTTTACAAGGTGCTGTACGAGAAGGTTTTCTTGTGCACAATTCGTCAGCTACCAACTCCTGGCACAATGTTTGCGGCGGTCATGCAATCCACGGCTACGGGAGAGCTGGGAATTTTCCACTTCAACAGCAGCCCGGAGCAGAGAGCCTTGTTGACGGCCGGACTGAGAAAGTTCAGCGCTTCCATTCGTCAAGCAAGTACCCCCGATGTCACAGCGGTGCGATCCAGCAAAACGATCATCCTGGCGGACTTCGAGGTGTGGACGAAAACCAAGAACCGCTTGACCTATACGATGGCCAGCAAGCTCCAAGAAAAGGGATGGTATGATGCTCATTCGTATTGCCAGACAGTTGATGAAAGCCTCGATCCACTCCTACCTGAAGGATTCCAAGTCGTTGCCACCAAGGCCAGAGATGCAGTCCGAGAGTGGAGAGGTCCCGGGCAGAGCATCGACGTCACCGCGCACGTCTACTTGTCGTTCAGAGCCATCAATGATCTCCTGGTTTTGGAGCATGGCAATGCGACTCCCGAGAACATGCGAAAGTGGTTCGTCGATCCAATCATGGACTTGTCAGACCTTCTGCAACGTGCCGTGATTGTGACCCTCAACGACGATCCCCGTTTCATCGGGAAGGACGTTGGTGCAGCGATGCCATGGGCTGCCATTGATTGGATCGCAGTGGAGCTCCGAGCAAGGGGATGCATTGTTTTCACGTCATCACTGCTGTGGGCTCGAATTGCAGTGACTCTCCATAAGGGCAGCGACAATTTCCGGATCAATCCGGAGGAGATGCATTTGGCGGTGGCGGCATTCGACAAACATTTGCTGCAAGAAAAGATCATCACGCTTTGCATGGCACCCCCAGAGAGCATGGGCGATTGCGAACCTCACTTGGACTCCGTGAACATGGAGACTGCGGATGCGAAGGCGGTCTTTGCACCGTCGAGCAGCGACGACGTTCGGACCGCGTCGGCCAATGATGACACGCAAGAACGACATCAAAGAGTCGTGGAGAGGGCATCGGAGCTTGAGGGCATCCGCGGAGGCGTGGACATGACTTGGGTGGATGCGGACATCGCCATGGTCAGCCCAGAACCGTTCTATGACGGAGAAACCTACTGGATTGACATCGAGGGCCTCATCAGCAAGCATCCCACTGCCCCGAGTGGCCAATTCCATGTGTGTCAGGCATGCGTCGACGAGTTCAACAAGCTGAAGAACTCCTTCCAGGGCGAGTTCGGACCAATCCAATCTCCAGCGTATTGTCCTTTCTGTTCGCTCAAAGCAATGTGGGACAAGGACTATGGCGTCAACAAATGGGAGGAGGTTCGGAAGTCAGAACGCCATGCTGCAGGGTGCGAAATATATTTGCTCAGAAACACGACTTTGTGTACCAGGATGGATCCCCAGTGATTCCCAAGGAGGATCTCAAATCATACATCTTTGCATGCTCGAAGGTCGCGTACACCAACTATGGCAAAATCGTCTCGTCCTCGGCTGGGTTGCGCTTGAACACCAAACAAGCCAGCGAATACACCCGATGGGCAAAGGGGAGACGGTTGTCGTGGGACTTCGGGTACACGGTGGACGGCATGGCCTGCCTCTTGCCCTTGTACGATGCAGGCAACGCAGCCTATGCAGGCTTCCTCCATAGCATCTTCGATCAGGACCGGGTCAAAGGCATGTACAATGGCAATGCCGACCCGGCCGCCGAGCTCATGGGAGACACCCTGGAAGTTGCGCTCGGCATCCTGACAATTGCATGCAGGTATCCTTCGGCATTCGAAGCCTGGGGATCGTACGAAGATCATCTCGCTTGTCTTCGAGGAATTGAGCGGTCCTTCTATCGGTTTGCTGCAGCGGAGGCGGTGCGAATTACTGCCGTGGAGAATCGAAAACGTCGTCCTCCCCGGGCAAATGATGCAGAGACGATTCAGCAGATCATGGAGTACGAGAACACTTTACTCCAAGGAGAATGGCATGCGGTCCTTGTCGATCGAGTCCTGCCAATTGAGGAGCCAGTCCTTGGAACCCTTTCTCCGGAAGATCAACGACCTGAAGAGTTCTCCGCAGCACCCGTCCCCAGTGCAGAACCTCGTGGTGGAGAACCAGAAGGTGAGGATCAAGCCCATGAAGGGGAAGCGCTCGGATCCTCCGGCGTGGAACCTGAGGGGCAGGAAGATGATGATATGGGCGTGCCCGAGGCAAGCTCTATCCCCACCATGCAAGAACCGAACGAGACCGAGCTGGGTGAGATATCACGTCCTTGTGAAGGTTACGTCCGAGCACTCAATGCTCTACGCATAACCGCTGGCATGCAGCCACCCAGCATGTGCCTTGCTTGCGGCAACTATGGCCACAACACCCGAAATTGCGAAGCAAATGGGGGGTACAACGCTCTGGTGGTGAACGAAGCATTCAGCATCATTGGGAAAAGCCTGGCTAAGATGCACAAGTCAAGCAGTACGCCACCAACAGAGATCTTCCAGAGATGGGCAGAGAAGAATTTGCGAGATGCCGCTCGCGCTCCGCAAGTACCAGGAACCGCTTCGGATACTCCGGGTGGGGATGGGGAAAGCGTTGAGCCTGGAGCTGCAGCGTCTTCGGAGGATTCCAGAGGCCCGCTGCCAAGACGGCGTCAAGCATCAATCTCAGTTGAGGATCCTACAGTGGTCGTGATCGAAGTCGATGAAGAACCAGAAGAAAATGCGACAAGAGCGCTTCGACCCAAACGCAGGCCCCAACCGAGACCTGATCTTCCAGAGCCCAAAGCTGCGCCAGCTCCTAGGCGGTGGATTGCGAACAACGCCGGCAATGCTCGTTCATTCGTCGAGATTCGCTACCACGAGCCGAAGTCTTGCCTTGACATCATCAAGTCCATCGAGGACGTATCGTGGGTCGGCGGGCAGAGCATCTACGAGATCGGATTACAATCGCAGGATGCAACGCGCCGATTGATTGAGCAGGAGGTTGGAGGAGACGTTGCAACACACCCTCTCCGAAGCGACATCGATGAGTATCCTTCCTCGAACGTGGGATACGTGAACATCGGCAAGCTGGTCATCGGAGGGGACCTCCGGCTCCTACCCATCAAGGGTGCAAGGTTCGCTCACAGGCACTTTTCGGCCCTGGTCCCCGCGACATCCTCCAATGACAACCATCGCAATCGGGATTATCATCGCAGGATCAAATCCCTGGGCTACGATGTGCAACGTTTGCTTAGGCACCGCCTAGCAAACAGGGAGACAAACTACATGCACAACCAGCTTCCGACAATCCCGTGCGACACCG
>CAJNDS010002198.1:279159-326575 GCA_905221605.1 Symbiodinium natans | reverse complement strand
ATTTCACTTCGGAGGAGGGTGCAATGCAGGAAAGAATTGCAAATGGAGTCACAAAGACACGGACAGAGGAAGGCCGTCCTCACGAGATGATAAGAATCAGAGAGCGCGAAGCCCGTCATCAAAACCATCGGAACGACCTTGCTTTCAGTGGAGCAAGAACGGATCCTGCAGCCGAGAGAATTGCCCTTTCAAGCATGACCCGGCTAAGGCAGCGCCCGCAACCGGGGAAACCGACGCGAATGCGAAGGCAAAAGCAAAGGCGAAGGCGAAGGACAAGAAGAAGAAGCCTGAACCTGCCGCACCCGCGATTGCGATTCAAGGTCTGCCTGCAGTACCTGTTCTTCGATCCCTGGGTGATGGTGATGGTGATTCTGACGATGAGTCAATCGATGGCGACGCGGCGTCAGATTGCTCCACCGACGATGAGATCGGATCCTATCACAGAGACGTCAAGGACCTCAAGGTTTCCTTCGAACGGGGAACGAAGTTCGCGTCATCGAAGCCGAGGCGATCACACAAAGATAGAGGATTCGCCCCGCGACTTTTTACAGAAGCGAACCTGAAGCACGAGAACCACATCTCGGAGGTCGAGTACGAGAAGCACAAAGCAAGAGCTAGGGCTCGATTGATGGAAGATATGTGTCTGGGCAAAGATGGAGGATGCACACCAGTTAGGATTCCAGGGACCGAGAAGGTGATTGTGTTCAAGTTCGACAACAAGAAGGGGAAGTTCCATGAAAGAGCCTTGAGCGTTGATGAGAGCCGTAAGGAACTGATGAAGAACCCGAACATGTGTATGGTCCAACCAGAATTTATTCGCAGGAAGCTGAAATTCATCATGGACACAGGATGCGGACATGACCTTATCTCTCTAGAAAAGGTCGCCAAGCACGGCATCGACACTGCAATGGATTGCGAATCTACATCGTTCCAGACGGCGAATGGTGTCACTATGACCAACCAGACGGCGGAATTCTTGACGAAATCCTTCAAGGAACCCATCAAGGCACATGTGTTGGAGAATACACCTTCTGTGCTGTCAGTTGGGAAGAGATGCATGCTTCACGGCTATTCCTTTGTGTGGCCCGCGGGACGTCCACCATTTATGGTGAACGATGCTGGCGAGAGGATACAATTCTTCGTGCAAGGAGACATCCCCTATGTCAGAGTGGGAAGCAAAGGTGCCAAAGCCCATGAGGAACCCGAAGCGATGGAAATGTTCCGCTTGGTGCAGAAGTACAAGGACAAGGTGGACGATGATACCGACGACGATTCGACGTATGTTGCGGTACCAGGTCTTGACGACATCGGCGAGGAGATCCCCGACGTAGCTTCCGAAGCTGACGAAGAAGAAGACGGCGAAGTGGTCGAAGGCGATGAAGTTCGTGAAGATGAACCACAAGCCGAACTTCCAGTTGAGGCTGAGGGCGACGCGCAGGAGATCGACGTGGAAGGTGACGAATCTGGTCCAGCTAGAAGGGCGAAGGTCGGCACCTTGAAGGCCGAAGCGAACACCTTGGCTCACCTTTGTACCCATCGATTCCGGAATCCATATTGTGACGCGTGCGTGAGAGCAAAGATGAAGCATTTCAGAACCCAAAAGGGAGCATTCAAACGAGAAGTCAATGAGTGGGGTGACTTGGTGACGTTCGACTTTGTGGATATGGGAAAAGCCACGGACAAGGGGGTGGGTCTTGACGACGAGCTCCGTGAAATCCTGGTCTTCCGCGACGTGGCCACGAAGGTGGTTGCAGCATATCCCACAATCTCCAGAGAAGAAGGAGAAGTTGTACGATGTATGAAGAGATTCATGGGAAAGAAGAAAGTGAGGCTGGCGTATAGTGACTGCGCAGATGAGTTCATTGCGGCGATGAACAAGCTCAAAATTCCATTGGATCACTCATTGCCAGGACGTCCTATGAACAACTCTCTGGCGGAAAGGACCAATCAGTTCGTCATCACTGCTACAGCCACGTCGTTGCTGCATGCAGGGCTACCTGCGAACTATTGGCCCTACGCCTTGAATTGCGTCACTCACAATCTCAACGCCGAGGATGTGGATGGTGAGTCGGCGTGGCAGAGAATGTCTGGGAAAGAATTCCCGGGAAAGTTGATTCCATTTGGAGCAAAGGTCTACTTCAAACCGACCGAGACCCGTGAACCAACATATGGCGGAAAGTTTGACCCGAAAGGAATACCTGGCATTTTCGCAGGGTATGTCCTCAATGCGGGGCAAACATGGTCACGAAAGTATCGTGTGTGGGACATGAAGGAGTTCGCGAATGCCAACTTTGCACATGATGCGAAAGTGCCTCGCAAGCTTCAAATTCCCTACATCACCGAACGGGTCATCATGCCGGATGAAATTGCCTTTCCGCTCAAGCTCGAGTACGAGAGAATGAACGGAACACTTGAAGGACTGAAAGAAGGAAAGGATCTAGGAGGAAAAGAAATCAAAGACAAGCCACCAGGAGGAGGTGACGACGACGATGATGACGACAATGGCGATGATGGTGGTGACCTACCTGATCGCCAAGAACGCGTCAAAGCCATGGAGAAGGAAATGCTCGACTATGTCATGGAGAACGATGACATTGTGCCTGATCTTTCAGAATTTCCAGATGATCAACCCGGTGAACCTCGCGACGGACCAGCATTGGAGTCTGAAGATGCCAAAGCCCTCAGATTGATTGGCGACTCCATTCTCGACAGTGCAGGAAGCGTACCACAGAGCGAAGGAGTACCGGATGTTGCTTCGGATCCTCCGAGCAGCAAAAGGGAAACTAAGCGTGGTACTCCCCCCAAAACCGTTTCGGAACCTCCGGACGGCAAAGGGGAACCTGCATCGTCATCACGCGGTCCAACTGGGCGTTCCATTCCGGACATTGACGAGACCGACCCTGCATTCATCATCGCAAAGCTCAAGGAAGCTGGACTCATCGGACCGGAACCCGAGTTCTGGAAGTTCGGTACTCCCGGCGACGGTCGTGTCTACATCAATGACGACGGCGAACCTTGCAAGATCGACAAGCGGGGGGCTCCGTTCAAGATTGGGAGTGATGGTAGACGATTGCTACCCTCCACACGTCCGAAGGGCAAGTTCACTCCTGAAGAATGGCACAAGCTCGGAAGCGAAGGCAGGAAGATCGAACTTAAGAAGATCAAGAAGGTCGAAGAGAAGGAGGCCAAGAAGGCTCGCAAGAAGGAGGCCAAGGAGAAGAAGAAAAGCAAAGAGCATAAAGACGCACTCGTTGCATCGTTGGAGGCGTTACTTCCCAAGGTCGTGCCTGCGGAGAAGATCGATTTGGACTTCAGGGCGGGAACGACTACTGGATGGACATGGTGCGAGGAACAGGTGACGCAGATTGCCACAGAAATGTTTCTGGACGATGTGCTGCCTGCTCTTCCAAGTGAATTGGCAGAGTTCGGATTGAGAGCTCCTCGCATGCCATGTGTGTCATCAACCAAAGAGAAACACAGAGAGAAGCTTGCATGTGCAGCGCCGTGCTTCAACGCCATGGTTACACGTCCAGTCAACCGCAAGGAGATGTACGAGAATCCCAAAGCCATGGAGGCGTTCATGAAAGAATGGAAAGGCTTGTGGGATCAGGAAGTCTTCGACTTTAGCCAAGTGCGGGAGTACGACGACGTGGTCAGAGAAGCGAAGAAGTCCAACGCGAAGGTGCACATGGCAAGAGTGCATGGTCTCATCTATGAGAAGAACTATCAACTCAAAGAAGGGGACCCTGCAAGGAAGTTCAAAGGAGGAGGTGTGCTGCTTGGAGATCAAGTCAAAGATCAGAATATGGAGGCGGCGCTGTTCCAGGACCTCGGTAACTCTCCGGCAACCTTTGATGCGTCTCGTTGGGCCGACTTCTACGGGTGCTTACCCGGGAACGACGTTCAGATGGCGGACGCTATCCAGGCCTACATTCAGGCTAAGTTGACGGGGACTCCGTGCTGGGTTGAACTTCCAGACGAGGCTTGGCATCCTTCGGTGAACCGGAGGAAATTTCGCAGACCAGTCTGCAGGCTCGTGAAAGCACTCTATGGGCATCCGGACGCTGGTACAATGTGGGAACAACATTGTCACACCGCAGTCCAGAAGATGGGTTTTGCACCAGTTGGTGAGGAATGGCCGTCTCTTTACTTCCATGCAGGAATGAAGCTCCTATTGGTCATCTACGTCGACGACCTGAAGCTCGCCGGTCCGGCGGAGAACCTCCCGAAGGGGTGGAACATGCTTCGTAAGGAACTTCGTCTTGAGGAGGAAACTCCGCTTGGTTTGTATTTGGGATGTCGCATCTCAAAGGGGGAAGCCAAACTTCACGACAACACCGAAGTGCGAACTGTCACTTATGACATGGAAACCTATCTCGAAATGACAGTGCAAAAGTACTGTGAAACCACGGGATTTCCTGTGGACAAATTCAAGAAGGTACCATCTCCCAGTCCAGTTGAAGAAACCAAAAATCACCCGGCTAGGGCACCTTGTCATCCAGGTGCTGCAAGCCATCGGTGTCAATGGTGTGGACATACAATGCCTGTCGATAAGGGCGGACGGCTTCTACCTCCACCACCGGTTCCCAAGGGCCCACAGGAAACGGAACTCGATGAGGCAGAAAGGGGTACTCTTGCCCCGCACGCGGCGAGCATCCTCATGAAGTTGCTCTACGCTGCAAGAATTTGCAGGTTTGATTTGCTGCGAAGCATAAACAACCTTGCGCGACGCATTACAAAGTGGTCCAAGAAGGAGGATGCGGCTCTGCATCATTTGATGTGCTACGTCCATCAGTCCAAAGGTCATAAGATGATCGGATGGGTCGGCGATTCCATGGATGCTACTTCCATAGGGTTGTATGCGGATGCGGATTACGCTGGTTGTGGCGAGAGTTTGCGTTCTACTTCGGGGGCTCACATGCATATTCAGGGACCGCATACACGGTTCCCGTTGGCAGGTGTCAGTAAGCGACAGGGTTGCGCCAGCCACTCTACTCCCGAAGCGGAAATTGTGGCTGCGGACTATGCGATGTCGCGTATTGGCATTCCGGCCATCACATTGTGGCGTTTGATTGGGGGCAAAGATCCTAATTTCGTGTTCTACGATGACAATCAAACGATGATCGGCGTGGTCCGCGCAGGCAAGAACCCGACGATGCGCCATTTGGAACGCTCACACGGGATCTGCATTGCGTGGATGCACGAGGTGTTCCAGGAGGGGTACGTGTCTCTGGCTTACGAGGTCACCGCCAAAATGGCGGCCGATATCCATACGAAGGCCTTTAAAGACCACGTCTCTTGGGCTCACGCGTGTCAGCTAATTAACATCATGCCTCCCACGATGCTTTCGAGTGTTGAGGTCATGGACATGATGAAGGCTACACACCAACAATCGGCTGATGAGAAAGGTCATCAGCACTACTCGTTTAAGAACGAGGTTCCCTGTTTTCCTTACACGCAAACACCTATCTTGCCCCAGGAGCTGTATAGGGCCGGTTTGTCCAGTAAGGAGGGTGTCCAGGAAACGGACAGTACTGATCCGATCTTGGTGGTGAAGTTCCCGCGCATGCTCCGCGGCGTCCCCAGTGCTTTGCGACCGGGGAAGTATTTGCGGTCCACGTGGATTCTGCGTGAAGGGCAATGGCATCGTATCGAGGATGAGGTCCCTATCCCGTCGGAACCTCAGAAATTCGATCGGTATGTCGAGCGCGCTGTGTTTCAATATCACTTCCAACGGGGCTCGGCGGCGACGACGCGTGTGCACCGCACCGCGTCGCCTGCCGTGTCTGCGTCCCCGCTGCCCGACTGTTCGCGCTGTCGCGTTCGCGATTCGCCCGCGCTCTGTAGGCAAGTGTGCGACTTGGTGGTCCGCGCCGCCCATGGGGGGTATGGGGGTGTTTGTCGCGCTGGGTCTGAAGGCATGGGGGGTGATATCAACGAAATTCCTGCGCTCGAATCTACCGTCGTCGCTGTTGCGCGCGCCGCAAAAGAAGCAGATTTTCCTCAATCTACATTCGTGCCCGAATTCATCGAGGTGACTCGTGCTGGGACTGGTAATCATGAAGTCGTTTTCCAAGACAAACACGGGAAAGAGATGTTTAAGGCACGGAGTGACTCGCTCAGCGGGGCTATAGGGTTTTCCATGACGATCAAAGCTTCGGATGTCGAAAACAGTAGCCCTCGCGTGTGGTTGCTCGTAGGTCTGGAAGAGGATAACTGGTGGCAGACGTATGCACCGCCGGACGTCAACGTTATCTGCGTGCCGGAAGCGGATGCACGCGGCGCCTACCAGTACTGCAAAGACATCATTAAATGGTCGTTCAAGGATCTTCGGAACGTTCTGTTCATAGGAGCAGGGGCGCTGAATCGAGCTTCTTGGCTTGATGTTGATCCTAGAGAACGCTTTTATGAGGACCGAGGCGTCGTAGACTACCCCTGGGGGGAGATCATTGATTTAGTCTTTGAAGCCCGGAAGAAAGGGGCGACTACTATCGTCGAGGTTCCTGATAGGCCGAAGTTTCGACAGTCGGCACAGTACAAAAACATAGTTGATTGCATGAAGTGGGAGAGATTCACAATTGCTGATTGCTGCCACGGTCGGAGGATCTGCGTTCCACAGGGAAGCGGGGCCCCGAACATCATGTATGTCAACGAAGCTACTGAGTTTCTCATTCATGGACTCAAAGCCCCTGAAAACATGAAGGGTGTGTGCGGCATGCAACATCATCATGCATCACGTGAAGCAGTTGAAACTCACGGGGATGGGTGTGGAAAGAGAACCAGTAAAGTGTCACGCCTCTTGTTGAAAATGCTTTCTGAGCGGGACGCCAAGGTTGGGGACCCCAAGGCCTGCAGTTCTGTTGAGAAGTTACCGTCGGGTAAGGACAGGATGATCATTGAATTCTGTTGCTCTAAGGACAGTAGCTTGGGTAAATCCTCGAGTGCTACAAGGGGAGCTCACGTCATGCGCGTGCATGAAGCTCTCCAAGCCCAAACCAAGGCATGTGAAAGCAACATCCTCAAGGAGGCGGAACGATTCCGAAAATCCAATCCCAGATGTCCGATTCTTGTTTTCGCTTCTCTTCCGTGCACTGGGGGGTCCAATTGGATCAAGGTGAACGAAGTGGGGGGTGAAACTGAAAAGGGAAAGGAACATCGGAAGAAATTTAGGGACTTACTGAAAGCTCTCAAACGCCTTTTGCGAAAGCTGGCGGCATTTTCCCCCAAAATCGCATTTGAGTTGCCGAAAACCTGTTTGTATTGGAGTTGGCCCGAAGTTCAAGCCCTAATAAAGCAGCATTCATTGCGTGTTGCACGAATGGACGGTTGCATGATGGGTGTTGTTGACAAAGACGGCATTCCTTTACTCAAAGCTTGGTGTATCGCCACGAATGTGTCAACCATGTTGAACCTCAAAGGGGTCACGTGCGACAACACACATGAACATGGCACACCAAGGGGTCAGGCGCTCAAGGAGGCAGGAAACTACACACCACACATGGCAAAGCTGTTGCACAACGCATGGCGTGATGAAGCTCGCAATATCCGCAGGGGCTCTGCTCAGAGTGTTCATGTGGCAGCTTCATGTGTACTTGTTCATGTCAGTTTGCGTTGCAGTAACAGTCAGGTGCAACACGAGTTCCAAGGTACTTGCATAATTGTTTGTCCTACACCAGGAATAGGGTTCGGATCCTCCGACCCTAATCCAAAGTGCAGTGAGGAGTTCGGCTCCGCCGGCTCGGATCTGCATCTGGGGAAGGGACTCGGCTCCGCCGGTCCTAGAACCAGCATGGACGGACAACAGCAGAGGCCCATTCCTCCGCATGTTCCATGGTCGCGACCTCAAGACCTCTTCTCCCTGCCGTACCAGAGATCGGGCATCAACATCCCCGTTGGCAATGGGATGACTGCTTTGCGCACGACATGTCATGCGCTGCGATCATTGAGAGGGCAACCTCTTCCTGGACGACTGGAGCAAGGCATGGTCGCCACGAATGCGAACATTGCTGCGTGGGTGGAATTTGGAGTGCCAGCTATCCTTTTGGCGGCAGTCGCGGCACCCTCCAGCCCATACGGATTTCCTGAAGTCAGAGTTCGGGAGCTGTTTCGAGGTGTGGTGGAAAGCCTGTTGCCAGCAAGGAGTGCGGAGAGCTACAAGACAGTCCTTAGCCATGTCACAACGTTTATCAAGGTCGTCAAGACTGCGATAAGCACTGATTCGACTCGACAGGTGCTGCAGGAGCTTCTGGACCACGTCATTGAGATTGACCTCTTCAAGAACATTGACACGTTTTGGTTCAGGATGCTGAGCAAGGGCGTTTGGATCCTCAATATCCATGTTTGACGGTGGTGACCATGGACGGATATCTTGATCCGAATGTCATTTGCAGAACAGTCGTTACCAAGAGTCCGTGGATCTATGTGACCAGGTACAACGACTGGATGCGGCTTCATTCCTACTTTCGCGAGAACCTCCCCAACCGTCGTGAAGGGCTACCATGCATGCTCCTCACCCAGGACTTCTGGGATTTGCTGGACCTGATATGGTCAATGGCGAAGCAAGTGGGTTACTGCTTGAGAAGCCACAATCAGGTCGCCGAGCACACGCAGATGAATGTGTGGGATCTGATCGAGATCGTGGTCGACCCCCCGGAGAACGTGTCCGCGGCGGTCGCTCATGCAGTCAACAGCCTCCAAGGGTTGTCGGTCGCCTTGCATACAGCCCACGAATACCTCAACGACAGTCGGACGGTGTGGCCATCAGAACCATCGAGAACGACCGGAGCCGAGCTCAGGGAGTCGTTGGTGAATGCGACAACTGTCGTCATGGCCCCGCCACCAACCGGTCTCGGGTTACCAGCTTCCTTTTCACACAGCTCGTGGAACCAGCTGGCTGCCGAGCAGAACGTCTTGAGGGCGGTCCACGACATGTATAGAACTCACAGGTCTTGGATGTCCGAGATCACGAACCTGCGAGCCGAGTGTTACTCCGAAGGACGTGAACAGCCGCCGTACCTGAAGCCCGATCCAACAGGCACGGTGTTTCCTCCGGCATTGAATTCGCACCCGCCTTGGGTGAATGTTCAACGTCAACATCCCGCAGGGCCTGCATCCCCATCCGTTCCGGAAGGGCCTGCTCCTTTCGTGGAAGAGGATCATCCTGCCAACAGATCGACGTCTACGCCATCACCAAGACAGGCAACGGGCGCATCCTTTGCCGAAGCAAGAGGTGAATCCGCCAAGAGGCAGCGGGGACCGGAGGATGTCCGCTCCGCGGCATCCCCACCGGGAACCGCGGCCAGCTCTTCCGATCCTCGGGGAGCTGAGCCAACTGCCCAACCAGAAGGTGAACCCGATGAAGTTCGCTGGTACCTGGATCCTACTCCCGATGGGTACATGGAGAAGTTCGTCAAGTTCCAATCCAGACATCGCGTGCAGCTGGGTACAACCATCATCGTTCACAAAGATGATCCTACAGATGTCCTGCCCGCACGTGATCAGACACCCAAGATCAACGGGAAATTTGGAACAAGCAGTGAGCAAGTTTACCTTCGGCGCGTCACCACACACCTTGCCAAGCTCTACGGGATGAGCCAGTCGAATCGCGCAGGTGCGTTTCACATGGCAACATTCATGAAGAAAGGGGATGTGGAGTGGCTACGACTTTACAAGGTGCTGTACGAGAAGGTTTTCTTGTGCACAATTCGTCAGCTACCAACTCCTGGCACAATGTTTGCGGCGGTCATGCAATCCACGGCTACGGGAGAGCTGGGAATTTTCCACTTCAACAGCAGCCCGGAGCAGAGAGCCTTGTTGACGGCCGGACTGAGAAAGTTCAGCGCTTCCATTCGTCAAGCAAGTACCCCCGATGTCACAGCGGTGCGATCCAGCAAAACGATCATCCTGGCGGACTTCGAGGTGTGGACGAAAACCAAGAACCGCTTGACCTATACGATGGCCAGCAAGCTCCAAGAAAAGGGATGGTATGATGCTCATTCGTATTGCCAGACAGTTGATGAAAGCCTCGATCCACTCCTACCTGAAGGATTCCAAGTCGTTGCCACCAAGGCCAGAGATGCAGTCCGAGAGTGGAGAGGTCCCGGGCAGAGCATCGACGTCACCGCGCACGTCTACTTGTCGTTCAGAGCCATCAATGATCTCCTGGTTTTGGAGCATGGCAATGCGACTCCCGAGAACATGCGAAAGTGGTTCGTCGATCCAATCATGGACTTGTCAGACCTTCTGCAACGTGCCGTGATTGTGACCCTCAACGACGATCCCCGTTTCATCGGGAAGGACGTTGGTGCAGCGATGCCATGGGCTGCCATTGATTGGATCGCAGTGGAGCTCCGAGCAAGGGGATGCATTGTTTTCACGTCATCACTGCTGTGGGCTCGAATTGCAGTGACTCTCCATAAGGGCAGCGACAATTTCCGGATCAATCCGGAGGAGATGCATTTGGCGGTGGCGGCATTCGACAAACATTTGCTGCAAGAAAAGATCATCACGCTTTGCATGGCACCCCCAGAGAGCATGGGCGATTGCGAACCTCACTTGGACTCCGTGAACATGGAGACTGCGGATGCGAAGGCGGTCTTTGCACCGTCGAGCAGCGACGACGTTCGGACCGCGTCGGCCAATGATGACACGCAAGAACGACATCAAAGAGTCGTGGAGAGGGCATCGGAGCTTGAGGGCATCCGCGGAGGCGTGGACATGACTTGGGTGGATGCGGACATCGCCATGGTCAGCCCAGAACCGTTCTATGACGGAGAAACCTACTGGATTGACATCGAGGGCCTCATCAGCAAGCATCCCACTGCCCCGAGTGGCCAATTCCATGTGTGTCAGGCATGCGTCGACGAGTTCAACACGCTGAAGGGCTCCTTCCAAGGCGAGTTCGGACCAATCCAATCTCCAGCGTATTGTCCCTTCTGTTCGCTCAAAGCAATGTGGGACAAGGACTATGGCGTCAACAAATGGGAGGAGGTTCGGAAGTCAGAACGCCATGCTGCAGGGTGCGCCATATTTGCTCAGAAACATGACTTTGTGTACCAGGATGGATCCCCAGTGATTCCCAAGGAGGATCTCAAATCGTACATCTTTGCATGCTCGAAGGTCGCGTACACCAACTATGGCAAAATCGTCTCGTCCTCGGCTGGGTTGCGCTTGAACACCAAACAAGCCAGCGAATACACCAGATGGGCGAAGGGGAGACGGTTGTCGTGGGACTTCGGGTACACGGTGGACGGCATGGCCTGCCTCTTGCCCTTGTACGATGCAGGCAACGCAGCCTATGCAGGCTTCCTCCATAGCATCTTCGATCAGGACCGGGTCAAAGGCATGTACAATGGCAATGCCGACCCGGCCGCCGAGCTCATGGGAGACACCCTGGAAGTTGCGCTCGGCATCCTGACAATTGCATGCAGGTATCCTTCGGCATTCGAAGCCTGGGGATCGTACGAAGATCATCTCGCTTGTCTTCGAGGAATTGAGCGGTCCTTCTATCGGTTTGCTGCAGCGGAGGCGGTGCGAATTACTGCCGTGGAGAATCGAAAACGTCGTCCTCCCCGGGCAAATGATGCAGAGACGATTCAGCAGATCATGGAGTACGAGAACACTTTACTCCAAGGAGAATGGCATGCGGTCCTTGTCGATCGAGTCCTGCCAATTGAGGAGCCAGTCCTTGGAACCCTTTCTCCGGAAGATCAACGACCTGAAGAGTTCTCCGCAGCACCCGTCCCCAGTGCAGAACCTCGTGGTGGAGAACCAGAAGGTGAGGATCAAGCCCATGAAGGGGAAGCGCTCGGATCCTCCGGCGTGGAACCTGAGGGGCAGGAAGATGATGATATGGGCGTGCCCGAGGCAAGCTCTATCCCCACCATGCAAGAACCGAACGAGACCGAGCTGGGTGAGATATCACGTCCTTGTGAAGGTTACGTCCGAGCACTCAATGCCCTACGCATAACCGCTGGTATGCAACCACCCAGCATGTGCCTTGCTTGCGGCAACTATGGCCACAACACCCGAAATTGCGAAGCAAATGGGGGGTACAACGCTCTGGTGGTGAACGAAGCATTCAGCATCATTGGGAAAAGCCTGGCTAAGATGCACAAGTCAAGCAGTACGCCACCAACAGAGATCTTCCAGAGATGGGCAGAGAAGAATTTGCGAGATGCCGCTCGCGCTCCGCAAGTACCAGGAACCGCTTCGGATACTCCGGGTGGGGATGGGGAAAGCGTTGAGCCTGGAGCTGCAGCGTCTTCGGAGGATTCCAGAGACCCGCTGCCAAGACGGCGTCAAGCATCAATCTCAGTTGAGGATCCTACAGTGGTCGTGATCGAAGTCGATGAAGAACCAGAAGAAACTGCGACAAGAACGCTTCGACCCAAACGCAGGCCCCAACCGAGACCTGATCTTCCAGAGCCCAAAGCTGCGCCAGCTCCTAGGCGGTGGATTGCGAACAACGCCGGCAATGCTCGTTCATTCGTCGAGATTCGCTACCACGAGCCGAAGTCTTGCCTTGACATCATCAAGTCCATCGAGGACGTATCGTGGGTCGGCGGGCAGAGCATCTACGAGATCGGATTACAATCGCAGGATGCAACGCGCCGATTGATTGAGCAGGAGGTTGGAGGAGACGTTGCAACACACCCTCTCCGAAGCGACATCGATGAGTATCCTTCCTCGAACGTGGGATACGTGAACATCGGCAAGCTGGTCATCGGAGGGGACCTCCGGCTCCTACCCATCAAGGGTGCAAGGTTCGCTCACAGGCACTTTTCGGCCCTGGTCCCCGCGACATCCTCCAATGACAACCATCGCAATCGGGATTATCATCGCAGGATCAAATCCCTGGGCTACGATGTGCAACGTTTGCTTAGGCACCGCCTAGCAAACAGGGAGACAAACTACATGCACAACCAGCTTCCGACAATCCCGTGCGACACCGGAGGATGGGTGATGCTCAAAGACTTCATCAACTTGGAGAACTTCTGGCAAAGCGGGAGGTACTATGCAAGGAGTTCAGCTCGAGACGACAACTCTGAGTATCAGAGACGAATCCAAATGCTGATCGACTACGCGTACTACGAGTACAGCACGAACGGAAGGATCAGACTTCAATTCCTGGGCATCAAGATCGTGGCGCCCAAACCTGGACAGAGGGCATCCGATACGCCGTGGGACGGTACTCCGGGCGTCGGTGCAACCCAACGTGCCCAACTTGAAGAACTCGGAGGACACAGGTTGACACATGACATTACGTCCGGGACCCTTCGTCGATGCGACAATTGGGTGCAGCCATGGGC
This sequence comes from Symbiodinium natans, assembly GCA_905221605.1. Classification (NCBI taxonomy): domain Eukaryota; class Dinophyceae; order Suessiales; family Symbiodiniaceae; genus Symbiodinium; species Symbiodinium natans. Next base: position 313,265 of record CAJNDS010002198.1, on the reverse strand, counting down.
GATCAGGGCCACAAGTGGACACTCCAGCAACTCCAATTCACTGGTGCGGGTGAATGACGACAGGGTCGCATGCCACTTGACCACAAGCCTGGTCAACCAGATTGGTGGGGGGTATCATACCACGGCCCCAGAGCTTCTCGCCAACATCGTGGCGAAAGGACTTCTTCCAGGTGGAGGGGCGTCAGGCGGTCGGGTCCACAGCCACTTCGGGACTTTCCCGCCATGGGATCCGAGAAATCAGACGGTGAGAACAAGGATTCCCGGAAGGCCGAGGTCACCAATTGCAGTATTGTACGTTCCAGCCTATGAACTCATGCGCTACAACGCAGTGATCACGATCAATGGAATGTTTCTCGTCCAGCGGCAAATTCCATTCGAGGCCGTCAAGCACGTTTGGATCTGCGTGCCAAGCCAAGGAAGATACTTCGAGTTCAGCGAAGTCTTCAAGGTGTACTCCAAAGAGCTGTCCAAGGAGATGGTCGAAGGGTACGGGGACGCACGCATCAATCCTGATCGTGAACCTCCAAAACCTTCGGTGGAAGACCTCGTCAGCACCATGGAAGGCACCGACGCTGGCCCGCATGAAGGCGAGAGGCACGAGATCTTGCAAGCAATTGAGCAGGCGGGCGACACCGTTCCTGGAAACATCATCAAGCGTGCTTTCCAGTTTCTCTCAAGGACATTCCGGCGAGTGACGACTCACACCACCGCAAGCGATCCGCTGATCTTGAGGGTTTGCCCCTGCTGCGGCAGGCACACCCCCGCGAGCTTCGCAATTTGCCTCACGTGTGGGAGAGTTTTCTTGTCCATGGGGAGGATCCAGCATGTGCGTGCCAATCCGGAACCCGAAAGGATTGATCCGGAAGTGGTTCGCCAGGCGCTCAATCAGGCCGCTGCCGTCGTCAACAACGAGGTTGTGGAGATTGACGTGGAAGAGGAGCAAACTTCAGAACCTGTACAGGAGGAGGCGCTTCCGCTCCGCGGGGTGCAGAATCCGGCAGGGGATGCAGAGGCAAACAGTCCTCGAGAAAGCGTAGCGGAACCTGAGGCCGAGGAGATCCCCGACGAGATTCGCGACATGTACCGCGATGTGGAGATGGAGGCTCCCAACCAAGAAGAGGTGGAGATGGACGCGCAGAATCAGCGAGCATTCGTGCTGGTGGGAGACAGGGAAGGCGATTCGCTGGACGATCGAAACGAGAGGAAAGCTCGCCTTGCGCTGGAGTGCAATGTCAACATCGACACGGACTATGCAGCGTGCGTGGACCACAACTTCAGGTTGTATTGTCACCTCGACGCCTTCTTTGCGTACGTGTTGGTCCATAAATGGAATCTGTTCGAGAAGATCATCATGACTCCATACAAGAAGATGAAGGACCAGTTCGCCTCAGGCATGAGACACGACGCGTCTGGGACATGGCCTATTGTCCCCATCGATGAGGACACGGCGTTGCCGAGAGACCTCACGGAAGACGAGGTAAGGCAGTATGCCAGCTCTGTGGAGAACCAGCAGTTCATGATTGAGCGTTATTACGCCAACAAGTTCGTCTTCTACGTCATGCGTGGGGCGATCCAGCTGGGATACAACAAGGAGAGCTTTAACCTCCCCATGATTCCTGATGAGGCCGAGGACCCGAAAGCATTTGCTGAAGCCGGGCAAAGGGTCCACATGTTCATGGCCAAAATCATCTATCAGGTGTTGAACGTGAGGCTTTACTCCTACACGAAACCCAACGCTGAGATCCCGTACCACGCGGCATTCAAATACATCAACCCGATTCAGCTGCTCAGTTTGATGGACTCGCAGAAGGTGAGCGTCAACAACCTTCTGGTGATGAGGGATTCGGGGTGCGCTTTACCCAACCAGTACAGCAAGAAGCTGGACAGATGGTTGAGTGATCAAAAGAAGGACATGAGCATCCTGAAGTTGAAGCCCACACAGTATTTGGAGAATCCAAAGGCGTCGGCTTTGTACCTTGCCTATGACCCTTCAGCATCCGCACCTTCGGTTACTTCGTCGGGAGGATCTCGTCATCCTGAAGCAGACGAGACGGACATGCCGGCACGTGCGAAGGCCCGCATGAGTCAGCCGAAGCCCAAGACTTCTCATCCTGGGACACCTCAAGCTGCTCCCAAAGATCCTCGCGGTCAATCAAGAAAAGGATCTGGAAAGAAAGGGTGATTGATGTACTCGGATCCTCCGGTATGTCATCCCCTGGAATCCATGGTATTCCTGAAATCTGGTTGTGGCTCAGCACTTTGCGTTCTCAGTTTTGATTCCTCTTTTCCCTATGGATGCAACAGATGATACGATGGAGTACGTCATTATATCCACCGATGCTATTTCTCTTTTCGGCCACTGCATAGCAGCAGCGGGGCAATGTGCCAATGCGCCCGCTGGAGGGAAATGTGCGATTCTTCGCAGCTCGTGTGGTAGTCAAGTGGGTATGGGTCATGCTCTGCTGACTTGGCCGATGCTACTGCTTTTCAGTCATGCATTCTGGAGACGCAATGTGATGGATCAGCAATTTGCTGACATGTTTTCAGGGCCTTTCGCGCCCATGATTCCACAGCCGTGAGCAGCAAGTCTTTGTACAGACAAAGGATGGGATTGAACGCTTCAGTAGCTGAAAGTCTGTCTCACATCGATCAATTCGGGCAAATAAAGCAAAACAGTGGAGAACGGCCAGACTTTAAGTCGCTTTTAACTGGGACCATTGTACGTTCGTGACGCAAGTTCGTCTAGCATTTTGCAAATCCCAGCCGTGGGGGGTGTGAATGATCCCCGAACCACAGCACAGTTTGGGAAACCCGTTGTGTCGGCTCCGCCGCACATCGGGGAAACCACCTTAGAACGCCGTGGCCTGTTCACCACGTTGGCTCAAGTAACCCCTAGAGTGTAGGTCACCCATAGGTTGGAAGTAAGCGCAATAGCGTAACTGGAAACCGCCCGGGTGCACGAGACGGAGACTGAAGGCGAACATCAGTGCAGAAAACAAGTGCGAGACCATTTGGCTGGTGAGGAGCCAAAGCGTAGTGCAAGCAACTACCCGACCTCACGCACCCCCCCCCCCCCCCCCCCCCCAATCTTTGGGCCAGCTGAGGCTGCCGAGATCTCCAAGGACACATGGGCAATGGGCGCTGAAAGCGAAGTTTTTTTTTTTTTCTGGAGGTTCATGGATAGTTGTAGGTAGGTCAAGAATTACAACCCTAACCCTGAGCCCTAAACCCTAAACCCTAAACCCTAAACCCTAAACCCTAAACCCTAAACCCTAAACCCGAAACCCTAAACCCTAAACCCTGAACCCTAAACCCTAAACCCTAAACCCTAAACCCTAAACCCTAAGCCCTAACCCCATACTTATCACCCTACTGATAAATACTCATGAACCCCTGTTTTTTTTGCGCAGTCTTTGGGGAATGAACCGTGGCAACACAAACAGAAGCGCCGTTTTTGTTACTTGGAATGCTCCCTGAAGGCCCAATTGAGCGCGGCAGGGGTTCTAGCTGGCAAGCCGCATGTGGTATCGGGATTCCGATATGGTCACTTCTCTACATTAAGTAAGGTGCCTTTTTTCGGGTCCTTCTTGTAGGGCGGCCCCTCGTACTTCCCTAAACCCGAAACCCTAAACCCTAAACCCGAAACCCTAAACCCCAAACTGTCCCAAACCCTCAACCCTCAACCCTAAACCCTAAACCCTAAACCCTAAACCCTAAACCCTAAACCCTAAACCCTAGAAGCCTGATATGATCCCCTGATCTCGGCAAGCGCCCGAGGACACTCGGCCCCGAGAGCCTCGCGTGGAGGAGCTCCAGCGGGAGGCAGCTTCTGCTCGGAGGGTTTAGGGTTTAGGGTTTGGGGTTTAGGGTTTAGGGTTTGGGGTTTAGGGTTTAGGGTTTGGGGTTTAGGGTTTAGGGGTTTGGGGTTTAGGGTTTAGGGGTTTGGGGTTTGTTTAGGGTTTGGGGTTCAGGGTTTAGGGTTTGGGGTTTGGGGTTTAGGCTTTAGGGTTTTGGGGTTTTGGGGGTCGGGTTTAGGGTTCAGGGTTTGGGGTTTGGGGTTTGGGGTTTGGGGTTTGTGGTTCAGGGTTTAGGGTTTAGGGGTTCTGGGGGTTTGGTAGTTGAGGGGTTGAGGGGTTTGGGGGTTCAGGGGTTTAGGGGGTCTAGTGGTCTAGGGGTTATTGGGGTTAAGGATTCAGACTAGAACGCCTGAAGGTGGGTAACCATGTACCACTGCTAGAGGCCTCTGGAAGGGTACCACCTCCCCTCCTGACATGGTCCTAAGTCCGGGTTTAGGGTTTAGGGTTTCGGGTTTAGGGTTTAGGGTTTAGGATTTAGGGTTTATGGGTTTAAGGTTTAAGGTTTAGGGTTTGGGTTTCGGGTTTGGGGGGTTAGGGGTTCAGGCTTAAGGGGTTCGGGGGTTTAGGGGCTTAGGGGCTGAGGGGTTTAGGGGCTTATAGGGGTTTAGGGGCTTAGGGGTTTAGGGGTTTAGGGGCTTAGGGGGCTTAGGGGTAAACTCCGAACCTTGAAACACCTCAACCACATCCAGGCAAAGCGCGCCAAGTCGGAGTGGGATCGCGCGAAGCAGGCCGAGCTTTGGCTTAGGGTTTAGGTTTAGGGTTTAGGGTTTAGGGTTTAGGGTCATCAGCTCCGAAGGTGATTGCGGTAGTTTGCTCGGTTTCAATCGTACCGTAATCGTGAGTCCTGTCAGAAAGTATACTCTAAACCCTGAAAGAGCACAAGAGTACATAGTCAGCTGATGACCAGGCCCACGAACGACTTTTCAGCAAGCGATCTTGCATAAGATCCGAAGCCTGCTTTTCATTCTCCAACAGTGCTTGTGTGCCACAAAGGCGGCTAATAGCCAACCCTATTAAACCCTGAACCCTAAACCCTAAACCCTGAACCCTAAACCCTAAACCCTAAACCTTAAACCCTAAACCCTAAACCCTCAAAGGTCAGAGGCTTCGGAAGTTCGCGGTTCGCTGGTGCAGCGGTTTTCGGGGAGTTCTGGGGCTCAATCCCTCCAACCGTGTGCCGCCGTTGCAGGCGTTTCATGTTTCCAAGCTCCTGGAAAAACCCCCTAAACCTTGCCTGTGACTTCTAAACCCTACAACATAGTAGGTTATGACCCCCCTAGAAATGGGCATAACTGGCATGACACCAAATAGTCGTAGGTAAATGGAGCCCCAAACCCCGTGAGGGCTTCGCATCCCCTTTGCCTTGCAGCTTGAAGCAGGTGCCGGTGCCGGATGAGGGCGATGAGGACGACCCTAAACCCTAAACCCTAAACCCTAAACCCTAAACCCTAAACCCTAAACCCTAAACCCTAAACCCTAAACCCTAAACCCTAAACCCCAATCATGGCCAGTTCTCGGCTGGTTTGGGGTGTAGCGGTTGGGGTCCCACAAGAATCCTAGGCAGGCCCCTGGGATTGTTATACATGTTTTCTCATCGGCCATCCTCCAACCTCACAGAGTCAAGTGCCAAGTGCACGGGTGCTTGCCTTTGCTGCTGACATCTCGGTCATGAGATCAGCGCCGTGGCTGTTGCGCCTCAGGCATTCACGTTGCACGCCGCTGCTCATCTGGAATCGTGCCTGATAGATTCTCTCTTAGACTTGTGACAGATGGTTTATGTACGTTTAAACGGGCCTGCATTGGCCCATCCAAAATACAGGCCACTCTTCCTTTAGCATTGGGCTTGCATGTGATTTTCCTTTTGGACACCACAGGTGGGCTTGACAAGGCTCGGAGTTATATATATATATATGTATACATATTTATTTCTTTATGTATTTATTTGTTTGTTTATTTATTCAATTAGTATTATATATACACTTATTTATTTATTTATTTATTTATTTATTTATTTATTTATTTATTTATTTATTTATTTATTTATTTATTTATTTATATTTTCATCATTTTTTATTATGATCATTGTTATGATTATTATTATTATTATGTTTATTATCATTATTCTTATAATTACTATTATTATTATTACTACTATTATTCTGATTATCATTATCATCATTATTATTATTGTTATTATTATATATTTATGTATATATATATACATGTATTTATTGTTTTTTATTTGTTGATTTATTTATTGATTTAGCATTGTATGCTTATGTGTATAGTTGTGTATGTATTTGTACACTGTTAAGGGTTCCTATACTTTCTCGGAGGGGCCAAGCGTGCTCATATATGGTTCAGCGTCGGGCGTTCCCGGCCCCCCCCCCCCAAGTCTACTCTACGGTCCCTAAACCCTAAACCCTAAACCCTAAACCCTAAACCCTAAAACCTAAAAACCCTAAACCCTAAACCCTAAACCCTAAACCTAAACCCTAAAGAAACCCTAAACCCTAAACCTTAAGTCTTAAACCTTAAACCCTAAACCCTAAAACCCTGAACCCTAAACCCTAACCCTAAAACCAACCCCCAACCACACCACAGGGGGGGGGGTATCATCTTAGTACCCCATCCGCGGGGACCCTAAACCCTAAACCCTAAACCCTAAACCCTAAACCCTAAAACCCTAAACCCTAAACCCTAAACCCTAAACCCTAAAACCCTAAACCCTAAAACCCTAAACCCTAAACCCTAAAACCCTAAACCCTAAAACCCTAAAACCAACCCCCAACCACACCACAGGGGGGGGGGGGGTATCATCTTAGTACCCATGGGGGGGGGGGGGGGGTAGGGGGGGGGGGGGGGGGGGGGGGGGGGGGGGGGGGGGGGGGGGGGTAGGGGGGGGGGGGGGTAGTGGGGGTGGGGGGGGGGGGGGGGGGCCCGCCGGGGCTGAACCATATATGGGGGCCTTAGACTTTCAACCCTGGCCAAGCAATCGATCTGTATCCGAGAGGACTTGGAGGACGCGCCCGCAGAGGAAGGCAAGTGGCCTTGCCGTAGGGCCAAGTTGGGGGTGGGGGTGGGTTTTGGGTTTAGGGTTTAGGGTTTAGGGTTTAGGGTTTAGGGTTTAGGGTTTAGGGTTTAGGGTTTAGGGTTTAGGGGAGGGCTGGGGTGTGGTTACACATTGACTGAAACCAAAGCAGTACTCTAGAGTTCTAACTCAGTTTTCGTAGTGACGACGAAAGGAATGAGCTCGCGTGCCTCATTTCGAGCTTTGTATATAACAGAAGGCTTCGTTCGTTATCCAGCCTCTTTGCGGTGGAAAGGCCTTGCTTACGGCAGGCTTTGTGTCCTTTTCAGCGATGTCGTCTACGGGCAGCTGTGTTTTTGTCACATTTGTCCTGTGGTGCAAATTTGGAGCAAAATAAGCTCGTATACTTCGCACGCTTTTCATCGTTATACCCTTCAAAGCGAGATGCGTTCAAGTAAGTGTCGAATAAGCCTCAAGCCCCAAACCGCAAACCCTATACACCCCAAACCCGAAAGCCTCAACCTCAAACCCTACACCCTAAACCCTCAACCCCAAACCCGAAACCCTCAACCTCAAACCCTACACCCCAAAACCCTCAACCCCAAACCGTAAACCCCAAACCCTAAACCCCAAACCCGAAACCCCAAGCCTTAAACCCCCAAACCCTAACCCCAAACCCTAAGCCCCCAAACCCTAAACCCCAAACCCCAAACCCCAAACCCTAAACCCTAAACCCTAAACCCTAAACCCTAAACCCTAAACCCTAAACCCTAAACCCTAAACCCTAAACCCTAAACCCTAAAACCCTAAAACCCTAAAGCCTAAACCCCCAAAAGCCCCGCAGAGGCGATTCCCAAGCTGCCGACCTTGAGGGGATGCCACCCCTGCAGGCTGTGCAAGGCTCGTGTGGGGTTTTGGGAATTGGGGTTTAGGATGTAGGGTTTGGAGTTTGGGGTTTAGGGTTTAGGGTTTGGGGTTTGGGGTTTAGGGTTTGGGGTTTGGGGTTTAGGGTTTGGGATTTAGGGTTGAGGGTTTCTTGTCTGGGGGTTTGGGTTTAGAGCTTTGGGGGTCTTGGTTGAGGGTTTGGGGCTTGGAGTTTTGGGTTTAGGGCTTGGGGGGTGTTTGGGGTTTAGGGTTTCGGGTTTGGTGTTTTCGGGTTCAGGGTCTGGGGTTTAGGGTTGAGAGTCTTGAGTTTGGCTTCGGGGGATTGGTTTTAGGGGGCTTTGGGGTTAGAGGGTTAGGGGTAAGTGGGCGGGGTTTAAGTTTAGAGGTTTTAGGGTGTTTTGGGGTTAGCGGTTTAGGGGTTCCAAATTTGGGTTTACGTTTCGAGGTTTTTGGGTATCCAGTTGTAGGGGTCGAGTTGTTGAGTCAGGCGTCAAGGGTGTAGAGGTTAGTTTTTTGTTTCTTCCGCTCGTTTGTGCTCAAATGTTTGAGATCCTCAGAACAGGTGTTTCTTCCGCTCGTTTCTCCTCAAATGTTTGAGATCCTCAGAACAGGGGTTGTTGATAGGCCCTAGTGAAAGCACCCGATTATTTGTACTGGACAGTAAGCCAAGAAGCAGAGAATACGTGAGCTAGATGTGAATCTCTGACGGGAGTTTGTCCCTAACCTCCCTTGAAGGGTTCTGATGTATGGGCCCGTAATTTGTATAGGATATATATATATATATATAAAGGGTATATATGGTCTCGGGCTGCCACCCCGGTGTGGTTGGGGGGTTAGTAGATTTTAGGTTTAAGGTTTAGGGCCTACCCCCGCGCCCCTCCCCTGTGGTGTGGGTGTTGTTGGGGGGTTACGGACTAGTGTGTACGGTTTAGGGTTTAGGGTTTAGGGTCAAAGGTTTAGGCCTGTGGTCTGAGTGGGGGGTTACGGTTAGGATTTGGGGTTGAAGGTTTAAGAGACCGGCCGCCTGTGCGACCCTTGCGCCCCACCCCCCCCCCCCCCCGCCACTGTGGTGTGGGTGTGGTTGGGGGGCGAGGGTGTATTACAAAAGTTTAGCGTTCAAGGTTTAGCCCCCCCCTGCCTGTGCTGTGAATGGGGGGGTTAAGGGTGTGAGGTTTAAGGTTGGTTTGAGGTTTTAGGGGAGAGGTCTGGGGTTTGGGGGGCGAGGGTTTAGGCTTTAAGGTTTGGGGTTTGGGGTTTAGGGTTTAGGGTTTGGGGTTTAGGGTTTAGGGTTTAGGGATTAGGGTTTAGGGTTTAGGGTTTGGGGTTTAGGGTTTAGGTTTGACAGGCAGCTGGCTCTCAGCCCGCGGCGAGTGCGCCATCTTCACCGACCCCAGGACCAATCGGCTGACGTACGAGGCACCGGGAATGCAGAAGCCCCAAACCCTAAACCCTAAACCCTAAACCCTAAACCCTAAACCCTAAACCCTAAACCCTAAACCCCAAACCTTAAACCTTAAACCCTAAACCCTGTATCATCCCCGGCCTCCAGGAGGCTTCAAGGTTTGTGGTTGCTTCAGGCTCGGTGTAGACTTTCGGGTCTAGAGTTTGGGTTCTTAGGGTCCAGTTTCCACGAAATTCTTAGGGTTTGGAGTTTAGGGTTAGGGTTCAGGGTTTAGGGTTCAGGGTATAGGGTTCAGGGTTTAGGGGTTCAGGGTCAAACATGCAGTGCTCAGGGTTGAAGTTGTGAGATGGGCGTTTGGTCTTGGAGCTGGGCGGGGTTCCATAGCCGATGTCGGCTGCGGCTCCATGTTGCGTGCCGCCCCCTTTTTTCGGGGTTTGCTGGTGGGGTTTAGGGTTTCGGGTTTAGGGTGTAGGGTTTAGGGTTTAGGGTGTAGGGTTTGGGGTTTAGGGTTTTTTAGGGCTTAGGGTTTAGGGTTTAGGGTGTAGAGGTTTTGTAAGGCTTTCGGGCATGTGCAAGGTTTAGGGTTTTCAGGTTGAGGGCTTCAGGTCTTCTTAGGGGATATAAGGAGGGACCCCTAGAAGGGACCCTTAATCTTATTCCCCTTTATCGCCCAAATATAACCCCTGTACATATAGCATATATATATATATGTATATATGTATATATGTATATATGTATATATGTATATATGTATATATATATATATATATATATATATATTATAGTCCCTATGTACCTAAACAAACCCTAAATAACCCCAAATAACCCGCAAGGTCCCTTATAAGGGTCCCTCCTTTCGTTTCAAGCCCATGAAGTGATTAGAGCCTTGGTTGGGGGACTTATACTCCTAATTTCTTGCAACTACCCCATTGCCATGTCTCGTGACATGGCCCCTTTCCTTGTTGAAAAGGGTTACATTTGGGCCCTTGCTTTTCTGGGGTATGTATGGGGTAGACAAGGCTCCCTTACTCTGTCACCAAACCCCGAGAAATGTAATGCGGTTTGTTTGGGCTCTTTTGAGGGTTTTTGTGAGGGCCTTTTGAAGGTTTTTTGGTGGGCAGAAAAGAGGGTTTGTAGAGGGTTGTTGAGGGTTTCTTGAGGGGTCTTTTGACGTGCTTTGGGGGTTTTTAGGGCTTGCAGCTGTGTGCCAGGAGCACCTTGCCGACGATCAGTCCAGGCCGATGGCCTGTCGGCGTTGGTTGGACCCCCCCCCCCCCCCCCAACCCAAAACCCCCGTTTTAATCCAGCGGTCGGGTCGGAATATTTGTGAATAGTATTCCCTTATGGCCCCCATAGAAGTATACTAGAGCTACCCCCAAAACCCTCTTCTAATTATTGAGCCCTCAATACTACGCTCGTAGGATGTTGGCCCCACCTTCTCAAACCCTTTACAAGCCTGGGCCCGAGAATCCGCAACCCAACAGCCCAGACGACCGCGCTTTCAGGTTAGGAGGACACTGGGGGAGTCCTAAGTTCCAGTTGCATGCCGCAAGGAAGACACTCGAATCCGAACAGCAGTAGCCGTGTTGCTGGTCATTGGTGCTGTAGCAGCCTGCTGAGCTCCGTGGGAAGAGTGACCGGCTGGCGCAATGGCTGGGGCTGAGGAGGCGGTGCTGCTGCCGGAGTCCGTGAACACGTTGATGTACTTTGCGGGCCCCTTCTTCTGCAACCCGGCCAAGCCAGCGATGCAGACGGCGTGGTGCAGGACTGGCTATGAAGTTGCATACAAGCACTTCAAGCGTGACCACTCCCACTACCTGAACCTGCAGATGCACGCCGTTGCCTTGGTGTTCCAGGTGATCTCCAATTTTGCTTTCCTCGACCGCCTGGATGAGCTGATCGGAAGCCCCAGGTGGGGTTGGCTCTCCAGCTCTACTGCCCTGACGTGGGCGTTGCTGTTGCTGCCGCAGCGCGGTGCGCCGCTCAAGGCGCGGGCAATCGCCCTCGCATGCATTGCAATTGGCTACGCCCTCCGCAAGAAGGTGGCCGAAAACTGGGAGAAGCTGCTTTGGCTGCATGGCGTGCTAGAAGTGCAGGCCCTGCAGACGTTCTTCCGCACCTGGCACCTGCGTGCGCGGGCAGCTCCAAGGACGACATTTGCGCAGCTGTTGGCCTGCCGTTGGGGCTTGCAGGCCTTCTTGCAGCTTGCTCCATGGGGTGCCTCGAGTGCCGGGAAGTTCAAGCCCCGGCCCGTGGGGACGCTGGCTGTCCCGGTATTGCTGTCTTTAAGCTACAATGTGTTCGGCCGAACAGGTTCGATTTCGCCTTACTTCACCATCTACCAGTGGTCGTATTTTGGGTGGATCGTGTCATTGCTGACCAAAGAAAGGGTCTTCTTTCTTCACAGCTGTGCCTTTTCGATGTCCTTGCTGCAGGGCATTGCGCACGCCTGGTCAAAGCAGTTGGCCACTCTGCCGCAGCTGCGCAACGCACATCACGAGTTTGCGCACTGCAGCTACTTCCCCGTCCTCGTCGTACACCGCGTCCTGGAGCACCTTGCAAACCGAGCTGCTGTGATGAAATAATTCTATATACTGCCTCTTCCGACTCGCTTGTTCAGTCTGGTGTTCGGGGCGCGGCTGGCAGCAACTGAGCTGCAACTGCTTCGAGCAGAAACATGCGCAAATGGTCTTGGGATTGGCTCCAGTTCGCTGTAGTAGCAGTAGGAGTAGTCGAAGTTGTAGTAGAATGTGTAGTCGTAGTCGCAGTAGTAGTCGTCGTAGTAGTCGTAGTAGTCGTAGTGGCAGTGGCAGTGGTAGCGGTAGTGGTAGTGGTGGTAGCGGTAGTGGCAGTGGTAGTGGTAGTGGTAGTGCTCGTGCTAGTGCGAGTGGTAGTGGGGTAGGGGTAGGGGTAGGGGTAGGGGTAGGGGTAGGGGTAGGGGTAGGGGTAGTGGTAGTGGTAGTGGTAGTGGGGTAGGGGTAGGGGTAGCGGTAGGGCGGCTCCAAATGTGCTTTAACTGGGCAGGCTGCACGGCTGGCTCGAGCCCTCCGAGGCACGGTTTGGGGTTCAGGGTTTTGGGTCCCTAAACCCTGAACCCTAAACACGAAGCTCTAAGCCAAACCCTAAACCCTAAACCCTAGGGGTTTAGGGACTAGGGTTCAAGGTTCTGAGCTCTGGTTTAGGGGCTCAGTCATGGTCCTTTGCTGGGTTTAGGGTTTGCGGCGTCTTGGGGTCGTCGGTCTAAGTCTAAGTTATTGCTTGGGGTTTGGGGCTCTAACACCATTTAGGGTCCTGGGCTTAACGGATCTATATTCTGTCATTTTTTGGTTGGGGGGCTTGAAAATTTGGGGCAGGTTTTGGGTTTGGGGTTGCCCCCCCCTCCTCCCCCCAAAAAAAGGGCCCAGAATTGAGATTGGCACCCGAAACTTTAAACCCTAAACCCTCAACCCTAAAGAACCTTAAGCCCTCAGTGATTTCGGCCTGCCTCAGTGCCCTAAGCCGCAAACGGTTTAGGGTTTAGAGTTTAGGGTTTGGGGTTTAGGGCGAAGTAGAGCCGAGACCCAGCGCGCATAGCCGCAGGAAGCCAGCGAGGGGTCGATTGCCTGCCTCAGCCTCAATACCGCATCAATCTCCAAGGCTTCCTGAGTGCTTGAGACTGAACCCTAAACCCTAAACCCTAAACCCTAAACCCTAAACCCTAAACCCTAAACCCTAAACCCTAAACCCTAAACCCTAAACCCTAAACCCTAAACCTAAACCATAAACCCTAAACCCTAAACCCTAAACCCTAAACCCTAAACCCTAAACCCTAAACCCTAAACCCTAAACCCTAAACCCTAAACCCCAAACCCTAAACCCTAAACCCTCAACCCTACATCAAACTCCAAAAAAGTTGGAATATCCTTATCCCCATACCTCGAGAGGTATACTAAAGGCAATCCGAGCTCTAATCATCCTAATACCATGTTCCAACTATCTGGAGCTTACCGCAAGCCTTAAACCCTAAACGCTACACCCAAATCCTCATTGCGTGAGGCTCCCGTTTGAACCTATCAAGCGAATCAGGTCCTGGTTTTCCTAGGGCAGGATACTTGCGCGTCTCAATCCTAAACCCTAAACCCTAAACCCTAAACCCTAAACCCTAAACCCTAAACCCTAAACCCTAAACACTAAACCCTAAACCCTAAACCCTAAACCCTAAACCCTAAACCCTAAACCCTAAACCCTAAACCCTAAAACCCTAAACCCTAAACCCTAAACCCTAAACCCTAAACCCTAAACCCTAAACCCTAAACCCTAAACCCTAAACCCTAAACCCTAAACCCTAAACCCTAAACCCTAAACCCTAACCCCTAACCTCTAAACCCTTGCCATCCTATCAAGGCTGGATCGCCACCCTGCATCTGCTTGAAGAAGGCCGCATGGAGGTTTTCTTGGTTTAGGGTTTAGGGTTTAGGGTTTAGGGTTTAGGTTTAGGGGGGGGTGCCTTTTGTGTTTGAGGTAGCCAGGCTTGGGCTGAAGTCCTAAACCGTTCAGGACTTTGGGGTTTGGGGTTTAGGGTTCAGGGTTTAGGGCTACCCAAAACCCTGAAGAGGACCCATGGGCCCAAGCCCCGTGGGGCGTGATCCCACGATCGAGGGTTTGGGGTTTAGGGTTTCGGGTTTCGGGTTTAGGGTGTAGGGCCAAGTTGCCATCGTTGTAAACGAAGTTAATTCCTCAGGCCACTAGCCCCCACTCACCCCCCCCCCCCCCCCCCTGCGCCTAAACCTCCTGAACCCTTAAACCTCTACCAGTAGAATCTCAAAGCCCTCTAAACCCCGTGATCAAACTAGATGAATAACCCGAAGCTCCTACGCCCTGGACCCTGGCACCCCCAAACCCTCCCAAACCCTTGAGGACCCTCGGTCCCTAACCCCCCCCCCCCCCCCCAAAGCCCGAAACCCCAAACACCAAACCCTAAATCCTAAACCCTAAACCCCAAGCCCCAAACCCCAAACCCCCAAACCCACAGATGAGCTGCCCTGGTATGGCCCTTCCTTCGGCGAGGAGCCTGAGGCGCCCTTTTTGAGGGCCGACAAGGGGTTTGTCTAGGATTTAAGGGGTTTACGGGGTTTGAGGGGTTTAGGGTTTAGGGTTTAGGGTTTAGGGTTTAGGGTTTAGGGTTTAGGGTTTAGGGTTTAGGGTTTAGGGTTTAGGGTTTAGGGTTTACAGGTTGGGATGTTCCCCCGTATACGAAGAGTCCTTAGGAGGAATTATAGTGGGGGGGGGGTACTATAACCCCTATGAAGGACTGTGAGTGAGTATAAGGGGGCCCATCCCAAGGTTGAGGGGTTTAGGGTTTAGGGTTTAGGGTGTAGGGTTTAGGGTTTTGGGTTTAGGGGTTTCGGGATCAGGGACCAAGTCTCATAATGATGAGGGATGTACACGGACAGACTGAGAGTCTCCCATCTTGAGTTCGAGCTCAGGGCTTTTGGGTTTGGGGTTGGTGTTCTTCACCGCCGCCCTTTCTGGGGGCTCACTAGCTCGGGAGTTCTACGTGTCGAAGTTACCTGGCACGAATGACATCAACCCTCAACCCTAGAGCCTAAGCCCTGAGCCCTGAGCCCTGAGCCCTGAGCCCTAAGCCCTAAGCCCTAAACCCTAAACCTGGCCCTAAACGCTAGACCTTAAACCCTAGCTATGCAGACGTGAACAACAAGGCTCTTGGCTCTGGATGATTTGGGGGGCGGGGTTTAGGGTTTAGGGTTTAGGGGTTAGGGTTACTAGGAGCCAGAGTAGGCCCTGGTTCCTTTTTTTAGGGTGTAGGTTCCCTTAGAAGCACCTTTACACCAAAAAGGGCATAAACCCTAAAACCCTAAAACCCTAAAACCCTAAAACCCTAAAACCCTAAACCCTAAACCCTAAACCCTAAACCCTAAACCCTAAACCCTAAACCCTAAACCCTACTCCCTAAACCCTAAACCCTAAACCCTAAACCCGAAACCCCTAAACTCAAACCCTAAACCCTAAACCCTGAACCCTAAACCCCCGTTATTTCCTGCACAGGCACTGGGCCAGGTCAAGGTGGAGCTGTTCCCCGGTCGACGACTCCAGACGACGCTTGGCCTGGGCAGTGCTTTCCTGGTGGTTCGTCCTAAACCCTAAAACCTTGAACCCTGAACCCTAAACCCAAAACCCTAAACCCTAAACCCAAAACCCTACACCCAAAACCCAAAACCCAAAACCCTAAACCCTAAACCCTAAACCCTAAACCCTAAAACCCTAAACCCTAAAACCCTTAACTCCAAGCCCCTAAGCCCTGCGTCCAACCCTCAGCGCAAAAGCCCTGGAACCATGAAGCCCACGAGCCTCTACCCCTTTGGAAACACGTTCGTTCAGGGTTTGGGGTTTGGGGTTTAGGGTTTAGGGCTCTGGGTTTTAGGATTTAGAGTTTTGGGGTTTCGTTAGGGTTGTTAGGGTCGTGGTCTCCCAGCCCTAAAAAGCCCAGGGTTTCGGGGCTTGAGAGGGCTCCACTGGCTTTCAGCCTTGTCTTGCACGCGCCCAGCGTTTATCCCCGTTTTGTGGGTTACCTGCCGAGCCTCCTTTCCTCCAAAGAAAACGCACCCGTTTTTTGTATCCCGAAAGACTTCCCCAAGATAAAGGCCCCAAACCCCAAAGCTTAACCCGAAACCCCAAACCCTAAACTTCCAAGCTCTAAAAATCTCAACCTCTCAGCCCTGAACCCCCGAACCTTGGAAAAGGTAACATAGGGGTCGGAAGAATTACTAATTGTATTCCCTTACGGTCCCTATATAGTAACATAGTACTATAATTACCCCCAAAACCCTATTCGAATTCCCAAGGCCCCTAGATTAAGGGTTGAGGGTGGGCTTTGCGGGCGGCGGTGGAAGGGTCCTGCATGGCTCAGGAGCATCCGCATCGAAGATGAGGACCGACTTGCTGTTCCGGGTTTTAGAGGTGTTGTCTTTCAGGGTTGGGAGAGGATTTTTTTGGGGTAGATTTTTTAGGGTTTTGCAGGCTTATAGGGCCGATGAGGTCAGTAGGGTTTATGCAGGTTAATCTTTGTAGGGTTGGTGGGGTGATAGGGCTTATAGGGTTTATAGGGTTTAGGTTCTATCGGGGTTGTGAAGGGTTGACAGGGGCTTATGAAGAGTTTAGAACGGTTTACAAGGGTTTGTGGTTTCAATAGGCTTACTATGATTGAATACCGTTGTGGGGTTGTTGTGCTACATCTGCGGGTTATGTGTACAACAAGAAGAATAAGAGATCAAAGGTGCGCGCAAGTAGTATTTCTTTGTTGACGCACAGGGTGTTCGTTCACCGCGAATCAGTGTCATGTGTCTTTCATTCTTTCTCGACATGTTCATTCGCGGATTCGCTTCGTTCACAGATTCAGTATTTTCAATGTGTATGCGAGTGAAACGAAACATATATATGCACGCGCTGTTAGAAATGTCCGGTTTTTGTCACCGCCCTGCCGGATCAGAGCTGAGTGGCTATGTAGCTTGCCGATGATGAGTGAAGGCTGGTTTGGAGATAGCCACATCTTGAAGTGCGTCCAAACCGCGTTTCCTGCTCTAACCCAGTTCCTGGCACGTGTGGTGTGTTGTCCTAGATTGGAGAAGGGAACACGCCATCATTGGCCGAACCATTGCATACTTCCTCATTTGCCAATTTGGGTCAATGCTGTCGTCATAAGCAGACTCCCTGTATAACATAGCCTTTCTGTACAAGAATACCTAGGATGGAAATATCAGCATAGATTGGAGGGAAGAAGGGATCGCTGTCATACGATTATGTAAAATTATACATACATGTCTGTAAATATGTATATGTTAAATATCAGACACGAGAACTTTAAGAAGTGGAATTCCTAATGGATTTCGTGCGTTCTCACCTTGCGGGTTTAGGGTTTAGGGTTTAGGGTTTAGGGTTTAGGGTTCCCCAACGCCCTTGAATCCCAGAAACCCCTGGACGCTGGAAAAAACACCTACGAGGCGTGGAAGGATGGGGTAGGTCCCTTGAAAGGGATCCTCTTCATGCCTAAACGGTTCCCAGACACCCTGAACCCTGAACCCTGAACCCTGAACCCTGAACCCTAAACCCTAAGCCCTAAACCCTCAACCCTGAACCTTAACCCCTAACCCTAAACCCTAAGCCCTAAACCCTAAACCCGAAACCCTAGACCCTAAACCCAAACCCGAAACCCGAAACCCAAAAACCCTAAACCCTAAACCCTAAACCCTAAACCCGAAACCCTAAACCCTAAACCCCAAACCCTAAACCCTAAACCCGGGACGATTTCCTTACATGTTACACCCCTCAACCCTGAACCCTGAACCCTAAACCCTAAACCCTCAAGACAAAATACATAGAACTTGTACGCCTTCTTTTGATATCAGGATGATGACTGGCAGTCTCCCACGTGTGGGGCCGAGGGTTTCGGGTTTAGGGTTTGAGGTTTAGGGTTTAGGGCCACTATTTTCGGGTTTGGGGTTGACATGAGTGTTCTGGCACACGAAGGTTGGTGGGAACTCCACTTTAGACGAGAGGGATTCAAAAAGCGAGGCTGCCCAGCGCAATCGGTGTAGCCAACTTCGCAATTTCCCAAGCCACATTTCAAGTCGGGTTGAGGCGTAGGGTTTAGGATTTCGCAATTTGCCAAGCCACTGTTAAAGCTGGGTTGACGCGTAGGGTTTAGGATTTCGCAATTTCCCAAGCCACTTTTAAAGTCGGGTTGAGGCGTAGGGTTTAGCGTTCAGGGGGTGGTCAGAAATAAACCAACGCACCGCGCCATTCTTGAATGGTATCTGAACCAGCACAAGCTTTCCCGACACATGCCGCCCTCCGCGCCCCGTGGTGTTTTCCACATGGTAGTTCCTGCCACTGTGAGGCGAAACGCCCAACACCCAAATCCCAAACCCGAACCCGAAACCATAAAACCCCAAACCCGAAACCCCCAACCCCCGAAAACCCTAAACCCTAAAACCTTGAAGCCCTATAAAACCCCAAACCTTAGCCCCTCGACTAACCTGTCGACCCCTCAACAAACCCCCGAAAACCCCAATCCCTAAACCCTAAACCCTAAATCCTAAACCCTAAACCCTAAACCCTAAACCCTAAACCCTAAACCCCAAACCCGAAACCCCAAACCCTAAACCCAAAACCCAAGACCCGAAACCCCTGGTCTGAGGCCCTTCCGGCGCCGGGCTTCGGAGGAGATCGCGGCCTCCGCCGCGGCTGCGGAGAGTGCGGCCGCAGGAGTCAGGGTTGAGTTGGGGTTTAGGGTTTCGGGTTTCGGGTTTAGGGTTTAGGGTTTAGGGTTTAGGGTTTAGGGTTTAGGGTACGGGGGGCAACCGAAGGAGGACAGGGAACAAAACAGTCAACCCCAACAGAAACCCTTGATTCCCCTGGAACAACCAACAACCAAACAACAAGACCCCAAACCAAGGGCACACTTTTTACGAAACCTTCGACCGCTTTGGTCATGGCTTGAGCCAAAAGATTACCGGGTGCATTGACCCTTCAACTTCCAATACCAACTCCTTTCTACAATACCAACTGCAGCTCCGCACTCCCCCTGTCCTAGGATTTCCTAGGACACATTGGAGGTGCAGATCTTTGGCCAAAAACCGCCATTTAGGCAGCAGCCAGCTGCTTGAAATGCACATTATGGTTTTACGTCTTCCAGGACGAACCTTCAGCTCATTGGCCGAATCCTTTACCGTTGAGGATTTCTTCACCTCGCACTTGAAAAAATTCACGTTCCAGCGGCCCGTTCCTCACCAAGGAACTCGGCATTCACCACCCAGCCATCCTTGAGGCAATGCTTACAAAGCGTCTTAGCCCTGGGCTGTGAATATCGCAGAACATCACAGTCACTGCTTGCGTGCATACAGTTCCCACCCACTGTTGTATACAAAGTGGCACTCGCAGGAATAACCACCGCTTTCTTGATCCACAGCCATTTATACAGCTGCCGAAAGAGGCACCATGCCAATTCCCAGAGTATAATTGCTGCCACCAAATACGCAACAAGGTCTGAATTGTTGATAACCATTTCAATACCTTGAGCCAGAACCATCACCGTAGATGTGTTGGCGACCTTGCACACCCCTTCTTCCGAGCAAAAGAAACCAGCAGTTGACACTTCTTCGCCACCAGTTGCCATCCCTTGCAGAGATGCAGCCACCATCATGACCGCCATTGCAAGCGAGGCCCTCTTCAAGTCAGTCCCTTGTACCAACAGTCGGAGACCCCAAAGTGCCTTTTGCTTTGCATACACCTGTCCACTCATCAACTTGGTCAACAGGTCAGCGATCATATACTCACCGCGAAGATGCGCTATCACCATATAACTACGGTCCACCAGAGACCTGACACCGGCTGCTCGAATTCTCAGGTGTCTTGTCCTCCAGCTTCCAGCAGGATATTGAATGATCGAGCACGTTGAAACCGAATCTGTATACAGCACTTTTTGCAGCGATTCTTCACCTGTTCCAATCAAAGCGGCAATTATAGGGGTGCACGACTGAATCATCGTTGCTCCCTCTATGGACGCATGTAATTCAGCTTCAGCAGTACTTAACGCCACCGTTGATTGTCTCTGTGTTGCCCACATCACTGGACAGTCACCCCACACCACCACCGCTCCTGAGTGGCTCTTTTCATTTTCACCTGCTGCAAAGCTGGCATCCGCGTAGGACTCCACCACCTTGACGCCTCGTCCATAACGCAACACCTCATTCCTTTCTTTTTCGCATGTTGCGATTGCTCCGAACGTCAGGCCTAACGTTGGAGTTGCAGCAAGGTATCGAAAAACCTCCTCAGCCTTTTTAACCACAAATCGCGGCCTTCGGGATGTCCACAAAGACAACTGGCTCGTGCAGAACGCCAAATCAGGTCGAGTTTTGATTGCCACCCAGAGGAACTCCCCTACGGCACCTTGAGCCGCTCGCAAGGAAGGAATATCTACCTCCTCTTCTTCACCTGGAGTTTCTTTCACCATTGGCAGGTTACTCCCTTTTCCAGTTTCATCGATCTGATACCCTCGTCGGTTCAGCAAATCTCTCACAAAGTCCTCCTGGTTGAGAAGAAGCTGCCATTTCGATACCAGATTTGGACACCCAAAAACTTCAGGAATCCATCACCACAGCCTGGACCACAGAACTCGGGTTCAGAAGTTTTCCACTCCTTCCTGATCTGTTCCAAGGCCTCCCGGAGCACTGTCATAGTCCCAGCCATCAAAAATCATCCACGTAAAGACCCATTGTCCCTACCAACTTGCTTGCACCTTCCGGCTTCTTCTTGCGCCATAATAAGGAACAGACTTGGGTCTGCATTGGACCTCTGAAAGCTCATTGCTTGTCCATCCTTTGACACCCAAGACATACCTTGAAGACGTTGGTCTCGCCACTCCACCCATGCTGCAGGACTTTCGGCCAAACCGTACAAGGCCTTTCTCACAATCCACCGCTCCTCCTTTGTGCAAAGACCCAATTTCACCGCCGCCCTTGGGGGCTGCACCACCACCAGACGCCCTTCTCTTTGCGCCCTATTCATCGGCGCCGTCAGAAAAGCTTTGGAAATGTCTAAGCCAGCGATGATCCACACCATATGTGCTGCGTGCCTCACTTGACACCTAAATGTAGTTGAATCTAAACCTGGAGCGTACAGCGAGTGACGACTGAGGGACCTTGGCCCTTCGTATTCTGTAGCTGCCGTTGACGAAATAAAATTTCCACATGCACAGATACGGGCACGTCGCCTCCCTGTCCCTTGCTTCCGGGTAAACACCACCAGACTGGGAACGTACTCAATCACCGGTGCATTAGGCTCTTCCGCCAATTTGTCCAGCTTTTCTTGAGTTGTTGGTTCCACCACCTCCAACTCTTTCACCAAAGACGTCACCTCGTCCGACAATGATTCCCTCCACTTTTCCAGCTCTTGCATGGCTTCTTGTGTAGGGATTGTTTTTGTTTGCAGGAACTCAACCTCCTCTGCTGCCTCAAGCGCGGTGTTTTCTTGTACCATTTGCTGAACTTGAGCTGCTTTGACCAAAAACTTCGAGAGCTGTTCCTCAGCCCTTTTTGCTTTAACCAGCCATTCTCTAGTCTCTGATCCTTTTTCCTCATTCGACTCATTGGCCGATCCATGGAACTCGTCCAAAATGCAACATTCCTGTTCAGCAATTAGGCGTCGAATACTCAAATGCTCCTCTAGAGCCCATTGATGCGCTTCGAACACAGCGTAGTCGACTTCCTCTGCAAGGTCGTCCAGCGAGGTTTCTTTCAACGTCATTTTTAACCATTTCCTTTTTTCACCTTCTTCAGCTTGTGGTTCTGGAAGAGGAAACTTGCATTGGAGAAGATAGCACCTATCCTTGTAGCCCAAACGCTCCATAAAAACAGGTGTGTACCCTGTCAAGGATACCCTGTTCCCTTTCCAAGGCATAGGACCATGCAGTTTTCTCGGAAAGAACGACATGAAGTTCCAGTGGATATCGACCAATTTTCCAGGTAAGACTTTCTTCCCATAGGATTGCTCCACCACTTCAGCTCCTTCCTCTAAAACCTTTTCATCCTCAACCCACAGCTGACCATCTTTATAGTCACCAAAGCCACACACATAATTGCAGCAATGTTTTTCATTGTGACTATCCCTATGCAATGACACCGGAGCATTGCACGAGATCTGAAGAGCAGAAAATTTGGCTTCAGGATTGTGGTGCCTCACGAATGATGCCAAATAACGACATAGCCATGGTCTCCGATGAGTCTCTTTTGTAATACCACACACTCCGCCATGAGTATAGTGGCCCAACACCAGAGCTCGCGTACTTGTACACCAATTGTTGATACCACCTCTTCGATTCACCCTCTTTGGGTATACAATCCCTTCCAAAAGCTCCTCGCAGTCCACGTAATCATACATAGACCTTTCATACATTGACTTGGCTTTTTGCTCTTCTTTTTCCAACTGTGTTCCATCCTCAGCAGTCTCACTTTTGCAGACCAAATAAGCATTTTCATGAGGAGAACAGCAAGTCGGCCAATACTCATCACCAGGAACATTGTCCTCAACATCTGCATTTTCTTCCAGCTCCCCCAGACCCTGCATGTCATCCTCGAAAATTTCTAAGGGCGGACTCTCCCCCCGCTTGCGAAGCAAGCGCAAGGAGCCCACATGACCACGCAGTGAAGAGGCCGGGCTTTTTTCATTTAACCGATGACGAACTGGAGGATCGCGAGGCGGAGGTAAAGGAGGACCTTCCTCATCAGCGAACCGAAGCGCCGGTTTTTTCCCCTTGAGACGATGCTCTGGAGGAGAAGGCTCCTGTTCTTCTACCACCCCTTCCAGCTCCAATGCAGGCGGTTCCTTTATATTGGAAAAAATCGTAGTGCAGGGAAATAACACCAGTTCATCCGGATCTTTTGCAGTCCCTTGAGCTTCCACCCAATAACCACCAGGTAGGTCATCGCATGGACCCAAAAGAAGCGCGGGCTGCGTACGATCGACCCATTGCCGACCTTTCTTTGTTCCATCCGGACCCAGCAACTCCCACGGACGACGCTTGACTTGAATCTGAGCACCAAAGGGAAGCAATGATTTAGGATTTAACCCCAACTCCCTTTCAGCTTTCTGCCACCGTAACATTGACCAATGGCGAGCAGCCAGTGCCCAGTACGCCGGCCCGAGTCGCGCCTCCTTTAAGAGCGACCTGACACCACGTTTGAATAAACCCACACATGCTTCAGCGCGCCCATTTGTTTGCGGGACTCCAGGATCACCAGTGGTCCTATATATCAGACGAGTTTCACAAAAGGACCGGAAGCGTGCATTGACAAACTCCCCCGCTCGATCTGAGTGGATTCTCAACACCGGATACCCATGTCTCTGCAAGCGCACCATCATTCTTTGAACTGCCGACAAAACAGTTGTTTGCTGTTTGTCCACAATCGGCTCCACCATAACGAAGTTGACCATACGGACAGGCTGGGTCAAGTGGTCCTTCAGTTCCTTCCAGGATTTCTCAGAAGCTTGGATTTTCAACACCTCTGCCTCCAGAACTGGCGCAGGTTCCACCGGCGCAGAGTCTTCCTCCTCGAAGTTAGCGACTGCATCGCCTAACCATTCTCCGACACCAGCACCTTCATCTGCCACCTGATCTTCCACCTCATCCGCATCTTCCTCCTTTTCTGGAGGGCGACCCACATTGGGATCCAACATTGGAAATTGATACACACCAATAACAGCGTGTCGTGGCTTCTGCTGGTGAGCATCCTTTGAACACTTGTATGGACCTGCTAAGTCCAATGATAAAGTGTAAGCATCCCCATGCTTCCGCCTCAAATGGCGACGCTCTTTGCCAGCGGCAGACACACAGATTTGACAATCACGTCTGAAAGGAATATGCCCCCTTAGGCAATGGTCACGGAAAGCTCGCTCCTCAGCTGTCAACCTCCGTAACGTCCCTTCTCGTTCTCCCTTTTTTAACACCGTAGCTTCCCGTTCAGCATCGCTCTCGTGCAACCATTGTGCCAACCTGTGACGTATTCTTTTAACCAATCCAAACGCCCATCGCGCCCATATGGAGGATTGTCCAATACGTTCTTCCAGGGTAGAAGCGAATGTTGCCGACCACGGAACAACCACGCGAACCTGTTCCAACGATTCCCACAGTTCCATATCAGACACCAGGAAAGTCGTAGGTTTCACCAGAGCATGTCCCAATGCTCCTTGATCAAAATGTGCAGCGTACATTCCATAACGCTCACAAAAGCTTTTAACCTCTGGCCAACTCCAGAAGGTAGGACTTGAGAGCCCTTCCTGAGAACCATCCACCAGATCCTCAGCACTCAAGACCGTTTTGCCGTTCTGAGAGAAATCTTTCCCTATGAGTTCAGGGTCCCCAGGGCTTTCCATGCCAAAGAAGACAGAACTTCCATTGATGACTTCAGCAGTTCCACACCTTGAATGCACCGCCACGTCATATAGGAAAAGCATCTTCAGAAGTAAAACACCATCCTTTTGAGCTAATTCTTGATGTGGCCAAGGAAGACTCTTTAATCCCAACCGTTCAGGCCCACAGCGTCGGCGTAATACAGGTGGACCACCGTCTTCACCTCTCAACCTTGACACTGTCCTGCATGGAGGTCCTCCAACCACAGCAACCACCTTTCCTTCAGCCGCCAGATGCAGAAGATACTTCCAGACGCTCGAATTATGTAGGTCACCGCCTTTCTTCAAATCCAGCTCCAGTACCTCCACATCCCGACTGGGAAAATGCCATTTTTGTTTTCCCGAAAATAGGTGTACCACCACCCTTTTTGCTCGTGCCAGCCGTCTCCTTTTATGACGGTTGAAAGGCAACGCCGCAATATCTCCACGTGGCAACAGCTCCATCAGCATATTTTCTGGTATATCCCCATAATACCACCGAAGAAATCGCCAGCATGCCTGGACGAACTCCTCCTCATTCGCTGACGCTGTCCGCGCTGCGCTTTGCAACGACGCTTTTACAGCCACCTCGTTGTCCGTATTCGGACACCCTTGAACCATACGTGCCACCTTCAATGCTTGCTTTGGTGAACACCAATCCATTTCATCAATGATCTGAAGCGCCACCTCCTTTTCCAAACAAGGGCACCCATTCAGATCACGAACGCGAAGTTCCCCCAGAACAGGATGTGAGGCTGTGCACTTGCCACCACGCCACTGAACTCTGAGACCAACCAAGGCGCTCGCTTTGCCAATTGGCACTAGTGGATCTACCATTTCAGGAGTTACCAGGGTCCCACCTGGGGTAATACACATCTCCCGAGATCCAACAGCTAAAGACACCAACACCTTTTGCTGCGGAAGCTGTTCACCAGGACGAAGTGATCTGAGAGGATGTGATGCTCCCGAGTCCAACATGCCCATTCCCGAACACTCATTGGTGTCAGAAACCCTGGCCACATGTAGAACGCATACTCCTCGGCCTTCTCCCTGCTTCGGCAACAACGTGGCATCCGACGAACCGACTCCACAGTCCGCCCTTCCATTCCTCCATTGAGAATGGGACAACGACGCACGCTGCCTTTCAGCATGCAAAACCATTTTCTCAGCTGTTTTGTAATCCATAACCAAACAGCCATGTTCAAACCACAAGAGCTGGTCCAGCGAAGATTTTGCACCCATGTGACACGTTCCATTGATCACAGTGAGGTTCGCCCCAAACTCCAGAATCAACCAGAGAGGGATAATCAGGGGCCCATTGTCTTCCCTAATCAACGTCCCTTTCTCTGTAATCCTCATTGTCACACCACCAAGCGCGCTTTGCACCATAACAGTAGTGTCTGGTAAACATTCCCATGGAAAAAGCGTCCGCGCAAGATGCGTAGCAGCTGTATCCACCAATGCCACTCTCCCTTCCTGCTGAAGCAGCCCAGAGCCACATAACATTCGAATACTGGGATCCCCGCTTGATGCCGACTGTTCTGATGACAGCTTCATAGATTTCAGCACTTCTAACGCTTCAACAAGAACCTGATTGGGTGTTGATGGTGATGAGGGACTTGCAGAACCTTTATCCAATCCCGCATTAGCCGTCTCATCTCCCACTTCAGCCACTTCTGCCTTTTTGGCATTTCCCCATTTTGCACCTTTGCCGCCCTTTCCCCCTTTGGGAGAATTCCCTTTAGATCTATTCCTTTCAGGATTTGAGTCCGCATTGGAACTTACACCATCCTTATATGGACATTGCGGCTGCAGATGGCCAACGGCCCCACACTCAAAACATCTTCCTCGCTCAAGGGAGTCTTTGTCATGGCGAAATTTGCAGCGGGATCCGAACTTGCAACCTGCATCGGTCTTCCCATATATCCAACAGAAAGGACGTTCACCATCTCCGCTGTACCTTTTTCCTTTCCCTTTGCCTTTGTCACCCTCCTCCGTCTCGTCACCAGTTCCCTTTTGGGCCTTGTTTAACCTGGCCCTTTTCTTGGCGTCCGAGTCCTGCTTCACCTCTTGTTCACCAGCACTATGCAATAGCAGTTCAAACTCTGCCTGTAACATTTCAGCTAGTTTTGTCGCAGTTTCAGAGGTCGGCGAGTAGTCCACCCCCAATTTCTCCCGAAAGGATGCCACTCTGAAATGAACCGTAGGGTGTTTCGCCAGCAACGCGGATGATAAACCATCCAATCCCTTGATAAGCAAGGTAGCGTCCGGCTCGGCCGCTCTCAGCTCCCTTAATCGGGAACGCCATTGCGCCCATTGACGCACTCCCTTAATGGCCTCTGAGATCGAGGTTGCTGGAGATGGTTGCACCAAGAAGTTCAACATTGTGCTGCGCTCATTTGCTCCACCTGGTTGGTAGACCGTCAGCAATTTGTAAATATCATCACTGACCCCAACATTCGAGTGGAAACGATCTCGGTCTTCAATCTCTCCGGGATCGCCTGTAGCAGCAAAGACACCGCTCTCTGCTCCAACAAAACATGCACAGTTTGAACCACTTTGAGCCCTTCCAGCTCAGCCTTGATGCCCAACCTTTCCAGCGGAGAAACACTCAACCATTTGGCATACGCTTGATATGCCTTTGAGTAGACGCATTGCCACCACACTCTTCCTGTATCTGTCAGTGAAGACAACATTGGTTCGATCATTGCGATCCAATCACCCAGTGCCGTCGGATTGCTTGGTGTGTAGTCTGCCAAAGTTGGAAGGCTCATCACATGCTTCCCGAGAGCCTCCGGACGTTCGGTTCCAGAACTATCACCAGTGATTGGCATACCACGTGGCACCACTGCTCCAGGAGGTAAACTGACCCTACCACCAGGCCCTTGAGGTAGTCCATGTCCTATACCGGGCGTAACAGCTGTGAGCGGAACCTTTTCTAATTCCAACTTCCCAGCGACCATTTTCCACCGATACGGAACATCATCCACCATTGTATATCCACCCGATCCTGCTGAGTTCTCTTGCGTTGCAGTTTCCCGAGCTGAAACAAAACCGGGCTGGTTCCCCACAGGTGCGGCAGAACCATCAACACCTGACGGCACGGAAGTAATCGGAACATGTGTTAAACCAGGTGGTCCACTTGCATATCCACCACTTGCAGGACCTCCCGTGGGGTAATTCAATGGAGGCAATCTGGAGGGTTTCTTCCCTTCAGCTACATGCATCATTGGCACTTCTTTTTCATCCTCCACTTGAACATCCCCCTTCCTGGACCCAGGCAAGGATTGAAGATCACAACCCTTTGGCAGGTCGTAGCCCTCAATAGGCAGCCATGTCCCATCAGGCAACACAGTCCAAAAACCACCCATACCATCCGTGTAGAAAACTTGTCCTGGCAGGTACTGCTTCTCTGGAGTCATTCCTAGAGGATATGCCGTGTTTGCGTCCACCACTCCAGAGCTCCGTGCCCTTGAAGCTGACCCAGATGCAGCAGAGGTATAGCTTTTCTCCTCCACCCGATGCAACCTGTTCCCCAGCTCCTTTGTTTGCACAAGCAACTCTTTCAGCACACGCTTTACCACCGCCATATCTTCAGTTTGCTCTTCACCACTAACATCAGGAATGAGTTCTTCGTCGGCTTGCACTCCACCAATAGTACCTCGCTCCATTTGGCCCATTAAGCCTGACGATGGTCTCTCAACAGGTGCAGGTTCCTGACCCAAAAGATCTTGCAGCGAAGGCGGCCTCCTCGTACCTTCACCGCTTCTATCCCCTCCGCTCGCGGGAAGACTTGCCGGCCTTGATTGCCTAAGTCTCATTTCTTCTTGAGCCCGCTCGCTCCAGAAAGGATTTGCTGCTTGAACCGGAACCACTTCGTTTTCCACCTGAGGCGTTGGTTGTATCATTGCAACCTCCCTACCATCTGTCAGCGCTTGTACCATTTGTTGTCGATCTTCACCCCCATCACCACGATTTCCTTCGGCTTCATTGGCCGTTGGCGACAGTCCAGGCTCAGAGCGACGCCGCATCATGTCCATGGCGTTAAACAAACGAAAAATCTTTACCAATTCCGCAGGAAGGCTAATTTGGGCTCATAACCTACGGGGGGCAACCGAAGGAGGACAGGGAACAAAACAGTCAACCCCAACAGAAACCCTTGATTCCCCTGGAACAACCAACAACCAAACAACAAGACCCCAAACCAAGGGCACACTTTTTACGAAACCTTCGACCGTTTTGGTCATGGCTTGAGCCAAAAGATTACCGGGTGCATTGACCCTTCAACTTCCAATACCAACTCCTTTCTACAATACCAACTGCAGCTCCGCATAGGGTTTAGGGTTTAGGGTTTAGGGTTTAGGGTTTAGGGTTTAGGGTTTAGGGTTTAGGGTTTAGGGTTTAGGGGAGTAAGGGTTTAGGGGAGTAAGGGTTTAGGGGAGTAAGGGTTTAGGGGAGTAAGGGTTTAGGGGAGTAAGGGTTTAGGGGAGTAAGGGGACTAAGGGTTTGAGGGGTTGAAGGGTTTATGGTTTAGGGCTTTAGGGTTTAGGGGTCAAGGGGATGAATCATGTTGTAGGGTTGGGGCTTTAGGGTTTCAATGCAGGGTTTTGGGATGAGGGTTGGTGGGTGTATAGTGTTGAGGGTTCATCGGGTTTAGGGGGGTCAATAACGTTTGTTGGGTTAGGGTTGGGGTTTACAGGGGTTCATACGGTTTGAAGATTTTGTTGTTAGAGTAGCGCCGCAATCGGAGTTAAACTCGCTGTAACAATAGTTGTCCTATGTTCAGGCATCGGTTAGCCATGTGTTGGAACCTAAATGGTCAGGGCCCTACATTTTGGGACCATTTTGGGCCTGTCTAGCGCAGAGAAGCTTAGAAGAGCTATGTTGGGTGGGTATTTAAAACCCTAAACCCTAAACCCTAAACCCTAACGCACATAGACAGGGCTGGATGGTGGCTTTGCGCGAGAGCGAGAATTTTCTAGCAGCATTAGTAACGCCGGATGGCAATCCATGGCAACAGCGCACAAAGACTGCCTTCCAGCTCACGGTTTAGGGTTTCGGGTTTAGGTTTTGGGGTTTAGGGTTTAGGGTTTAGGGTTTAGGGTTGTGTGCGCGCAAGACGCACGTGAAGGGAGGGTTCAACCTGACAAAGAATATGCTGGTCTACACTGGAGTTGATCCGCAAGAAAAGGATGCACTTCCCAGGCACAACGCGCGGCCGCGCACCCTCAATTCCTGAACCCTGAGCCCTAGCCTTCTTCCACTCACCCTTCGTTTTGGTTGTTCTGCGTTTAGGGTTTACGGTTTAGTTGGAGGGTCATGGGTAGGCATGACTGAGGTCATAATCGCCCTAAACCCTAAACCCGAAACCCTAAACCCTAAACCCTAAACCCTAAACCCTAAACCCTAAACCCTAAACCCTAAACCCTAAACCCTAAACCCTAAACCCTAAACCCTAAACCCTAAACCCTAAACCCTAAACCCTAAACCTAAACCCTAAACCCTAAACCCTAAACCCAGGGCAACGTAGTTGTAACTGGCTATTCCGAATTTTCCATGAACTTTCCAACAAACCCTTAGAGCTTGAAACCCTAACCCCCAAACCCCAAACCCCAAACCCCAAACCCTAAACCCTAAACCCTAAACCCTAAACCTTAAACCCTAAACCCTAAACCCTAAACCCTAAACCCCTTACACTCTTGAACCCCGAACCCTTTACCAGGCGGTGCCTTCGTTTTCGGTGGCGGCCGCTGATGGGTCCTGGTAGCCAAGTCCCGAACCCCTTCCAGCTCAGTTTCTCAGAGGCTAAGTCCTCAACCCTAAACCCGAAACCCTGAACCCTAAACCCCAAACCCCAAACCCTAAACCCTAAACCCTAAACCCTAAACCCTAAACCCTGAACCGCAAGCCCTTGAGCAATTAAGCCTTGAGTGCACGGATTTTCCGACTCCGGATCTCCGGACTTGGCATGCAGAGCGCGGCGATTGAAAGGCTCTGGGTTTAGTTTAGGGTTTAGGGTTTAGGGTTTAGGGTTTAGGGTTTGGGGTTTAGGGTTTAGGGTTTAGGGTTTGGGGTTTTGGGGTTTTGGGGTTTTGGGGTTTTGGGGTTTTGGGGTTTTGGGGTTTTGGGGTTTTGGGGTTTTGGGGTTTTGGGATTTTGGGGTTTAGGGTTCAGGGATTCGGGTTTAGGGTTTGGGGTTTTGGGGTTTTGGGGTTTATGGTTTTGGGTGTAGGGTTTAGGCCAGTCATCAGAAGTTTTTGGGGCTTGGGGGGTTAGGGCTTAGGGCTTTAGAGGCCTAGGGGCTCGGGCTCGGGTTTTTGGGATTGTGGTTCCATTCTTGTACCTGAATAAACCCTAAACCCTAAACCCTGAAATCTGAAACCCTGAAACCCTGAAAAACACTGAAATCCTGAACCAGGGCCTTGCCACACTTTGGAGTTTGCTCTAACCCTAAACCCTAAACCCTAACCCCTAAACCCTAAACCCTAAACCCTAAACCCTAAACCCTAAACCCTAAACCCTAAACCCTAAACCCTAAACCCTAAACCCTAAACCCTAAACCCTAAACCCTAAACCCTAAACCCCAAACCCCAAACCCCAAACCCCAAATCCGACGAAGCTGAGAGGAGCTGAAGGGCTGGTACTTCGCTGTGCCTGCAGATCCGGAGGAGGCCGCAGCGGAGCTTCGATCGGTGTGGGGTTTGGGGTTTAGGGTTTAGGGTTTAGGGTTTGGGGTTTAGGGTTTAGGGTTTGGGGTTTAGGGTTTAGGGTTTGGGGTTTAGGGTTCAGGGTTTGGGGTTTAGGGTTTAGGGTTTGGGGTTTAGTGTTTGGGGTTTAGGGTTTGGGGTTTAGGGTTTGGGGGGTTTGAGTTTCTGAGTCAGGTTGCAACTAGCTGCGATGATGGCTCTTGGACTTTCAACATCAGCGACAGCCCCTTGTTTGCGAGGAAAGCCGCAGCGAGGAAGTGTACCGGGGAGGGTTCCCCCCAAAGCCCTCACACACACACACAACACCACACATGCCGAGCTGCTGGGCCATCCCCCATCTGCAGCCCGACGCAAGCATCCAGCAGGTCGAGCAGGCCCAGCTGTGGAGTGGCGGGAAAGATTCTCACAAATTGGGCACTGCTGGTGCCTGAAAGCGAAGCAACGGCGGAAACGAACTGCGCAGCACTCTCTTGGAACCCTATAAGCCCTAAACCCTAAGCCCTAAACCCTAAGCCCTAAGCCCTAAACCCAAGTATCACAGGTACAGAGCTGATGAGGCCCGGTAGGCGTTGGTGAGGCTGACTGGCTAGTTCTTCGCAGGGCCGGCACCGTATTCCTTCCGAGATTTCCCTTAAACCTTTCTAGAGACCCTGAAGGCCGACATTCCCTTCTAAGAACCAGGAAGTCAAGCGGAAAAAACCCGTGGACGCCCTCTGCGTGCCCTAAGCCCTGGAACCCTGAATTTAAGAGCCTCCAGCTCAGGGTTTGGGGTTTGGTGTTTGGGGCAGGGGTGGGGGGGGGGGGGGTGTCCGAGAATCCCCAAACCCCCCGCCCTAAACGCTAAACCCTGAACCCTAAACCCCAAACCCCGAACCCTAAACCCTAAACCCTAAACCCTAAACCCTAAACCCTAAACCCAAAACCCTAAACCCTAAACCCTGAACCCTAAACCCCTAAACCCCAAACCCCGAACCCTAAACCCCTAAACCCCAAACCCCGAACCAATCAACCTGCGCGAGCGCGCCTCCCAGGCGCGCGCTGCCGCGCGGCTGGCGCCCCCGACGCGGCCGCCGGTCGAACTGTTGGAGGCACTTTGAGGTTCAGGGGGTTAGAGGTGTAGGAGTTTCGGGTTTAGGGTTTAGAGGTGTAGGAGTTTAGGGTTTAGGGGTTAGGGTTTAGGGTTTCGGGTTTGGGGTTTAGGGGTGAGGTTTTCGGCTGAGAGTTCCCATCCCCATCAACACCCATGAGTTGGGCAAGGGTAATGCCCCTTCAGCTTCTTGTGGCTCCTCGTTCTCTCAGTAGGTTCCTTGGTGAAGGGCAGTGGGGGAGGGGTTTTTGCGGTTGGGTGGGTTTAGGGTTTAGGGTTTAGGGTTTAGGGCCTCTGCATAGGCCCTAAGCTTTAACCCTCAACCCAAGACTTTCAGGCATCCCGGTGCCTCGCACACCCTGAACTTCTGAACCCTCGCCAATTCCAGGGCCCTAGCACCCCAGCACCCCAACACCCTGACACCTGAACACCGCAAAGGAAGATCTGGGTCCTTAGCCCTAAGACTTTGCAAGAATCCTCTGCGGTGACCCTGAAGCCCAAACCTCAACCTCCCAGACCCATAGCCTGAACAGCACACCTTGAGCACCACCCAGGCACCCAAACCCTGAACCCCCAAAGCCCCCAAAGCCCCCAAAGCCCCCAAAGCCCCCAAAGCCCCCAAAGCCCCCAAAGCCCCCAAAGCCCCCAAAGCCCCCAAAGCCCCCAACTAAACCCTAAGCCGAAGCCCTCGATCCTAAACCCTAGACCCTAAACCCCAAACCCCAAACCCTAAACCCTAAACCCTAAACCCCAAACCCTAAACCCTAAACCCTAAACCCTAACCTTAAACTCCAAGTCGAGCATGACAGGAGGCTGCTGCCGCTGCGCAGGCTGTTAGTCGGGAGGGTGGGTGGGTGGGTGGAGGGCTTTAGGGTTTAGGGTTTAGGGTTTAGGGTTTTTAGGGTTTAGGGCTTTTTGGGGTGTAGGGTTTGTATGTCACTTTGGGGAGGTATGTCCAAATGTTAGAAGCTGAACGACGTTGTAGAAATCGCTGGGATTTGTGGACACGGAATCGCGCTGCCCAGCTTCATGTCTTCTGGTCCAGATGTTTGATGGATGCAGCCCTCGGCAAAGAAAGCCAAACAGATTGACGAGTATGTTTGAGATTGCTGCTATCATGAACATACAGCATGAACACGCATGCCGGCAATGTTGCCTGATGAAGACAGACTGTCGTAAGGTGAAATAATGAGCTTTAATGTTCTTCAACGTGTTCCGCGTGTGACTCTTCCCATCTGGGCCATGGAGAAGACACACACAGTGCTGAACGACTTTGATGGTCGAGTTCCTCGTGGGTCAGGTCTCGAAGAGTTGCGAGGCTACAAGTCGTATGAAGAGCACATCGCGGTGTTCACAGGCATGAAGCCAAGTCGGGATATTCCCCCTTGGAAGCAAGGAAAGGGCCCAAACGAGCCATACATGCTGTTCTTTGGCACAATGGAGATTTGGGCAGACGCCACCGTGCGTTTGCAGATGAAAGACGGACGCAAGTTCACGCTCACGCATCTTGATGTGCACTTGGAGGATCAATTTCCTCGCAAGCCTGGAAGTCATTGTACGAGGGTAACTTATTGGCTGAGTGAGTACACTTTACATGTTTTGGGCTACCATAACCCCCTGTAGAACTGAAAGTGTACACTTTGCTGGGGCTTACGGACTCAGCAACTAAGGTAATCACCGTCATCATTGATCACAAGGATACTTCACTTGAGGTGTCGTTTGTTAACTTGGCTGGCGAACCAATTGCTGCACAACAGTTTGAGATGGACGACAAGGTCGAGAAGCTTCATTGCTGCATCCGTGAAAAGTGCGGCCTCGCACACGCGAAATTGCTTCATGGATCTGATGAGGTGCGGCTACTACTGCTAATACTTGTTTTCATACCACTATCAGTTCTGCGACTGTCATGTTCTGAATACCACTGCTATTACTATTGTTCTGACGAGGTGAAGCATGTTGATGACATCAGGAAGTTTGAGAAGCTCACAGCCATGGAGCATCCGCACCGCATGATGACCAAGTGTATTGAAGTGAGTGGAAGCAACCAGGTGAGGAGGAGATGGGGGGGGGGTAGGGTTTAGGGTTTAGGGTTTAGGGTTTAGGGTTTAGGGTTTAGGGTTTAGGGTTTAGGGTTTAGGGTTTAGGGTTTTAGGGTTTAGGGTTTAGGGTTTAGGGTTTTAGGGTTTAGGGTCTAGGG
>CAJNDS010002198.1:264159-274159 GCA_905221605.1 Symbiodinium natans | reverse complement strand
TGCGGTGGGCTTTAGGGTTTTAGGGTTTTAGGGCTTTTGGGTTTTAGGGTTTTAGGGTTTTAGGGCCTGATTTAGGGTTTTAGGGTTTTAGGGTTTTAGGGTTTTAGGGTTTTAGGGTTTTAGGGTTTAGGGTTTTTCGGGTTTTCGGGCTTTAGGGTTTTAGGGCCTTATTTTAGGGGTTTAGGGTTTTAGGTTTGGGATTTGGGGCTTTAGGGCTTTAGGGTTTCAGGGGCCATTTTGGGGGGTTTAGGGTTTAGGGTTTGGGGTTTAGGGTTTAGGGGGGGGTTTAGGGTTTAGGGTTTAGGGGCTTCGGGATATCCAGGAGCAGCGCTTGAAGCTGCACTTCGACCAGGCCGTCTCGGCCCCTGTCTCGGGTCGAACGTTGGGGCTTCGGGCTTTAGGGTTGGGACGCTCCCCCTTCTACTAAGGACTGGGGTTTAGGGTTTAGGGTTTAGGGTTTAGGGTTTAGGGATGAGGGTTCAGGACCCCCGATTTTCATCCCTATGAAGGACTGTTAGTGTAAGGGGGAACATCCCGAGTGTAGGGTTTAGGGTTTAGGTGTGTGCTCTGCTACCTTGAGCTCTAGGGTTCTTGGGTTTGGGGCTCAGGGTGTTTGATCCCCTTCATGATGACACACCCCAACTTCACAGGCATAGTGAGAAGCATCTCTCTCTTTTTCAATTTTTTCCGGGAGGGGCGAGGGGGGGGGGGGGGGCGGGGTTTTGGGTTTAGGGTTTAGGGTTTTAGGGTTTAGGGTTTAGGGTTTAGGGTTTAGGGTTGTTGAAGATGAAGGGGCTAGGGCATTGAGAAAATATCAGGCCGATTCCCCTAAGCAACCCGAAGCCCTAAACTCCTAAACCCCGAGCCCCAGACCCCAGACCGAGGGCTTGGCCACATTTCCCTTAGGGGGTTTTAGGGTTTAGGGTTTAGGGTTTAGGGTTTAGGGTTTATGGTTTAGGGCTCGACCCAAAGCCCCCGCAAAACCTGAACATCGTGGAGCTCGTCAGCCGCAAGCCCAGCCGACGCCTTAACTCTCCCCCCAGAGTCCCCTGCAAAAACCAAGAACTGCAAGCAAAGATCCTCTCCTCCCCCTCCAAAAGCCACTCCACCCCCCCCCCCCCACCGCAGGCCGCAGGGTTCAGGGTTTTGGTTTTAGAGTTTAGGGTTTATAGGAACAGATATATATATATATATATATATATATGTATATACATATATATATATATATATATCTATACATATATAATGTATGTATATGCCCTGAGAGGCCATCCAGAGGCTGGTCAGGTCGAACGCCGCGGCGGGCGTGGACTCACTGGGCGGCTGCTTGGAGCTTTCTGGTTTTTTGCTGGTCAAGGTGGTTTGGGGGGCTTTGAAGGTTGTAGGGTGTAGGGTTTTAGGGTTAAAGGGGTGTAGGGTTTAGGGTTTAGGGTTTAGGGTTTGGAGGTTCACGGCTTCGCGCCTGGGGCGGTGAGACATCTCTCGGGGTCCGCAGGGGCCTTGTAGCACAGGTTCTTGGCCTCCAGGGGCTCCAGATGTCAGGGTTTAGGGTTTAGGGTTTAGGGTTTAGGGTTTCGGGTTTCGGGTTAGGGTTTAAGGTTTAGGGTTTAGGGTTTAAGGCTTAGGGTTTAAGGTTTAGGGTTTAGGGTTTAGGGTTTGGGGAAACCCTGAGCCCCAAACACTCAGACTCTCTGAGGTGATGTGAAGTTCTCCATGGGGAAGGATACGCAACTGCCCGATCCTCAGGCTTTCACTCGAGTATCCACACCCCCCGAAACCTTCTACTACAGGGGTCGGGAGAATTACTAATGGTATTCCCTTATGGTCCCTGTAGAATTCTACTATGGTAACCCCCAGATTCCTATTCTAATCATGAAGGCCTCTCTGGCACAGCCCCCGAGCCCCTAAGCCCCCTAAATATCCTCCGAAGCCCTCCGAAATCCGTCCAAACCCTGCAAACCCTCCTAAGCCCTCTAGACCCTAGACCCTAAACCCTAAACCCTAAACCCTAAACCCTAAACCCGAACCCGAAACCCTAAACCCTAAACCCTTAAGCCTTTTCAAAGTAGACGGGCTTCCGACTCTACAGGGCCTCTTCCTTGAGCTGTGCCATCCCCACCTTTTCAAGGGTTTCGGGGTTCAGGGTTTAGGGGTTTGGGGTTTCAGGTTTAGGGTTTAGGGTTTAGGGTCTAGGGTTTAGGGTTTAGGGCTTAGGGTTTCTTAAAGTCCTTTTGCATAATTTTTTTGGGGTTGTTGTTCGTATTTAGGGTTGTCACTTGGGATGTCCCCCCTTATACCAACAGGCCTTAATCGGGTGTTTTTGAGGACTGGTAGTATAATGGGGAACAACCCAAGTTGCCAGGGTTGTTCTAGGATTTTTCGGGCTTTTGAGGATGTTAGGGTGTGCAGGAGCCGCAAGTAGTTTCCGACCCCCAAGCATGCGGTTGAGGCTAGTGCCAAGCTTTGATCCATGAAACTGCTTTGGGCTGTAGAGTCTCCCTAAACCCTAAACCCTAAACCCTAAACCCTAAACCTTAAACCCCAAACCCCAAACCCCAAACCCCAAACCCCAAACCCCAAAGCCCAAAGCCCAAAGCCCAAACCCCAAACCCCAAACCCTAAACCCTAAACCCTAAACCCAACTCCAGAACCACAGAGGCCAAGTTCCATCGGCCTCAAGGCGGGGATGTGGCTCGCCTACAAGCAGAGGGGAACCATCGACACTGCGCAGCTGAAATTTTCTGCGCCTAACCCTAAACCCTAAACCCTAATCCCTAAACCGTAAAGCCTAGACCCTGAACCCTAAACCCTAAACCCTAAACCCTAAACCCTCTCTACCTATATATTTAAACCTTAATGGGGTCGTCTTGCTTTTTTGTGGTTTCGTGGTTCCTAAATCCGAAATCCGAAATCCGAAATCCTAAATCCGAAATCCGAAATCCTAAATCCTAAATCCTAAATCCTACATCCTCATTCCTATTTCCTAAATCCTGAATCTAAATCCTAAATCTTAAATCCTAAATCCTAAATCCTAAATCCTAAATGCGAACTCCTAAGTCCTAAATCCTAAATCCTAAATCCTAAATCCTAAATCCTAAATCCTAAATCCTAAATCCTAAATCCTAAATCCTAAATCCTACATCCTCATTCCTATTTCCTAAATCCTAAATCCTAAATCCTAAATCCTAAATCCTAAATCCTAAATCCTAAATCCTAAATCCTAAATCCTAAATCCTAAATCCTAAATCCTAAATCCTAGTCTAGTATGGGGTGTCCCGGGGCCCCCCCCGGGACGGGTTGTCCCGAAACCCCCCCGCGACTGGTTGTCCTGGGTGTCCCGGGGCGTCCCGGGGCGTGCCGGGACCCACGCCGGGACGGTCCTGCAACAGTTGTCCCGGGGAGCAGTTGTCCCGGGGCCCTCCCGGGACACCCCGGGACGCCCCAGGACATTGTCCCGGGGCCCCCAACGGACGCTGAAATTCGAAATTTTGGGCGTGGGTCCGTTTCGCTTTCCACGTTTTCGGAAGGCTTTTTAAAGCTAATTGAGGGGTCCCGAAACCTTCGATTTCGGTACTAAAAAACGGCATTTTTTGTTGCGGGACCAGCAAATTCTGAATCCCCCCTCTTTTTCGGGCCAAAAGTTCTACTGCTGCCTGTCCTGGCCCATCTGACTCTGCGATCCTCGCTGCCATTCGTCTTCGTTGCCTTCGTCTTTTGTCGTTGGCTGAGCTGTCTTTTCACAGGCTGCAGTTTGCTGATGTTTCTGTCACTTTGGATGACTCTGGCCTGCCTAAGCTGGAGGCCATTGTTGAGTCTCTTGTGAATTCGGTTACGAATCTCACTTATGACTGTGTCGTTCAATTATGCAAGGATAATTGTCGCTCCCCTTCTGCTTTTTCCAAATGGTGGAAAGCTGTTCTTTCTAGGTGGAAATGTCTCATTGATTATTGGCAAAAGGGCAAGCACTTTGTTCTCCCTTTTGATGTCACTGCTCGGGACGGTTTCTGTATAGCGTGCCACTTGAGATGTCCAAACTTTTCAAAGTTTCTCATCAACTTTCATCGGAGACAATGTGTTCCGCATGCTCTCGTTTCACGTGTTAATGAAGTGCGCTCGGTCCTCTTGATGCTCGTGAAGGACTTGGAGCGGCTTCGTGGTGTGCTTTAGTTTTTCGCTTCTTGCTCGGACAGCTCTCCGGAGACTCCAGGGGTACAAGAAATATACACCCTACCGCATATGCAGTGCAACCGAGTGCCTTCCTCTTGGCTCGTTTCCTGTTCCCTTTTCACATGGAAGGCTCGTCCCGCGGCTTTCAGCCATGAGTGCATGGGACAAGCCAGAAGAGCTCCAGAGGCCAGTTCCTGACGAAATCGGCGTCTCTCTTCAGGAGGACGACGATGAGGCAGACACGGCCGAAGACATGCACGCGCAGGCTGCGCAGGTGGCCGAGTTTGTGGCGGAAATGGAACTCGCCAGCCCAGAGATTCTGAGGGTGACGCCCGCCGTTCGAGCCCTTCCAGCACTGCTTTCAAGCCTCTTGGTCGCCCCAGTGGTGCCCTTTTTTGCAACCTTTTTTTTGGGTTTCGAGGCTCCCCGTATGAAGCAACAAACCCAAGAAGGGTAGCCTTTTCATAGGATGGTTAGTGTTCTACTCAGGCTTTGCGAGGCGCAAAAGGTATCGACCTTTACTCAAAGAGTCGGCGGAGCCACAAGATAGCAGCCTTCTGGAGCCATTCATGGCATGGGGCGCGCTGGAAGAAGATTTTGACGCTCGTCACCATCTACAACGGCCAAGCGGCCATCATGTTGGGCATCTTCGTTGCAGTTGTGATGATGGTTTTGTTCTGTTTGGTGGATCTCCCTGGTTACGACCGGCATGATGGACACTACCACAAAGAACACTGGTCGGTGTGGTCCACGTGGTCTGGTTTCTGGGCCACTTCTTTGGTAGCGATCTTTTGGCGGCCTCAGACTCATGTCTTCCTGGACCGCATCTGCATCAGTCAGAGCAATGCAGAACTGAAGCTGAAAGGTATAGTTACCAGGCAGGCCCTTGGAACATTTGTATTTTTCCCCCCTTTTTGGGTTGAAGAGGATCATTTGGAACATCAGAGGCGTTTGAGGGCCCATCCTTGCCCTTGTTGGGTTTAAAGGAGGGTTATACAAACCCTAAACCCTAAACCCTAAACCCTAAACCCTAAACCCTAAACCCCAAACCCCAAACCCTAAACCCTAAACCCTAAACCCTAAACCCTAAACCCTAAACCCTAAACCCTAAACCCAAGGGCCCTCCTAGGTCAGTCTGGCCGGACTTCTACGAAGGTCGGAGTCGATGCTCGTCCTCTGGGATCCAACGTGGACCACGAGGTTGTGGTGCTTGTTCGACCCTAGGCCCTTGGGATTGTTTTTCACACGGTTGAGGGTTTAGGGTTTAGGGTTTAGGGTTTAGGGTTCAAGAGGATCCTATCTCTCAGTATGTTTCACAGGGCTTCCTAGGGTCCGCGAGCCAGGAATTGGCGGCCTTCTTGAAAAGCAGCGAGCATGAGCATGAGGGTGAGAAGCGAAAGCTGATCATCGCGCCAACCCTTCTGGGGCCAGTTCGCAGTGGAATCTTCCTGACTGCCACCGCTGGCGTGCTTGCTTGGATAATGTCGCCTGCGGTGGGGGCCTCCGTTTCGAGTCCGCAGGATTATTTCAATTATTTCCTCAACACAGCTTTTGGCACCCTGGTCGTTCTCCTTGTAGTCGCCTACGCGCTTGTCAGCACTTTGAGAAGCTATTTTCGAGATTTGGACACTATGAGGCAACAACTGCTATCTGTCTCCTTCGATACAGCTCTTTGTGACTGCTGCACCAACAACCACGTCACACCATCCGGTGCCCCTAGCACGTGTGACCGGAAAATTTTAAAGGTTTGTCTGGGCATCTGGTTCGGCAGCTCGGAATCGTTTGAGCGCACGCTGCGCTCAGAAGTTCTGGCGATTTTGGAACAGGACCTTGAGCAAGTTTTGACCACACGGTCAACAATCGCAATATTTGTGCCAATAATGTGGGGCTTCATGGACTATTCCGCTACCTTCTCACGGGTTGAAGGACCCTTCTGGAGTCACAGCTCCCCGGCTGTATTCGCTGATGGTTTGGTGGTTTGGCTCGTGGGCATGCCAACGTTGAAGGATTGGGCCCTGCTTGTTTGCAAGCTTGCACGGGCAAGGCCAAGCAATCGGTGCTTGGAGGGCATGAAGAACACACTGACTGTATGTATATCTCTGATCCCACTCATAAGCATTGGGCTCATTTTCACGTTTGCATATAGTCTTCCCCTGCTCACGCCGGGACATTCGGGAGTGGCCATTGCCGGTACTCTGATCCATGCCGTGTTATTCCAGCGCCTCGGGGCTGTCCTCAGGTCTCTCCTTGGAGCCCAGACATAGGCGACCCAGTGAGAGCGTTTCTGTGGGCGCAAAATGCTGGTGGGGTGTAGGGCTAGGCCCTCTAGCTTGGTCCGAAGGGTTAGAGTGATAGGCACATAGCCCAGAACCCCCAAACCCTGAGCCCTAACTCCCTAAAGGGCTTGCGTGTATCGGCTTATTCGGTTCAATGTCATGAGACTCATGAGAGCAGCGGATTCCTCATTTTTGAAGCCCGAGGCCCCTCAACCCTACTCCCGCTTGTGCCCTTGGGATTTGACTGGATTTTTTCCCACGATTTTGGGTTTAGGGTGTAGGGTTTAAGGTTTTAGGTTTAGTGTTTAAGGGTTTAGGCTTTAGGGTGAAGCTGTCCCGATGTGGAGATCTTGTTATCGACCCCAGCCTTCGA
The DNA here is from genome assembly GCA_905221605.1 of Symbiodinium natans. NCBI lineage: Eukaryota > Dinophyceae > Suessiales > Symbiodiniaceae > Symbiodinium > Symbiodinium natans. The sequence goes on along the minus strand of CAJNDS010002198.1, from coordinate 267,343 downwards.
CCTCTACCCAAGGGCCTGGGGACAGGGTTCAGGGCGTCGAGCCTGGGGGTCTAACTAAGGGGGTTAATGCCTGGAAGACACTTTAGCCTACTACGCCATATGTCTCTTATGTATGTCTCTTATGTATGTCTAACGCACATATATATATGTATATATATATATATATGGTCCCCCCCCCAGTTATCCACGCCTTTTCTGCTTCTTTTGTGTTTTTCTTGTTCGGGCACTGCGTATTTCTGTTTTTCGTTCGTGATTTGTTGTCATTGTCCCAGCGTGTTGATTTAGATTTTCTTTCTTTCCTTATATCTGGTTGCTTATCTATATGTTTATATTGCAACAGTAGAGACCGGTACAAACCGGTACAAATCGGTACAAGTTGTACCGGCCCCGGCCCTTTGGAACCAAGAACCAAGAACCAAGATTGCGGGGAGGTCTTGCCCTGCAATCTTGGTTTTTGGTTTTTGGTTCCATTAGGGCGGTACAACTTGTACCGATTTGTACCGGTTTGTACCGGTCTTTATGTCGTCGAAACATACGGGCCGGTACAAACCGGTACAAATCGGTACAAGTTGTACCGGCCCCAGAAAACCAAGAACCAAGAACCAAGATTGCAGGGCAAGACCTCCCTGCAATCTTGGTTCTTGGTTCTTGGTTCCAGGGGCGGGGCCGGTACAACTTGTACCGTTGTGTACCGGCTTGTACCGGCCCGTGTGTCTCGACAAGTTTCAGGATTTCAAGGGCTTTAGAAAATTTAAATGGGCCGGGCCTTTTCCCAAAATAGCTTTTTTGTCTTAAAATTTCAAGGATTTAAGGAATTTAAGGATTTTAAAAAATTCTAATGGGCCGGGCCCTTCCCAAAATAATTTAACATTTGTCAAGATTTTACGGATTTTAAAGCATTTAAGTGGCCTTTTACAATCCTTAATATCCTTACAATTTTGAAAGCCAGAGGCCTTTCAAAATCTTAAGGAGTTTGAGGGTTTTAAAGAATTGAAGGCTCCTTTTAAATCTTTAAAATCCTTAAAGCTTTGAAAGGGGAAACACAACCATCAAATAGTACGTAAAGGTGAGTCGTACACAGGGCTATAAGGTTCTAATCCTTTAGGTAATGCCTCCACCGTAAACCTTTGAACCCTCTAGGCCTATAGGGTTTAAACTCTATAGTGCTGGCGCTAGAGATAAACCTTGAAAAATCTTGAACCGTTAAACTTTATGGGGTTTAAAGGTTTAAAGACCTACGGTCTGGGCATGTATACCTTCAGTGCCTATATGGTTAAAACTTTTGAGGCTTTTAGAGCCCCAGAGGCTTTCAGTGTTCTGACCCTAAAGGGCTTAGGATTTAGATTTAAATGCCTGAACCGTACGCCCTTATGGTTTAAACTCTATGGGCTTATAAACCTTGAAGACCCCTAAACCTTTGAACCCGATACCTGCTTATTCTTTGCATTTCCACCAAGCCCTAAAAACAGAGGCATAACCATATGGGATTTTAGGTTTAGGGATTTACGCCTGTAGCCACATAGGGTTTTTCAGGCTCTAATCCTATAGGCAATGCCGAAACCTTAAGCCCTAAACTGTTGAACCCTCTAGGCCTAGAGGGTTCAAACCCTATAGGGCTAACCCCGTGAGGGCTTTAGAGATAAACCTTGAAAATCCCTACACCTTTAGACTGTATGGGGTTTAAAGGCTTAAAAACCTAAGGTCTGGGCATGTATACCTTCATCGCCTATGGGGTTAAAACTTTTGAGGCTTTTAGAGCCCCATAGGCTTTCAGGGTTCTGACCCGAAAGGGCTTAGGATTTAGATGTAAACGCCTAAACCGTAAGCTCTTATGGTTTAAACTCTATGGGCTGATAAACCTTGAAGACCCCTAAACCTTTGAACCCGATACCTGCTTATTCTTTGCATTTCCACCAAGCCCTAAAAACAGAGGCATAACCATATGGGATTTTAGATTTAGGGATTTACGCCTGTAGCCATATAGGGTTTTTCAGGCTCTAGTCCTATAGGCAATGTCTAAACCGTAAGCCCTAAACTGTTGAACCCTCTAGGCCTAGAGGGTTCAAACCCTATAGGGCTAACCCCGTGAGGGCTTTAGAGATAAACCTTGAAAATCCCTACACCTTTAGACTGTATGGGGTTTAAAGGCTTAAAAACCTAAGGTCTGGGCATGTATACCTTCATCGCCTATGGGGTTAAAACTTTTGAGGCTGTTAGAGCCCTACAGGCTTTCCGGGTCTTGACCCTAAAGGGTTCAGGTTTAGATGCCTAAATCGTAAACCCTTACGGGTTAAACTCCATGGGCTTAGGTTTGAATACCTAGAAGTTAATCTTAAAACCTATTAACCCTATAGGACGTAAAGGTTAAGGGTTTAGGTGTGATTGCTTAACGTTGAAACCCTATGGATGTAAAGGTTCAGGTTTTAGGTTTAAGCCTAAACCCTATCGGCTTTAAGCCTTAAACCCTATAGGGTTTCGGGGCGTCTCTTTTTACAAGACTTAAACCTTAACCGATAAGGGGGAGGAGGTCGCTGTGCCCAGTGTTTGGACAGATGGAGAGGACTCAGCATCTCAAGGATTGCATACATTTGCGTTATGTAGAGGATTGGTTTTTTTTGGGGGGCGGGGCGGAGTTCAGGGGTCACCGCGGCCCGTGAACGATGTAATTGGCTCGCAACCACAAAAAGCGTGGATAACCACAAAGAAGCGTGGATAACCCGGGGGGGGGGGGGTAGCATATATATATATATATATATATATATACATACATACATACCTATACACACCTTATATAGCCCCCGCGCCCACTGTACAATGCAACCCCTAGCATCCCTTTGAAACCTTGTGAGGGTCCTTCCGTCAGTCCCTGAAGTACAAGCGGGGTTCTGCGTTGGGTACTGTCTTGCCTGCGAGTGCTCACTTCCTTGCTCACTTCCTTGCTCACTTCCTGGTCTGCTTGGGATCCCGGGTCCAGGGTTTAGGAACCGAAAACGGGTTTAGGGTTTAGGGTTTAGGGTTTAGGGTTTAGGGTTTAGGGTTTAGGGTTTAGGGTTTAGGGTTTAGGGTTTAGGGTTTAGGGTTTAGGCAGACCCTGAGCCCGCATGGGATCCCCACAAGGGCCCCGATTCAGAGCAACGTCACCAGGGGCTTCGACTTCAGGCTTGCATTAGGGTTGAGGGAGCAA
>CAJNDS010002198.1:234159-261659 GCA_905221605.1 Symbiodinium natans | reverse complement strand
GGGTTTAGGGTTTAGGGTTTAGGGTTTAGGGTTTAGGGTTTAGGGTTTAGGGTATTCTAAGCAAGGTGTTTTTGGGTTCTGGGGTTTAGGGCTTGGGGTTTTGGGGGGGAGCGGTATGAACAGGGGACTACTTGTTTGCAGCCTTGCTTGGGATTTCGACCGGTAGCATTTCAATTGGATGTTGCGATGTTTGGCCTCGTCTGGCATCTGATGGGGTTCAGGGTTCAGGGTTCAGGGTTCAGGGTTTAGGTTTTAGGGTTTAGGGTTTAGGGTTTAGGGTTTAGGGTCTAGGGCTTAGGGTTTAGGGTTTAGGGTTTAGGGTTCTGGGAGAGAAGAGCGGACAGGGGGGGATGGTTGAGGGTTGAGCTGGCCTCCCCCCCTTTTTTGTTTGGGGTTTAGGCTCCCTTAGAAGCCCCTTTAAACCAAAAAAGCTACCCATCTTCTTCCTAGGTTACACTTGGGGCCAGGCAAGTAGATGCCAAGTAGACTCCGAAAAGTGCCTTAGAGAGGGGGCCCGGGTAATCCTGCTAAATAGCCTCACTTCATGACTAATTACGAACTAACTCCCCAGATCCTCCAAGCATGTGCTTAAAACAGCCCACGTGTGGTTGTCAAAATTATGGTCCCTTTTGGGTCCCAATATAATACGGCACCTAGTATTTAGGGCGGCCCTAATTTTGACAACTACCAACACATATCCCCGAAACACGAACTCTCTCAACTTCCTGGAAGTCTCCATTGGTACACGTATGTCCTTTTTCTGGTGGTTATGAACCCAGCCTGCTTCAACAACACTGCGCTCTGCTCTTACTGGAACTTCACGAAACCCCAAACCCTAAGCCCGAAACCCAAAATCCCAAACCCGAAGCCCGAAACCCTACACCCCAACCCCCAAACTCCAAACCCTAAACCCCAAACCCTAAACCCGAACCCCCCCTAAACCCTAAACCCGAACCCCCCCTAAACCCTAAACCCTAAACCCAAACCCCAAACCCCAAACCCTAAACCCCAATAAACCCCAAACCCTAAACCCCAAACCCTAAACCCCAAACCCCAAACCCCACCCCCCTTTCAGGGCCTACGAGTACTTCGTCGACCTCCTGGTCTTGGCCTACGCCCTCACTTTGGGCTTCGAGGTCGGGGGGGTTTCGGATCGGCCGCATTTGAGGTTTCAGGGTTTTAGGGTTTTCGGGCGGGTTTAGGGTTTCGGGTTTCGGGTTTAGGGTTTAGGGCTAGGGTTTAGGGTCTAGGGTTTAGGGTTTAGGCTGAGGGTTTAGGGGCTTAGGGGTTTATTTAGGGATTTGGGGGAAGGGGAAGGGGGGGGGGGTATTCTGGGGTGTAGGGGTCATGGGGTTCATTCAGGGAGGTTTAGGAGTCTGGAGAGGCTCTGTTTTCCGGAGTGTTGAGGGCTTAGCTGGGTTAAGCCCTAAACCCTAAGCCCTAGACCCTAGACCCTAGACCCTAAACCCTAATCCCTTTGTGTGTGTGTGGTTCCCCCCTTTATCGTCAGTACTGTCCGGTTTTCAATAGAGGTTCTTTCAAGGCCGTACGACGTGCTACCGTGGTCCCTGTTTCACTTGGTAGGAAGGCACAAAGGTAGAGTTTTGCGTACACCCGAAAAGGGATCCTACTTGGGGTCATCCTACTTCACTCAAGCCCTAAATCCCTACGCCCGGGCAATCCTGACAAACCCCTACTAGAACCCTCCTGAACCCTCCTGTGAAAACCCGAATTTCTTAAACTCTTAAACCATCCTGATACAACCCTGACAAAACCCTTTTGAGCACCCATGAACCCTCCAGAATAGCAAGCCCAAATACTCCGCCCAACCCCCCCAAAACCCTGAACCCTAAGACTTTGAAACCCTGAAGCCCTAAAGCCCTAAAACCCAAAATGTCTGAACCCCTAGGACCCAAAAGCCCGGACACACCAAAGATCTGAAGCCCAAAACCATAAAACCTAAGCCCTGACCCCCTAAAGCCCTCAGCGCCTGAAAGCCCCAATGCGCGGGTTAGCGATTCTTCGTCAGGGTGTTCAACCCTTGCACGCAACGGCAAGGACGAGCATGACACTGCCCGCAGCCGTGCCTATCGAGTCCGGTCCGTCAGGAGGGTCGGATAGTTTTCTGCGGCGCCGGCCACTGACCGTCCGGTAGCCCGCGTTTTTCTGGATCTCTGTTCTGGGGCATCTGCCCGCCTTTCTAGTGCTATTGCCTCTCTGGGTTCGGACCGCATTGCTCCAATCGACACTCTTCATGGTGAGCACGTGGATCTGCTTGTCGCCAACGTTCGCATATCGCTCCGTCGGTTGTGTGCTAGCGGGCCTGTTGCTGTTGCCGCTCTGCCATGCATCCTCTACGGCCGTGCACGTCTCAGACGCCCATGTATTGCCTGGATCCGCCACTATGCACTTTATGCTGTTGAGGTTGCAGCCTGTGCCCCATGATCTTGTCATGGACATTCGTCTCTAATCTGCATGCTTTATCCGCTGTTGCTTCTGTCTGCTCGCATGCGCCTGGCACACATGTGCGTACCGTGGGCCAGCAGAACTCTGACGGCACTTTCCGCACTCGTGACACGGCTTGCTATCCATCGTCTCTTTGTACGCAGATTGCACAAATCGTTGCTCCTTTCCTGTCTGCGCAACTGGTCTGGCCTGTACCTTCTGCACGTGTGGAAGAAGACGGCGCTGGAACTTGTTCCACGGCATTCTGGGCCACCCCGCAAGGGCCCAATTCCTTAGGTCAGTTGCGTTCTGCCTGGATGCAGCGTATCCTGGACCCATGAGGCCATACAGTCGGGCGCCAAAGCCCCGCCGATTCCAGATGCGGCCCTCAGGCCCTTCCTTTCGGACCTTCGTTCCGTGTTGGGTATCTCATCTGACTCTGAATGGGCTGCTCTTCTTAACGTTCCGCCGGGCCAACCTTTCCGCCTTTTCTTATTGAAGGCTTTGCTCTGCGTTGGGATCCTGACCGTGACTGTTGTGACCTTAGTTGAGGGTGTACCGGGAGGCGTTGCCTGTAATGTCCCGTTCTCTTGCCGCCTGAATCTCGGCTGCCTCCCATTGTGACTCTGCGTGGGGATCCGCCCGGTCGGACCCAGCCACTGTGGACGGTCTCCTCACTGAGGAGATATCGGAAGGTTGGGTCCGTGAAATCCTGGGAGGTGTTGCCTCACTCCGTATTCCAAGTCCGCCGTGGGTAAGCTTGGTCTGTCAAGGCCCCGGAACGCCCGCCTCGGCTTGTGGTGGACAGCAGCGTTTCTGGCTCAGTCCGCCGTTGCCTCCCACTGGCTCCGGCCATTCAGCGTTTAGTTGCCTTGGTCCTTGATGTTAGCAAGGCACACAGCCGCCTGAAGATTCGACCTTCGGATCAGGGCCTCTTGTGCTTTCACCGCCGGGGACGTTTGTGCCAATGCCTCACGCTGAATTTTGGCGCCCGTGCCTCCGGCTACTATTGGGCGCGCTTTGCTGGCCTCCTGTCCCGGCTTGCGCATACGCTTCTCTTTCTACCACACTGTCTGTGGATTTGTGTGGATGACTTTCTGTCCGTCCTTCCGGCCTCCGTTGCTCCTGCTCAGGCAGCACTTCTGTCCGTTCTCCTGCTGGTCCTCCGTGTGCCCATGTCTTGGCGCAAAGCTTCTCTGGGTGCCTCAGTGACATGGATCGGCTGGCGTTTAGATCTGCACTCTTTTTCAGCAACCATGGAGCTCTCCAAAAACTACGTTCTCTCTTGGGTTCCGTTCGCGCAGCCCCCATTGCATTCACTGCGTATGCTAACAGGGAAGCTCCTCTGCGTCTGCTCTCTGCTTCGGCCTTTTCGCCCTTCTCTGGCGCCCCTTTATCTTGACCGGTTGTCGTCTCCCTTCAGTCCGCTCGGCCTCTGTTTCAGCCCTTTCTTTCTGAAGTTCCGCTTCTTTTTCCTGGGGAACGGCGCGCCCCCTGACTCAGATCGCAAACTCTCCAAGGAGTCGCAGGTGGTCCGCTCTATGTGGTCTGACTGCCTGTCTCAATCGCTTCCCCTTTTTGACCTTCGCCTAGCGCCACTTCTGGAATGCCAGGCTTTTGCCGACGCGTGTGCGGACTCCCGTCATGCAGGCCTGGGTGGGTTTGTGTCGTTCCCTTCTGGCTGCACGGCGTGGTTTCGTGCTCGCTTCTCCGCCTCTGAACTTTCTTCATTATTTCCATGGTTCCCTTCGGGTGACCTTAGCCCCCAGTCGTGCATTGCTGCCTGGGAACTCCTTGCGCAGATGGCCCTCCCCTGGTGTGTGGCTACTCCGGTGCCTGGGTCGCATCAGCCCGTGCATCATGGAAGGGCTTATCAACTGCGCGTGGCATGTGTGCCCTCCTGCCTGCTTTCTTTCAGTGGCAGCGTCACCTTTGTATTTCTGTCCACATTGACCACACGCCTGGTTTTCGTAACGCTGTTGCGGATGGTCTCAGGCGAGCTGTTAACCCAGCTGACTTTGACCTTTGTCCGGAACATGAGTTTCCGATTCCATGGGAACTCATTTCTGCCAGCCCTAAACTTAGTTACTTCCCCCCAGGGTCTGCTTCTGTATCCATGTTTCCTGCACTGGCGTAAGTCTTATTGGCTGTTGGCTGGGTGCCCTGTCCTCTGCTAGGGTTATCCAGTCGCTTTGGATACTTATCTGTTGGTGGTTGGCGCCCAGCGTGCTCTGCACCTTCAGCACATTCTGCCCGTTGCTGGTTCTCGGAATCTGTCTGATGCCCTTCCAGCCAGTTCATTCTGCCCGGTACCCGTCTGCGTCTGGACCAGTCCGGTGTCTCTCCGTTCCTGACCGAACAGTCTAGACTTTCGAGCCAATGGCTCTAAAAAGGGATCCGAGTGCTTGCGTGCTAGTGCCCTGCATAAGCACAACCCCTACCGGACGTAACGGACTAGTGCTTAGACTAAACGGGTTAGCGATTCTTCGTCAGGGTGTTCAGCCATTGCACGCAACGGCAAGGACGAGCATGGCACTGGCCGCAGCCGTCCCTATCGAATCCGGTCCGTCAGGAGGGTCGGATAGTTTTCTGCTCCCACCGACCAACCCCTTTCTCCACCAGTTGGTGCTTTCCTCAACCCCGTTGAATATGTTCAGAACTGCTGTCGGCTGGGTGGTTGGCACCCAGCGCATTCTGCCCGTTGCTGGTTCTCGGAATCTGTCCGATGCCCTTCCAGCCAGTTCATTCTGCCCGGTACCCGTCTGCGTCTGGACCAGTCCACTGGCTCTAAAAAGGGATCCGAGTGCTTGCATGCCAGTGCCCTGCATAAGCACATACCCTACCGGACGGACTAGTGCTTAGGCTAAACTAACCCTAAACCCTAAACCCTAAACCCCAAACCCCAAACCCTAAACCCTAAACCCCTCGAACCCTCAACCCCAAGCAGGTCCACTACACCACCCGAGCGAAGCAGCAGCCTGACTGGGTGTACTCGGTGGAATCTTGGCTGCGAGGGGGTACTCTTAGCTCCATGAGATTTTCGGGTTTCGGGTTTCGGGTTTAGGATTTAGGGTTTAGGGTTTAGGCTTTAGGGTCTAGGGTTCCACCAAGAAGGCCATTAGACATGAACGAAGATCGAACAAGTGGGCGCCCTTAGGCCTAAAGCCGGCAAGCCAACCAAACCACGTCTTTAAACCACTGGTCATGGGTTCCCCTCATTCTGAAGGTTATTTAGGAATAATTAAGCCTACTTAATGCCATTTCAGGGGGGAACCTAGGGGGGGTAGTATAGAGGGGGGTGTAGGGAAACCCATGAACTGGGCAAGGTGAAGAACTTGCACTGGCACTGCTAGACCCCAAAACTAAACCCTGCTTATAGGGTTGGTAAGGGGGTGGGGTTTGGGGCTGCGCCTGCCCAACCCAAAGCCGAAGCCAAACCATGCCCGAAGCCAACAAGATATTGATACCAACTACCTAAACCCTAAACCCTGAACCCTATGAACCCTAAGCCCTAAGCCCTAAGCCCTAAGCCCAAAGCCCAAAGCCCTAAGCCCTGAACCCTGAACCCTGAACCCTAAACCCTAAACTGAAATCATTCTAAACCCAGATGCATTGGAATCCAAGGAGCTGGCTTTTTGCATCATCTTCGGCTTGGACATCGTCCTTCGGGTGGCTGTGGCAGCTCAGATGCCAGAGACACCCTAAGCCCTAAACCCTGAACCCGAAACCCTAAACCCTGAACCCTAATGGCTGTTTTGGGTTTAGGGCTTAGGGTTTGGGGTTAAAACCTGCCTGCAGCAAAACCAAAGCTTTCCTAAGAAGGCAAGAGCTTCAGCCCTAGACCCTGCCTTGTGATTTCATAGTTAGCTCCAAGCCAGGTCTTTGAGTGGTAAGAGACGATCCCCTAAACCCCAAGCCCTAGACCCTACTATACACACACCTTACACCCTTACACCCCCCCCCCCCCTAAACAAGCAAAACAAAAGCAAAAGCAAAGCAAACCACCACAACAGGGTCTCTTTTTTCGATCCGCAAATCCCTAAAATGGCGCAGACCAGGAGCGCTGCGGCTTCTTCAACGGGCGGCGGCGGTGGTGGAGCATTGCCCAGAGTGTCGTTCAGGTCTTCAGGTATGAGTGGGCTTCGGGTTTAGGACAGGGCTTAGGGTTTATTGGCTGGTTCTTAGTAGGGAATGAGGGAATGAGGTACCCCATAGTATCTCTTAAAGGGTACAGGGCCCTGACTCCCTCATTCCCCACAAAGAACCAGGGGGTTTAGTAGTTGGGGGTTTAGGGGTTGTCAGGGTTGAGGGGAGACCTGATGCCTGACCATAAAGCCTTGCAGGCTTCAAGGCCCGGCACCCCAAGGAAAACCTCAAGACCCTCAACCCTAAATCCTAAACACTCAACCCTAAGCCCTAAACCCTAAACCTTAAACCCTAAACCCGAGCCCCTACTTAAACCCTAAGCCCTGAACCCGATTTCAACTCTAAGCGTCTCCAAGCCGCGCGCGCCGGGCACCTGAGCTCCAGGAACCTGCTGGACGTGGTGTGTGTTGCCATGATGTCGGCCGCGCTGGTGCAGGCCAGCTGTTTTTTTTAGGCCCTGAGCCCTAAACCCTAAACCCTAAACCCTAAACCCTAAACCCTAAACCCTAAACCCCAAACCCCAAACCCCAAACCCTAAACCCTGAGCCCTAAACCCTGAACCCTAAGCCCTAAGTCTTCGGTTGCTAGGGGGACGCAGCTTTTGAGTTCCCCGAAGAACCCCAGAGTGGTAGCCTCAACCCAGCACAAAGCAGGACTAAGGCCCTAAATGCCTTAACGACGCATGCAGGCCCTACAGCCCAAAATCCTAGACCCTGCAACCCAAAAGACCCAACAGTCGGAGCCCTAAACCCTGAACCCTGAGCCCTGAGCCCTAAACCCTAAACCCTAAACCCTAAACCCTAAACCCTAAACCCTAAACCCTAAACCCTAAACCCTAAACCCTAAACCCTAAACCCTAAACCCTAAACCCTAAACCCTAAACCCTAAAGCCAAACCCCAAACCCCAAAACCGTAAACCCTGAGCAGTCGGAGTATTCTGCCAGGAGTCCCGCACTCTGGAGAATCTTTCCTCTTCGCTCAGGCGGTTTGGAGTTTGGGTTTAACTGCTCTTGGCTTAAGAAGGTTAACGATCCCCCAAAAACTTTACAAGCATTTCTTCTTTTGTAAGCGTAATATGGGTATCATGATCTTTTCTTCTTTGGGGGTTCTCAAGCAAATGGTAGCCAAAGGTTAGTATTTGGAGTTCATGGGTTCAACGGCTTTAATGGTTAAGGGTGTTATGGTTTTAGTATCTAGGTTTCAGGGTTTCAGTGTCCAGCGTGTAGTGTTTCAGTGTTTAGGGTTTCAGGGCTTGGGGTGCTCGTTTCATGGAAGTTTAGTTCTTCGGGCTTTAGGAGGCTTGGGCTCAGACAAAAGGCTGCGAACGTTTGGACTGGTGCGCTTGGCTTGCGCTAGGGTTGGAACGGCCCGCATCTTACTCACAAAGTGCCGTCCGAGCGCTTCATCTGTGCCCAGGTCTTCTTGCAGGGTTCGGGAGGTGGGGGTGTTGTACTCATGGTTTAGGGTTTAGGGTTTAGGGTTTAGGGTTTAGGGTTTAGGGTTTAGGGATATATACTGGCGTGACATTGCGCAGTTTCCCTTTCCCGGGATTAGGATCATGGTTGGACGGGCCAAGCCAGAATGACTACGCGCGCGGCAGTTTCTCACCGTCGTATTGTGTTCCGCAGAGTGGGCACCCTACCGTCCAAGCTGAACCAACACTGCGAGCTGTGCTGAAGGGATGGGCTTGTTACCCTCTGCAGCTTCTGCTGCCTAAACCCTAAACCCTAAACCCTGAAACCCTGAAACCCTGAAACCCTGAAACCCTGAAACCCTGAAACCCTGAAACCCTGAAACCCTGAAACCCCAACGGTTTTTGGGGCTTTAGGGTCCGAACCCTACGCCCAATCCGGGATGCCATGCTGTGCAGGATCATGCGGCTTATCCGCCTAGTCCGGGTGGCTGAGCTGGTATGGAAGGGCTTGCAATGGCCTCATCGGAATTTAGGGTTTAGGGTTTAGGGCTTAGGGTTTAGGGCTGTTTGTGGTGTAGAGACTCTTCTTCCTCTCATACCGAACAGTTCCTCCAGCACATCTTTCAACAAGTGGGCATGTCTCAGAATAGGTGTACCCATCTACCCTCAAATTCTTTTGTCCTTATCACAGGACAGCGTAGACCACTGTAAGACTACGACCAGGGCACAACGCAAGTGTCACGCTCCAAGGCCTCTGTGTGTGTGGAGCCTTTACTAGGGTCTAGGGTTTAGGGTATAGGGCTTAGGGTTAAGGGTTTAGGGACCCAAGTTATTGGCATGCAAATTACAGGCCAATGCAGTTTCCATAAGGCTTGAAACGAAGCGTTGCCTTTTTGGCCACGTATTGTCGGTATTGTGTTTTGACTGACGGACAAGGTTCTGGCTTGCAGTATGATGCGCCCCAAAGCCCTGAAATCGACCTCTCGACTCTCTAAATCCTACGCCCCGAAAACCCTAGACCTTTGGTTCTCGAAGCCCAAGCCCCAAGTCCCAAACCCCAAAACCCTAAAACCCTAAACCCCCATAAAGCCTAAACCCGGCACGGTGCACAAGGTGCTGTGGGCGCTGCGCTCCACCTTGGCCCAATGGACACAGTTGCGCTGCTTGGGCAAGGTTTGGGTTCTGACTTGCTGGTGGGAGGGGTTAGAAAGCTAAGCGCGCGAGCCTTCCGGAACTGCGATTCCTACATCTGTGAGGTGGTTTCTTAACGGGTTCCGCGGTGGCGACCGTGCGGAGTTCAGACACAGCAGCAAGTCACAGCTCCGCACCCCAAGAGTTCGGCCCCAAGCCCATGCCCCAAACCCCAAACCCCAAACCCCAAACCCCAAACCCCAAACCCCAAACCCCAAACCCCAAACCCCAAACCCCAAACCCCAAACCCCAAACCCCAAACCCCACACCCCAAACCCCAAACCCCAAACCCCAAACCCCAAACCCCAAACCCCAAACCCCAAACCCCAACCCCACACCCCAAACCCCAAACCCCAAACCCCAAACCCCCAACCCCAAACCCCAAACCCCAAACCCTAAACCCCAAACCCCAAACCCTAAACCCCAAACCCCAAACCCCAAACCCCAAACCCTGAACCCTGAATTCTTTGGGCGCCTTCATCTAGCGCCCAGGTGGGCTGCGAATTCTTCTGACTTCGCTCGGCGAGAGCGCCTTGAGCTGGTGAACTTTCGGGCCTTGAGGGCTTTTTCGCCAGAATTTTCTTGAACTTAGGGTTTGGGGTTTAGGGTTTCGGGTTCAGGGTTTAGGATAATATTCTACAGGGTTCTGTTTACAGGAAAGCCACAGAAGGTGTCCTTTCACAGAAGGTGTCCTTTCAATAGTACCGAGTTTAGGGTTTAGGGTTAGGGGCTTAGGGTCCTAAAACATTGCTTGCAGGGCCTCTGCGGGATTTGCGTGGGTTCGCCGGCCGTTTCCTTTTCGAGCTTGAACCGTGCATGCTTCCGAAGCCAGACTTGCCTTACAGTCTTAAGACAGGACGCTGATCCCCCCACCCCAGTATCATGGGTTCCCCTACCTGCCCCCCCTAGGGCTATTTAGGGATAATTAAGGGTTTAGGGTTTAGGGTTTAGGGGTTAGGGCTGTTTAGGGATAATTAAGCCTGATTATTGTCATTTACGAGGGGAACAAGCGAATCCTTCTTGACCCTCTCTCTTCTGGCTCTCTTAAATAGGGACCTTATTCAGAGGGTCTGTATCCCCAGGGGTCCCCCCTAGCCCTATCCCCTAAATTCCCCCACCCCAGTATGTCATACGGTTAAGGTTTTTGGTTCAGAGTCTTGGGACCCCTTTCAATAGTTATAGCAAGTTTTCTAGTCGTGGAACGAACAGTTTAATGCACCCAGCATACCCCAATTCCAGTCACATAGGCCCCTATACACCCTAAACCCCAGACCTGCAAACAACAAGATAGGCCCCTAAGTTTCTTGTTTCCGCTGTACCCTGGACCCTGAACCCCAAAATCCGAAAAGTCCCCCCCGCCCCCCCCCCCCCCCCCCCCCCCACCAAAAAAAAAAAAAAAACCTCACCAAAAAGGCAGAACCCTAATGCCCGAAAAAAAGACAGCTGAGGCGTCAAGGTCATGGCCTGGATGGGCATTCTGGTCTTCAGCCCCTCGTCTGTGCCATCAAATTCGAAGACCCTCTGTCCCACGCCCCAAGACCTCCCACCCTAAACCCCCAAACCACTCCCAAAAAGAAGACCCCCAAACAACCCAAAACCCAACAAACCCTAAGCTTACATGCCCAAAACCACCTTGCGCCCTAAACCAGCTGCGCATACACCTCAAGCCCTACTCCCGCCCCTCAGCGCGAGGATGCGGTTTAGGGTTCAGGGCTTAGGGTGCAGGGTTTAGGGGACTAGGTAGGGGGCCCAAAGCCACTAAACCCTAGAACCCCAAACCCTAAATCCTCAAGTGGTGAAGGGTCCGGCTTGGACCGGTTTGCAGGTTCGGGGTTGAGAGTTACGGCAGTTTCAGGCTTAGGCTTCGGGGCTTAGGGCTTAGAGGTTTAGGGGCTTAGGGGTTTTAGGATTTAGGGTTTGCAGGGGCGGGGGGGGTGGTTAGGGTTTAGGGGTTTAGGAGGTTAGGGTTCAGGGTTTCAGGGTTTTAGGGTTTTCGGGTTTAGGGTTTAGGGTTAGGGTGCTTGTCTCAGGTGGAGTCTACGTGGCAAGCTTGATCATGACCGAGGGGGTATGGCGTGAGTGTCCAAATCCGGAGACGGAATTGTGCCTGAGCTGCCAGTTGAAGACCCTCAACGCTAAACCCTAAACCCTGAACCCTAAACCCCAAACCCTAAACCCCAAACCCCAAACCCTAAACCCCAAATCCTAAACCCTAAACCCTAAACCTTTGCCGCAAGTACACCCCGGTGTTGAAGGTTTAGGCTCAGGCTTTGGGGTTCAGGGATAGGGTTGGCAGTGAACCTTCACTCGGCCGGGGTGTAGACTTGCACCATTAGTTCAGGGTTTAGGATTTGGGGTTTAGGGTTTGGGGTTTAGGGTTTAGGGTTTGGGGTTTAGTTCAGGTTTAAGGGTTTAATTTCGGATTACGGATTAGGTAAGCCGTTGGGATCAAGCTTCTGGTCCTCCCTTCTTGGGGCTAAGCACCTTGTTTCGTGTAAGCGGCCCACAACAATCAGCCTAGGCCTAGGTAGTAGGCCCTCGGGACATGTTTTCCAGTTCTTGGGTTGAAGGACCGTCTAGTACTGGCGCATGTATGCGCTTTGCGCAGGCTTTGCCAGAAGTTTGGGACGCTGTTCGACTCCATGATCACCTTCTTCCAGACCCTGGCCTGCAGCTGCTTCTAAGGGTTAAGGGTTTAAGTACCCTAAGGGTCCATGTACCTATATAGTATATACTTGGGCCTTAAAGGGGTTCCCATATAGTAGCTTTAGGGCCCAAGAAGATACTATATGGGTACATGGACCCTTAGGGTTAGAGGGGCGCAGGAGGTTTGTTCAAGAGCCCTCCCTAGACCATGGAATCGAAGCTGTATGTGATTTGCAAGGTTGTTTGAACCGGCTGTTTAGGGTTTAGGATTTAGGGTTTAGGGTTCTGTGTTTAGGGTTCTCCTCATAGATTTTTCGGCCCCAAAGGCTTGGAATGTTAGTCGTGTTGGTTGCAACTGGGGTGTGTTGGGCACACACGCTTGTTGAGAAGAGGGGGGGTGCATGTTGGGAACAGGGCAGGCGTGAGTCGGGAACGCAGGGGGGTTGAGTCGGGAACAGGGCTCATGTGTACAGCACGCCCCGGTTGAGTTGGGAACGGCTGCCCCGCAGAATTGGGTTTCGGAGTGATGACCCTACTCTGCAGGTTTGTTATTAAGTCCTCTTTCGACGACTTGGAGTTGGGTCTACAGTCTTCTTTTCAGCTTCCAAAGGGCAGACTTTACGAGGCGAACACATCCGACGTGTCATGAACCCGCACACCAATTCGGCAAAGGTGCAGTCTCAGACGAGATCAAGAATGCCAGATCTAAAGTTTTGGGCTTTCTGAAGGGGGGCCGCCAGCCCGGCGAACTTGCCTCTTATGGGGTTTAGGGTTTAGGGTTTAGGGTTTAGGGCTTCTCGCCGCGCCGCGGCAGTAGATGTCATGCGGAGATGGCGCCCCAACACACCCAGGGGGTGTGAGGGGGCGGCATATGTCGCGGCGGCGTATATTGAAGTTGGAGCCACCACAACCAGAAAGGTTGGGTTGTTTTATTTTTCCCACCCCCTGCTTACGCAGGCATCCACCCAACTTTTCTCCTTTTAGGGTTTCGGGCTAACGCCCTAAATTCCCACTTCCCACCCCCATCCTTTGAACGGTTGGGTAGGACACTTCCACCCTCATCCTTTGAACGGGTCAGGGTTGTCAAAACCAGACCCAGAAAACAGACAGGGGCAGAAGGCCCTTCCCTCCGGGACCGCTCCGGGTCCAGGCCAGGACGGCCGGAGGGCCAAGGGGGAGGGGACGCCAGGGGCAGGGGGAAATGGATCTCCCAGACCCAGAGCAATGCGGCAGCCCGAGGCACAGTAGACGTGAGCGGCGCACTTTCCCTCCCCGTTCATAGAGCTTCTTGTGGAGGTCGGTTTGTTGTTGCCTCTCCATTCAGGGTCCTGGGTCAGATATTGATCGAAGATCGCGGTGTCTTCGGCCCAGTACATCCCCTTGCCGAATATGTCTGGGTTGTCCCTTCAAACCCTTTGTCAAGTCTATTGTTCCATCCAGGGTCCTGGGTCAGATATTGATCGATCTTTGTGGCTTCTTCGGCCAAGTAGATCCCCTTGTCGAGTAGACCCAGAAAACAGACCGGGGGCAGAAGGCCCTTACCTCCGGGGGGGGTGGGAGGGGGGAGAAGTCCAAGCGATGGTGTTAATCGCTGTCGGGTGATTTCTGGGTCCAGGCACCCTAGAGAAGGGTGGGTACGGCCTAAGCAGGCCTGGGTGGGAATTTAGGGTTTAGTCTGCCATGGCTGGAGAGAGTGCGGCGCGCTCATCTATGCCCCAACGGAGTTGTAAACTGGCATCAAATCCCAACGGTTCTGTGGCGGCGGTTCCTGCCAGGTTCTGCAGGCGTCCCAGCGACTGAATTGTAAACGCTTGCGTGCGCCACTTGCGGGGGGAACCCAAAACCCTCTACCCTAAACCCCCAAAACCTAAAACCTTGCAACCTTAAAACTTACAACCTTACATACCCTTGTCAAAGCCCGAAATCCCTGAACCTACATGCCGGTGATCCGAAGCTGTCAACCCCAAACCCAAAAACTTTTGCCAAAACCCAGAAACCTTATCCCCCTCCTGAAGCCCCGAAACCCCAAAAACACCAACCCCAAACCCCATGTTCAAGCATAACCCCAAAAACCTGAAAGCACCCAAAGCCCTGATGAGTCCAAGCTTAAGCCCAAAACCCTGAAACACCTTAACGTTGAGTAACCCCTAACACCCTAAAACCTCTTAACCCTGAGTTCAAACTTAACCCCAAATCCCTCAGACCTCCTACTATAGGGGGTCGAAAGAACTACTAGTAGTACTCCCTTATGGTCCCTCTACACTTATACTTTCATAACCCCCCAACACCCTATGCTAGTTAGGCCCTTATATTGACCCGGAGTTTAGATTTCCAAACCCCTAAAACCTCCTAACCCTAAACCCTAAACCCTAAACCCTAAACCCTAAACCCTAAACCCTAAACCCTAAACCCTAAACCCTAAACCCTAAACCCTAAACCCTAAACCCTAAACCCTAAACCCTAAACCCACCCTAAACCCCTAAACCCTAAACCCTAAACCCTAAACCCTAAACCCTAAACCCTAAACCCTAAACCCTAAACCCTAAACCCTAAACCCTAAACCCTAAACCCTAAACCCTAAACCCTAAACCCTAAACCCTATACCCTAAACCCTAAACCCGAAAACCGGAGTTTAAATTTCAGGATCCAGTTCAGCGGCATGTTGTGGGGCCAGCTGTGGGACGAGGCTCGCCCTGGAACGCCCACTCGCTCAAGCTCTTGAAGCTTGGGGGTGGGGCGGGGTTTAGGGTTTAGGGTTTAGGGTTTAGGGCTTAGGGCTTAGGGTTTAGGGTTTAGGGTTTAGAGTTTAGGGTTCGGGGGTCTCAAGTGGGACCCCTCGAAAGGGGACCTCCCAAGTCCAAAAAGGGCCTTGAGGGGGCCCTTGAAGATTGTAGGCGAATGATCACGGTTCAAAGCTGTAGGGTTTAGGGTTTAGGGCTTTGGGTTTAGGCTTTCATGTTCTCACTTGCTTAATGGCAACTTGGGCGTTGGTTGGGTTTAAGTACTCGACCTGCCGGGAGCGGTGCTTTAAGCTTCTGTAATCCTATAAGGGTTGTTAAGGATTTAAGGGTTTTTAAGGGTTTTTAAGGGTTTTTAAGGGTTTTTAAGGGTTTTTAAGGGTTTTTAAGGGTTTTTAAGGGTTTGTTAGGGTTTGTAAGGATTTGAAGGGTATAAGGGAGGCAGTAGCAGGCACATTCCGCAACAAACCGCGGTCTTGCAGCAGGAAAGACGCCATCGGTTCCGTTGCCAACCCTCAGCCCTCAACCCTAAACTGTGGGATCCAAATAAACCCGAAACCCGAAACCCGAAACCCGAAACCCTAAACCCTAAACCCTAAACCCTAAACCCTAAACCCTAAACCCTAAACCCTAAACTCCACAAAGCGTCTGCTCTCCTACGCCAACGACTTCTGGAGGTTCAGAGCCTCGAGTGGATTTTTCAGGCCGGCACCTGGGAATCCCAAACCCGAAACCCTAAACCTCCTAAACCCTAACCCTAAACCCTAAACCCTAAACCCTAAACCCTAAACCCTAAACCCTGAACTTTTTCGGTCTTCGGCTTCGGCTTCGGGGGCTTCGGTCCTGCGTAGAGCGGCGCGCGCGCCTTGGGGTTCAAGCACGAGGGCTTAGGGTTTAGGGTTTAGGGTTTAGGGCTTAGGGCTTAGGGCTTAGGGCTTCGGGTTTAGGGTTTAGGGATTAGGGTTGAGGGTTTAGAGTTTAAGGTTTACCCCAAGCCTAAAGACATCCTACACGTGAGTCGAGGAAATTTTTCGTGGATGAAATCCGACACCATAGGCCTCAAAGCTTGAGCCCTACACCCTACACCCCAAACCCCTAAACGCTATAAACCCTAAACCCTATCAACCCTAAATATAAACCCTGAACCCTAAACCCTAAACCTCACACCGCTGAACCCTGAACAGCTGGCATTGACCAGGTGGCTTTCCTGAGCTACGTCGGCTTCGCGCTGCTGATCCTGGCACTCCGGCTTAGGAGTTTTGAAGGCTTTTTTTAAGGGTTTAGGGTTTAGGGTTTAGGGTTTAGGGTTTAGGGTTTAGGGTTTAGGGTTTAGGGTTTAGGGTTTAGGGTTTAGTTGAGGGGTTGAGTGTGGCTCAGGGGTTCAGGGGTTTTAGGTGGGAGGAAATTGTTGGAGTGGTTGAGTTTGATAAGTTGAGCTCAACCTTCATACAAGGGACCTTAAAAGAGGTTTCTCTGTGCGGGCGTTGAGGGCTCTTGACCTGGGAGTTTGTCAGTAGGTACGGAGAGGACAAACTGGTGCTAGCCATGTTTGGGGCACGCACAACCCTACTTCTCACAACCCCTGAACCCTGAATCCTGAATCCTAAACCCCGAACCCTGAACACGAATCCCTACTTAAGGCCCCAAAGCGTTTAGGGTTTAGGGTTTAGTATTTAGGGTTTGGAGCAGTTCCGTCAGGCAAACACCATCACCAGCTTCGTCTGCAGCCTCCAGTCCAATGTGACAAAGACGCTGGCTTTTGGATCTTCAGGGTTTTCAAAGTCTTTAGGGTTTAAAGTTTAAGGGTTTAGGGGTTTAGGGGTTGGGGTTTAGGGTTGAGGTCTTTAGGGTTCAGGGTTTATGGGTTGAAGGGTTTGGGGTTTAGGGTCTAGGGGTTAAGGTTTCGGGCCGTTTCGGGTTGGGATGCGTGTGGTCTCCCAAAGAAGACCTTGCGCACTCCGTCAGGCAGTCTGCGTGAAAAAGCTACGCCCGAAGATCTCGAGCCAAGAATCAAGGCAGCCCTAAACGCTGAGCCCCAAACCCCATTTGGAGGTTCACCGGTGACAAGCAGTCTCAAACTTTTGGGCCGTTATGACCCCTACTTACATTCCTCCCCAAACCTCAACCCGCAAGCCCAATTCCCTCAAACCCTTAGACCCTTGGACCCCTTACACCCCTTACACCCCTGAGACCCCTTGGACCCGTTACACCTCTTGGACCCCTTACACCCCTTGGACCCCTTACACCCCTTACACCCCTTAGACCCACTGGACCCCTTACACCCCTTGGACCCCTTACACCCCTTACACCCCTTACACCCCTTACACCCCTTACACCCCTTACACCCCTTACACCCTTACACCCCTTAGACCCACTGGACCCTTACACCCCTTGGACCCCTTACCCCTTACAACCCCTTACACCCCTTACACCCCTTTACACCCCTTCACCCCTTACACCCCTTACACCCCTTCACCCCTTACACCCCTTACACCCCTTACACCCCTTACACCCCTTACACAACACCCTTACACCCCTTGGACCCTTACAACCCCTTTACACCCCTTACACCCCTTACACCCCTTGCACCCCTTGCACCCTTACACCCCTTACACCCTTGGACCCCCTTACCAACCCCTTAATTACACCCCTTAACAACCCCTTACACCCCTTACACCCCTTACACCCCTTAAACCCCTTACACCCCTTACACAACCCCTTACACAACCCCTTACACAACCCCTTACACAACCCCTTACACAACCCCTTACACAACCCCTTACACCCCTTACACCCTGAACCCTAAACCCTAAACCCTAGGAGAGAGCGGGAACTGCTCATCGACTCCCATCTGGACTTCAACGAGCGCTTGGTGCGGCAGCAGCTCGGTGTCAGGGACTACCCAGGCTTGAGGGCTTCACGCTTGGCATTGTTTTAGGTTAGGGTTTAGGGTTTAGGGTTTAGGGTTTAGGGTTTAGGGTTTAGGGTTTAGGGTTTAGGGTTTAGCGTTTAGCGTTTAGGGTTTAGGGCTTAGGGTTTAGGGTTGGGTTTAGGGTTTAGGGTTTAGGGTTTAGGGTTTAGGGTTTAGGGTTTAGGGTTTAGGGTTTAGGGTTTAGGGTGCAGGGTTTAGGGTTTAGGGTTTAGGGTGTTTAGGGTTTTAGGGTTTAGGGTTTTAGGGTTTAGGGTTTATGGTTTAGGGTTTAGGGTTTAGGGTTTAGGGGGTGGGCGGGGAGAAGTAATCTTCAAGTGCGGGAAGGGGGCCTGGTTGGGCAGTATGTCTGAAGAGACAGGGTCGAATGGTCCAAGGGTTTAGGGTTTAGGGTTTGGGGTTTAGGGTTTAGGGTTTCGAGAAAGCGATGCACCTTGAACCGTGGGTCTGGGGTTTCGATGCCTTTTCTGAGACGTTCCGGCGTCTTTTTTCTTACACTTTGTGGGCTTCCTGATTTTGTCGGCAAGATAAAGTTAAACCCTAAACCCTAAACCCTAAACCCGACACCCGAAACCCTAAACCCTAAACCCTAAATCCTAAACAATAAACCCTGAACCCTGAACCCCGAACCCTAAACCCTAAACCCTAAACCCTAAACCCTAAACCCTAACACTCCTTAGGGCCCAGGGTTTGGCCGAAGCTCCTGTGCTTTTGGAGGGGAGAGAGGGGTTCTTTACTCTTCACCGGACGGAGCTCTGACTGAGGCTTTACGCCATCTTCCGCGACTTCGATCAGAACGGCCCGTGGGCGAATCGGGAGTAGGCTTAAGTAAGGCTTTGTAGGGTACCCTAAACCCTAAACCCCAGACCCTAAACCCCAAAACCCAAAACCCTAAACCCTAAACCCGAAACCCTAAACCCTAAAACCCTAAACCCTAAACACTAAACGCTAAAACCCGAACCTGAAAACCCTAAACCCTAAACCCTGAGGGTGTGTAGGGTTCCCGAGCTCGTAGACTCGAAGATTGTGCCTCAAGGACTTAAGGCAGGGTTTAGGGTTTAGGGTCTAGGGTTTAGGGTTTAGGGTTTAGGGTTTAGGGTTTAGGGTTTAGGGTTTAGGGGTAGTTTAGGGTCTAGGGTTTCGGGCTCAGAGTCGGTTCAAAAGCTTTGCCCATGTGGCTGGCTGTAGCCTTGTTCGGCTCACCTCGAACCTTCGTACCACTAGCCACGCGCCCCTAAACGCCTAAACCCTAAACCCTAAACCCTCATGCAGACCCCCAAACTCTAAAGCCCAAGAGCCCTAAAGACCCTAAACCCTAAACCCCAAATCCTAAACCCTAAACTCTTGTTGGCAGCAGGCAATGGCGCTGTCTCATGGACGGAATTCCAGCTGGCCTTGCAGGACGAGAGGATGCAAGCGTTGCTTGGGAGAACCCCGAATGTTGCCCTAAACCCTAAACCCTAAACCGTAGCCCTAAACCCTAAACCTCTAACCACTAAGCCCTAGAAACTCAAAACCCTAAACCCTGAAAACCCTTAAAACAATTAAAACCCTAAAAACCCTAAAAGCCGTAAAAACCCTAAAAACCCTAGAAACCCTAGAAACCCTAAAACCCCCTAAAACCCCCTAAACCCTAAACCCCTAAACCCCTCCCGAAACCCCTAAACCCCTAAACCCCTAAACCCCTAAACCCCTAAACTAAACCCCTAAACCCCTAAAACCCTAAACCCCTACCCCTAACCCTAACCCTAAACCTAAACCCCCCTAAACCCTAAACCCTAAACCCTAAAAACCCTAAACCCTAAACCCTAAACCCTAAACCCTAAACCCTAAACCCTAAACCCTAAACCCTAAACCCCTAAACCCTAAACCCTAAACCCTAAACCCTAAACCCTAAACCCTAAACCCTAAACCCTAAACCCTAAACCCTAAACCCTAAACCCTAAACCCTAAACCCTAAACCCTAGCCCTAAACCCTAAACCCTAAACCCTAAACCCCAAAAGCCCCCTCAAGCCCCAGGTTCCTTTCAGCCCTGGAGTTGGACATGTCGGACGCCGCGTCCGGGCGGCAAGCTCTGAAAGCTTGGGGTTCATTGTTTGTTTGGTTTAGGGTTTAGGGTTTAGGGTTTAGGGTTTGGGGTTTAGGGTTTAGGGTTTAGGGTTTAGGGTTTAGGGTTGAGGGTTGAGGGTTGAGGGTTGAGGGTTGAGGGTTTGAGGGTTTGAGGGTTGAGGGTTGAGGGTTGAGGGTTTGGGGTTCAGTTTTCTTTGGTTTTGCGGGAGGGGGGGGTGGTTTGGATTGGGGGGGGTGGGCTTGGGAAGGAGGGACGTTGAGAAGGGACCATAGGGGTTTTACTTATTGAGGGCCTTTGTGATAGTTTTCTTCAAGGGGTCCCTCCCTCTAGAGTCTTACGGTTTAGGGTTTGTGGGTCGCCCCTCAAACCCTATACCCTACCCTAAACCCTAAACCCTAAACCCTAAACCCTGAACCCTAAACCCCAAACCCCAAACCCCAAACCCTAAACCCTAAACCCTAAACCCCCCTGTCAGGTAAAGGTCTTCCAAATCCTCGCCTCAGACTCCACTGGCGCTATTGAGGCAGAACGGAGCGTTCTGGGGGTGACAAGGGTTTAGGGTTTAGGGTTCAGGGTTCTCGTAGATCTGGGGTTAGGGTTGATCGGGTTTCGGGTGTATAGGGTGTGGGGTCTAAGGGTTTCGCCGCTTTCTGAAATGTTCAGTAGCGCCAGGGCGCACGAAGCTTGTGATATATCTTGATAGGACCTATTTCTGAGCAGTGAATCAGGGCATGAGGCACCTCACTCACAATGCAATGCTTTCAGGAAGTCAATGGGGTGCCTCGTTCCTTGCGTCCCTGTCAGATACAGTTCAATGCTTCCCCGAACACGCGAGGTCTTCTAAGGCGCATGGGGCCCTAAACCCAAGACCCTCAACCCTCGACCCTCGACCCGAAACCCTGAACTCTAAACCCTCACCTCTAAACTCTGAACCCCAAACCCCAAACCCCAAACCCTAAACCCTAAACCCTAAACCCTAAACCCTAAACCCTAAACCCTAAACCCCAAACCCTCAACCCTCAACCTGCGGCAGGAGTCTGACTTCCTGCTGGGCTGTCTACGCGACGGGGAACGCATTCGGTTTTTTTCGTACGCTGCTGTGTTCAGCCCAGGGTCCCTGAACCCTAAACCCTAGATGGGGGTGTCCGAAATTGGCGGGTTCCTTCATGGGGTCCTTATTATAAGGAGTCCCCTATTTTCGCAAACCCCTTAATCCCCTCAAGCACTGAACCCTAAACTCTGTAAACTGTAAACCTGAATTAGCCCCCAACGAACCCCGAATTGCGGTTGCCACAATGAGGGCACTACTGGAACTTATTAAAGCTGTACTCAGAATCCACATATAAGCCCCTTAAGTGCCCTAATATGGTTAGAAGTACAGTTTCAAGCACAGCTATAGTTGGTTAAGAAGTACCATGAACCTCCAAGTATGTTATGTATGGTGACTTGACTCAAGGTCCTGAACCAGAGCCTACACAAGGCCCAGGACGAATAGAAGTTGTATGTGGCTCACTTGCTACCTACAGTTTTGATGCTTTCTGGGTCCGAACTTAGGGTTCCCTGCGTAGGCGTCTTGCAGAGGCTGGTCAGGGGCCTTTTCCTGGAAGCTTTCTGGTGTGTGTTGTTGTTCTCATCAGGGTTTAACCCTAAACCCTGAACCCTAAACTCTAAACCCTAAACCCTAGTATTTAGGTTTAGGCTTCAGGCAGGCCTCCCCCTGTTTCGCAGGCACGGTTGCAAGTAACCTCAGCCAGGTTCTGAAAAGCTCCAATTATCGTTCCCCCATCTTATGACCCAGGCCACACTATCCATGACCCTCCAAGGAAGATGCTGCAACCCTCGATCTCACCCTAAACCCTAAACCCCAAGCCCCAAACCCTAAACCCGCAACCCTTAAACGCCCGAGAGAAGCCCGATGCTTTAGGGCTCCGCGGTGGGGCGACCGCCGTCGACATGGTACGCATTCAGATGGAGCCGCACGGCCGGTGATACATACTCCGAGCTAGGTTTAAGATTCAGGGTTCAGGGCTCAGGGTTTTGGTGCTGGGGTTGAGGGGCTTGGTGTTAGCCCTAAACCCTAAACCCTAAGCGCTATACCCTAAACCCTAAACCCTAAACCCTAAACCCTAAACCCTAAACCCTAAACTCTAAACCCTAAACCCGAAACCCGAAACCCTGAACCCTGAACCCTAAACAGTAGAAGCTACCGAGGCAGGAGTGGATGCATAGCGCGCTGCAGCAGACCCGGGCGATGACGCAGAAGACGCAAAGCCGGAAGAGCTGGGTTTTTGGGTTTGGGGTTTGGGGTTTAGGGTTTAGGGTTTAGGGTTTAGGGTTTGGGGTTTAGGGTCTAGGGATTTTTTAGGGCTTTGGATTTTGGACTTGGGGCTTGTGGCGGGTTGCGGGTAGTGCGCCCGCTAAAGACCTACCTTGACCTACCCCTTCATTACTCTGCTGAGGTTTAAGCGTTTTTTTTTTTTTTTTGTGTGTGTGTGTGTGTGTTTTTTGGTTCTCTTGTTGTGTGGGTTCTCGTTGCTTTGATGCCTTGATTGTGCAATTGGGGTTAGGTTGCTTTTGTGGCTCTCTGTTGTAGTAAACTCTCCTTGCTTTGATCTCTGGACGAAAAGGCAACATCACCAACATACGTATGGTTAGTTTTCTAAGTGAGGGTCCCTTTTTCTTGATCCCTCATATAGTACGGAACCCTCAACAAAGCACCCCAAAAGGGACCCTGACTGGGAGAACTACCCATATGGCTTCAACGGCTCGCCAGCCGCGGAACCCTTTGGTTTTCCCGCGGCGCCCTCGCTCGCTGCCGCTGCGCTCTGTGGCACCGGCCCCAAACCTAGATATCATACTAACAAAGCCCCCAGCCCCTTAGTTCCCAAAGCCTTACATGTCTACATGAATCCTAAATCTCGAAGCTGAAGACCTGAGTCGAACTCCCACGCCCAAATCCCAAACCATAAAGCCTGCAGCCGCAAACCCTAAACCCTAAACCTAAACCCTGAACCCTCCTAAACCCTAAACCCTAAACCCTAAACCCTGCACCCTGAACCCTGAACCCTAAACCCTAAACCCTAAACCCTTTAGGATTCTTGCTCTTATTCCTTATCGTCGACCCCGAGCCCAACGAATGGAAAACCCAACAAGCCCAAGGATCCTCCACTTCCTTGCGAGCGACTTGCGAGCCAACGGGCCGGGCAACGAGAATGCGAGGAGCTGGGTTTAGGGTTTAGGGTTTAGGGTTTAGGGTTTAGGGTTTAGGGTTTAGGGTTTAGGGTTTAGGGTTTAGGGTCTAGGGTTTAGGGTTTAGGGTTTAGGGTTTAGTGTTTAGAGTTCAAGCTTTGGCGCTTATTAAGGTCAAGCAGGGCAGTTCGTAGGAATGTGAGGAGCTTGTTTCTTTTTTTCGTTCAAGCTTTGGGCCTTATTAAGGTCAAGCACGCGAAGATTCTCAGTTTTGGGGGGTTTGAGGGTTGTACCTTGGGATTGTTCCCCCTTATCCTACTCGTCCTTAATAGGGATTAGGACTGTTCGTAACAGTAGAAGGGGAGCATCCCAAGTCGTACCTTTCTAACTTCAGGCACCTTGTGTTCTTGGCTTGGAGGGTTCTGCAGCGGATTTCGAGGTCCAAAGCCTAAACCCTAAACCCTAAACCCTAAGCTCTAAACCCTAAACCCGAAACCCTAAACCCTAAACCCTAAACCTTAAACCCTTCAGGGACTTCCGAACGCTTTGAAAAACAAGCCGCAACGAGTGAACCTCAGATGAGTGTAGTCAGTTGATAGGGATAGAAAGTACGCCTTGAAAAGGGAATCCCTACCAAAAGGGTCACAATATGGTGCTTTTGCGAGACAGGTATTCTGAACAACTACCACAATCATTACATGTATATAGTTTATATGTATATAGTTTATATGTATATATATATATGTATATATATATATATATATAATTTAATGTTTTTATATACACATGTGTGTATATGTAATTTCATGTGTATATATATATATATACACTATATACATATGTGTAGAATACACACACACATATATATGCATATGCCAAAGTAAGGTCGCAAGCATCTGCGTTCGCTTGGTTGTTGTGTGCGCAACACCACCTGACATGGTGTACTCGGAGTATGTGCACACTCTGTGTGTGTGTGTGTGTGACTCAAGCCTTTCTTAAACCGTGCGTTTCGTTTTGAAGTATCCGAAAGCATGATTTGTTATTCTTAGACAGCTGTGTTCACACAAGCGTGTGCGAGGGCATGAGCTCCTGAATCCCATAAACCGGCACGAGACCCTTACACGACCAGGCAACTCTGTTCTTACCCGAAGGGTTGAGGGATTGAGGGATCTAGGGTTTAGGATTCAGGGTTTCGGGGGTAGGAGCCGCACAGTGTGCCCTTCCCTGAAGGAGTTTGCATGCGCAAAGCATTGAGATCGACTCCGATTCGGCTTCTTGTATTTAGCTCGAGTTTAGGGTTTAGGGTTGAGTTTAGGGTTTAGAGGTTAGGGGGTTAGGCGGAGGTGCATGATTGGGGGGGGGGGAAGGGGATATGAGTCTGCATCGGCGATATTTAGACCCTATGGAGGCAGAACCCTAAACCCTATACCCTATACCCTAAGCCCTAAACCCTGAACCCTAAACCCTAAACCCCAAACCCTCTTGTTCCGTCATCTACCCCCCAGCATCTACAGCCTGCAATACAAGGGTCGGAATATACTAATAGCATTCCCTTGTGGCTCCTTCATAAAAATCTACTACAATGCCCCCCCAAAACTTTGTTCTAAACCCACAGCATCTACAGCCTCTAGCCCTAAACATGCCCCAGACCCTCGAAGCCAAGACTGTAAGAGCTCAAGCCCTTCCCAACCAGCCTGGGTCCCCTCAATTAGTCCTTATATCTTGGCGAAGCATCAGTAATATTACTCCATTGCTGTCGTACTATACTCGTGCTCCATTATATGACTGGTGCACTAAGGAAAGCAGTGAGGATCCCATCCACAACTTCCAGAGGCCACGAGAGTTCCGGTGGTGAGGGCCAAAGCCCTAACCCCTAAACCCTAAACCCTAAACCCTAAACCCTAAATCCTAACCCCTAACCCCTAAACCCTAAACCCTAAACCCTAAACCCTAAAGCGAGGGTATCTTCCTCGGCTTCAGTGAGGGTTCGCGCGTTCTGGTTTAGGGTTTGGGGCTTGGAGTTCAGGATTTGTTTGGGGGCTTTGGCCCTTCATGGTAGGGTTTGGAGTCTTAGAGGCGCCGCATTAGGCCTCAGAGTTGTACGCCGAGGGTTTAGTCAGGGTCGCACTTTGTGTCTAAGGGTAGTTTCATGGGCCCTTCACATAGTACCTTAGCTCCTTCAAAGGGTTCTGAAGTATGGCTATGGGCCCTTGGGTTGTAGAGCGTATATTCGGGGTATATAAGGGGTGCCCTTTAAGGGTTCATATTAAGGGACCATGTAACCACCCTAAGATACCTTGGAACTTAGGGGTTTCGGGCTTCAAAAGCATTCCTAAGCTGGGGGAGGGCCCCCTTCTCCAAACCTGAACTACTACTTGAGGGTCATATGGGGATCATTATCTTGTGATTTCTTGGCATGTTTTAAAGGGGTTCTTAAGCAAATCGTAGCGAAGCACCGTGCAGGACCGCCCTCCAGACCTGGCAGCGCGCAGTGACCCTGCAGGCTTTTGCATGCCTCCTTGTTGTTGCGGCTTGCGGATGGTGTTCGAAGCCCTAAACAGGGGAGGGAGGGGAGCGGAGGGGAGGAGGGGAGGGGAGGGGAGGAGGGGAGGGAGGGAGGCAGGGAGGAGGGAGTGAAAGGAGGGGAGAGGGGAGGGGAGGGGAGGGGAGAGGGAGGGGAGAGGGAGTGGAGAGGGAGGAGAGGGAGACTAAGCAGAAGAAGAAGAAGAAGAAGAAGAAGAAGAAGAAGAAGAAGAAGAAGAAGAAGAGTTTAGGGTTTGGGGTTTGGGTTTGTGGTTTAGGTTTTAGGGTTTAGGTCTTTTTGGTTTAGGGTTTATTTTGTTTTAGTGTTTAGGTGCGTAAATCCTAGACCCTAGCCCCCAAAGCCTAGCCCTGAAGCCCTGAAGCCTGGAAGGAGCTCCGGACTTTACTTCACGACATCGGCAAACTCTGCCACGGCAGCTTGGTGGGTTCAAAAGGTACATGTAGCATTGAAGGCGCGTTGCTGGCAGGGTTTAGGGTTTAGGTTTTCGGGTTTCGGGTTTAGGATTTGGGGTTTGGGGTGTAGGACTTAGGGAACTAAGCCCCCGCAGCCCCTAGCATCCCTTGAAGGCCCCTAAAGCCCCTAGACCCTACGCCTTTAGTGTTTCGGGGTTTCAGAGCTCGGAGTTTCAGGGCTTAGGGCTTTGCGTCTTTCGTGTTGAAGGGTTAGGGTGAGACTTTAGGCTTTAAGTTCGTGGCTTCAGGGGTTTTGGGGTTAGAGCTGTAGGGTTTCGAGGCTTCATGGAACTGTGGGTTGAATCTTGAGAGGGTTTAGTCTTTCCAGACCACTTCTGCGTTGTTGTGCTAGGGTTTGGGGTTGAGGGTTTAGGATTTTGGGTTCCCCCCATAAACCCCCCTCCCTTAAGATCCTATAACCCTAGACCCTATAGCTTTCTACAACGCACCTCTTGGAATGCCTGTGCCAGCGTGTTTTTCGTGCGGTGCGGTGTACCGGCCCAGGCTGGCAGGACAACGTGACAGGCAATCGACACTTTGGCAGCAACCCAAACCCCAACGCCTTAAGCCCCAAGCCCTGAACCCGAAGCCCTAAACCCGAAGCCCTAAACCCGAAGCCCTAAGCACCAAACCCTAAACCAGAAACCCCAAACCCCAAACCCCAAACCCCAAACCCCAAACCCCAAACCCCAAACCCCAAAACCCCAAACCCCAAACCCCAAACCCCAAACCCCAAACCCCAAACCCCAAACCCCAAACCCCAAACCCCAAACCCCAAACCCCAAACCCCAAACCCTAACCTGAAGCCCTAAAAGGAAGGGTGGGTTGATTGCAGTTGCTAGCTCAGCTCCATGTGTCTGGGGAAGGTTTTGCAGAAGGACCTCCAGTTGGCATGCATTGTCTTTCTTGGAGGGGGGGGGTGTTGAGGTTTAGGGTTTAGGGTTTCGGGTTTAGGGTTTATGGTTTAGGGTTTAGGGTTTAGGGTTTCGGGTTTAGGTTTAGGCTTGTAGGGTTCTCCACGTTACCTAGAAGGAATCAAGAGTTGTGGTACTCTTGTTGGTGCGGTGTGGTGTTGCTACACTTACCGTTCTGCTTGTCAAGATGTCCGAGCGTTTCGCCAGAACGATCTGAATTCCTAAGCCCTAAACCCTCAACCCCCTCAACCTCCTCAAACCTCCCTAAACACTAAACCCTAAACCCTAAGCCCTAGACCGCAAAACCCTAAGCCCCAAAACCCAAACCGTTCAAATGCTTGCGTCCCCCAGAGACGCTTCGGATTGAGGGTTTAGGAATGGGCGTTCAGGGTACCCTAGAGGGTAAGGCTCCGTATTCTAATGGGAAGCTAAAATTGGTTTCGGGCTTCGGGTTCATGATGTAGAGAAATGCACCATGTGAAGCACTAAACCCTAGGCCCCCAAACCCTTGCTAGGCCCATCTAGGCCCTAAATTCCAGAACGTCCGTCCTCAAACCCTTACCCTTAAATTGGGGTGCTATTAAATTGGGGTGCTATGTTTGTGTAGGGATGGAGTGCAATGACTGTACAACATGATGAGGTTTAGGGTTTAAGCTTGAGGGCTTAGGGTTCGGGTCACTGCCTGGGGCGCTTTTTAGCTGCACTTTCGTGGGGTTGAGGGCTCAGCGTTTGGGGTTTAGGGTTTAGAGATGGGGTATCCCTTAAACCCTAAACCCGAAACCCCAAACCCGAAACCGCAAACGAAGAGTCATTACTACT